>CM034047.1:6943988-7204000 GCA_019804595.1 Bruguiera parviflora
TTGTTTTGGATTGAAGAGTGATAATTTGGAGAAAGCAAGGAAACTTGTAAATTAGCTCTTAGCATCTGAATTTGTGGCTGTCACAAAAAAAAAAAAAGAAATTATTTTTTGTTCGTTGTATTGTCACGTGACACACTTATTTTCATATTTGAGTGGTCAGACCACTGAAATTTCTATTATTTATTACTTGTATTGAGCATTTGATTGTTGTTGCTAACTATTATTATTGATAAATTAAAAATTATTGTAATTTTTTGTTATTGTTGCTAAATATTAAATAATTAAATAACTTATTAGGGCATTCTCTTTGTATTTTTTTATAACAGATAATTTTTCTGACACAAAAAAATATGTAATAATAATAATGTCATTTAATTTATAAAACTTAATAACTTTAATTTTATATATTGATTAGACGGCTTACAATTGGGCAATATGTATGAATTCAAAGATTCTAATTATGATAGTAATTTTCAATGCAAAAGAATCGTTTAACTATATTTTGTAAACGTGGCAAGAGAGTGAGCTAAGGCTATTAATTAACAGCGAAATATCAAAAAGAAATAGTAAAACCGACTATTAGGCGCAAATATATATATATATATTTTTTAAAAAAGAAAGCTATAAAACAATTAAATAAAGAAGTCTGAAAAATTGGAGAAACAAGGCATGAGAAAGAAAGCACCCAGCAATTAAATAACCGAAAAAAACCGAAGATTTTTTGGCTTTTGAAATAACAGTGTCGAGATAAGGGTAAATACATCAATCAACCAAAGAGCAACTTAAGGCTATTTTTCTGATTGGTAACTCCAAACATTTAACCAAACATTCTTTTGAATGCGGTTAAAATTTTTGTTCAACCGTGTTTTTGGATTCACGTAACTTGCTTACATTACCAAAAAGTTGTTTGGCTTGGCACAACAATTTTTTTTTTTCTTTCCTCAAATGGAAAGCTTAACACCCACAAAAGAAAATACATTAAGAAACCATCAAACGTGGCCATTATACCCCTACAACATCCTGCTATTGTAATGGTTGTATCCCTAACAGTGATTAATGCAAAACATGTAGACCAAGAGCTAGTGGAGATGTGAAGTCGGCAAGTCAATTTGCTACTTGGCTCCCTTCACGATAAACATGTGATAAACGGATGCACTCGTGTCTATAAATCAAGTCTCTGCAATTTTCAACAAAATTTGCTGGAGAGTAGGTAGCCGAAATGCCCTCTTGAATAGCTTCCATGGATGTTCTTGAGTCAACGTCCAACCAGACCTTGGTAACTCCAAACTCCCATGTTTTAAAAATATGAAGGATAGTTACCCTTGTGGACCTTCAAACAAATTTGAGCAGACTAATCACAGGTTCAAGCTAAATCAAACAGATTGATCACTAGCAGTCATGAATATCTCGCGGTTGAGCTGACACCACATAAATTATCCACAACCCAAAGCCTCTTCCTAGGAAGAAATGATGGAGTATCTATTCTAAGATGGGAGAGAAAGACCCCTAGCCCTTTAGTAGTATTCCTTTTGATGTAAGATGCATACTTAATAGAAATCTTAGTAGCCTTTCCTACTCTCTCACGATGGCTCTTCCAAACTCTCATACAATGCATAAAAGAAGCATAATAGATGGCCCCTCATTATTATCTTTCATATGATACAGTTATGAGTGGTTGAGTGGACCAAGTGATGACAACCTTAAGGACAATAATTGGTAGTTGAGTGGGTCATTTCATTGTAACATTAATTCTATTGTTATCATCCAATTAAAACAGCATCTCCCATTACACATGACGGGCTATAACAAACTTAATCATTGGTAAAGATTCTTAAATCTAGTTTCTCATAAGTTATTCATACAAACAAATGGGTTGTGTGATCAACGTGCACATTTGCACTTAGGAGCTCAAACTATGTACTTGTTAGGAATAATATACAGTTACAACTCTTTGAAAAATTATAAGTGTGCCTTATAATTAACTTCATGTCTCATTGTGTTTTAGATGTATTTTATTGTATCAATCCCAATTTACCTTTTCCACCAAAGTTAAACTTGATATATTTCTTTATTATATATCCATAATTACACTCAAATCCTTGGATGATGTAACTAGTTAGCCAATGAATATATATGATAGATGCTAGACAATAAGAGTCTTTCATCCATACTTATAATTATCAGAGTTAATCTAATTGATTTTGTAGACATGCCCAAAAGGCCAAATCATTTATGATCTTAAGTAACATATTAAAGTAGCAACAATTGAATTGACACTTCAAATTATTGTTATAAGTAACATAGTCATATAAGGTATCTTATACCTCAAAGGACTCGTATAATGAAGAAGGAAGGATGAATTCCTCAATTTCCCTTATGGTTATCAAGCACACGTGATATGAAATATGTGCCATGGTGATCATTCTCCTTAGAAGTGTATGTTATTTAATTTGCTTTTTATTTGCTTTTCTTTTACATAATAGTATAAATATTAATTATGTCATTATGAAGCATTTAACTTGAGTTCTCTATGTGACCACTTACTCCTAAGTGTATAACTAAAACCCTACATCTGGCTTTTAGCAAGTTATATAGAGAAGAGACTTTATATTAATTATTACCAATCATAATGTCAACTTAATTTTCTTAAGGTAACCGTATACTTTTGTTCACATGGTCTCATCTTTACATGTTTTCTTACCATTAGAGGTAATTATCCATATGAGTAGGCTAATTTTAACTTATTTATCTTTCTTTTTTTATTATTTTGTTATGATATGCATATATGCTAGGATTAACCTTATATCAATCTCATGTAACTTTATTGGAATAATATAATAAGAAGGTTCTTCTTATTATTACAATATTACATAGTCACATTATATTATGTTGTACATACAAACCAAATATATGATTGACTTTTTTTTATTGACAATTAGGTTTATTATCATCCTCTATATTAACATATTTCCTAAAGCTACATTTATTTACGACACAATGTCTTCTTACTAAGTCATACTCGACATCAATAAGTTTGGTTTCACAGTATACTATGACTTCCTTTAATTAGTTGTTATGCATTATTTAAGTAATTTCTTGAAATTAGGTAGCATTGTAATTAAGCAAGTTATAATATCAATTCTTATGACCAAATAGGGTCTAAAAGTTTGCTTCTTGCTACCAAACAACCATAATATCAATTCTTATGAACATATAACCTAGTATTGATTTACATTGATCAATATCTTGCTCTCAATTATCATCCAATAGACCAACTAAAATATCAATCTTTGATAACAAAAGGAATATGCTACAATACTTTCAAGATATTGAGAGTCCATATAACTTATCAATAAACTTCATTGGTAATATTGCACCAATTCCATGATATAATAGGTATCTAGTCGCATATACATCACAGTATACATCAAATTACTCATATTATTAAAAGATGACATGTATCTCATATCTTTCCCTTGTAATTAGACATCTTTTTTAAGATTAGGACTTTCACATACTAAGGGATAAAATTACAAATTTACTCACAAACAATCCTTATTTATCATTACAAAATTTAAAAGATTATTGCATGATGGAACCTTAAATATCATTACCTAGATGATTACTTTAAATCATAAACTATTCTTTAGAATTAGCACTTTATGTGCTTAAATTCTTAACAATAAAATTTATTCTACATAGATTTTTCTATCTAATTCCCCATTAGGTAAAAAAAAAAAAACTATAGCATCTATATCATGTAATTCTAATAATATTTTAACTACCATAATGAAACTTAGGTGAATTAAAGGGAACCTTTTATTTTGAAAGGGATTTCTTATAGTTTATATCCTTCTACATATAACCTTTTGTTATTAAGCAAGTCTTATACCTTTCTATGAATCTAATTGCCTTACACTTAATTATACCTTTGTTTAACAATGCATTTTAACCTACATTATGTCAAGCAAAAGCATTTTAGAACTAAAATACAATTAAAAGACTATTTGGTCATTCTTATCAAAACTAAGTTTTCTCACTATGATTCCTTTAAAACTTAAGTTTTGAAGACGTAGTTATTGGATGTTTTTAGAGGCCATAAAAATAGCAAAGACCATAACATGTTTTCTTTTTATTTTATTAGACTAAAATATCCCTAATAATTCTATCAATTTTCTATCTGTACCACTATATAAGCCTCTTTTATTTTCTTTAAACTTGTTCTCTTAACTATATATCATTAGAGATAACCTAGCCTTGTATGCCAAATTAGCTCTCTCAGAATGCAAATCTAAAGCCAATAACATTGATTACAATGCCTCATCCTCCTTCTCTTCTTCCCCCTCATTATTCCAAACCTCATCATTGTTTGACCTCAACCACAAAACAAGCTTTCATATTAATGGAATTCTTACCTCATTTGCCAAGCCTTGGCCTTCTTAAGTTCTAAATACTTTGGAATTCTTATCATTATCTAGAAGGGTCAATAGTCTTAACCTTTTTCTCTCATCTATTTTCCATTTTCCTAGTATTGTCTGGGAGGCTCAAGAATCAATGAAGAATTCACTAAATGGTCTTTTCTTTCCCATTTTCATACACTTTGGTTTATTGAATAGATTGTAAGACATATCAAATTGACAATATAGTCCTATATTACATTAAAATTAAAATTTGTATTGCTATAGATCCTACAAGACTTTTGCATTGATTAGTGAAGCACACTTACATATTTTGGTAGGTATTTGGGGCACAGAGATTAGTGTCTTGTCTTCCACTATTTTATCACCTTATCTTTATGCTCATTATGGCATTTTATTGTATTTCTTCCAATGTTTTCTTATAGATATGAGTGTGATCTATTAATCTAAATTTTTACTTGTAATGAAATATTTTTTTACATGTTTTTTCATGTTTTATTCTATGCTTTAGTTTAACTTAATAGTATTTGTATATTTTCTTTTCATGCTTTTACATGTTTTAGTCTACGTTTTAGGCCAGACATCGATATAAAACTACTTCGCATAAGCACATTATGTAAGGCAACAAAAACTTAAAGTGTTCAATGTAAACATATTTTTCTGCTTAAAGGAAATTTCTTAGATGGTGGCTTGAAATTACTTGTGTTAACTAATTATACATGTTGTTTTAAGATACATTCTTTATGTCTTCATTCTATTGGCCGAGATGCACATCACTTAGTTTACAAATGTAGCTACTTGAATTGATGTCCCTAATTTTATAAAACAAGTAAATACATAACCTTTCTTTTTAATGGGATTTCATTGGTATTTTGCATGAAGAAAAAGACAAAAATTAGCTGCCAAATAGACATTCCTCTCATAGAATATTATAAAACTCAATTGTGAAAATTCAATGGTTAATTGGGTTAACATGCCATATTGGCTTATAAGAAACATGAAAAAGTTGAATATGGCCTTCCTTGCATTATGTATGTTTTGTTAACAACAAGAAGTGCCACCTGCCAAACCTAAAAAAAAAAAAAAGTAAAAGAGCTTTAGGCTTCACACTTATATATGCACAGGGATATGAAATTACTTTGTATGATGTGCTTATGCTTGTACATGTGAAGATCGTTGTCATTTAGAATAAGGCATACCACCTACCAGACAAAAAAAGATAAAAGAAAGCAAAAAAGAAAATTAAAACATTAAATGACAACATAAAGAATGTTTGCTCTCTATATGGCATATGCCTCAGTGTAAATGTAATTATGACATATTCTTTAAGTTTGGACAAAGGTTAATAACAAAACAAGAAATGTTTAGGGTATCTACAATCTCACAACAATTATAGATAACAATGTGAAGAGTAGAGTATTAAGTTCTTGATTTTTATGATTCTTTTAAACTTACAAATCCTCTTCTCATTTGATAATGACTCTCTCTTTTTTCAATTTTATGTTATTTTAATGGGTTTGCCTTTTCTTTATTCTTTGAATTGTTTGAATTTGATTTTTAAAACCCATTACTTCTTTGTAAGTGTTAATATATCTATGATGTGGGTAATGATAGATTCATCTCAATCTTTGAAATAGTTACATCAAAGGGCTTTTTAGGTTTTAATTTTTGCTAGACATAAAAATTTGAATACTTAGAAAATATATGTAATATTTAAGAAAGCATAATATATTTTTAGATTATGTGTTTGATACATATTTTAGCTTAAAAAGTTTACGACAATTTTTTTGCATGACATTTAGCACATATGATATACAACAAATATTTTTATGACCTTTATTTGGTAAATATGTTTGTGAGCTTAAAATTAAATTTATGATAAATGGGAAGAAATAATGACAACTAAGTCAAGACCATAAGTAAAACATTTGAGGTTGTGTGGAATAAGGATATAACTTTTATTTTTTATAATATTTGCATAAAGGTTATCGAAAAAGGCTTGAGACTTAGAACTCATTTTTATAAGAATGGGTTTACATTGTCAAAGATTTAAACAAAAAAAAAAAACATGAATGTAAGTATGACAAAAACTAGTTAAAAAATAAGTGAGATACATTGAAAAAGGATTAGAAGCAATGGAAGGATTTAGTTGAGAAAAAGAGCAAATTTGGATAGGATCCTATTAAAGAAACAATTTTTACTATTGAGACATAGTGGGAAGAGTAAATTAAGGTTAGTTTTAATATTATATTTCTTTACTTAATTTTTTTTTATAAGTTTATAACATTGACAATACTTATTGTTTTTAAATGTTGTAGTCTAATCCAATTATGAAAAATTTTTGACAAATTAATATTGAACCAAAAATTGAGAGAAAATTAAATGTTATGTTTAGGGATACTATGACAATTGAAGAATATGCTATTACACCTTCTTTAGCTAATTTAAGTAATAGGGGTGGTGTTGAGACTAATCATATGATTTATGACAAAAATGATACATTGGAAGTTCATAATGATTTAGATGAAGAACTTAGCTATACTGATTTCATACATGAATTATTCCAAGGTTCTAATTTATAAGAGTAGAATGAAAATACTAGCATAAGTAATGCAATAAAAAGAAATGAGACTAATAAGAAAAGAGCTGCTAAATCAAATTAGCACATGAAAAAAGGTCTTAAAAAGAATAATACAAAGCGATAATTTAGAGGAGCATCTACTATTAAAGAAATAATTAATCTATTGGTTGATAGTGTTACTCAAAATAAGAAACATACTAACAGGTGTTCTATACATGATGCCATGAAAGATATTTATTCTTTACTATATGTTGAAAACAAAAAAATTTATGGATGATATAGAGTTAATTCAAAATAATAAAAATTGAGATATTTATTTCAAATTAACAATGAAATAAGCCAAGTTGCACTTAATATAAGAAGCAAAAAACTCCAATAGATGAAAGATTACTTTTTTTGTTGCTAATATTTTTTGGTTGTATTATCATATTTATTGTTAGATATATTTATTAGTTATCAATTTTGTAGTTCTATTTTTTTTAATCAATTCAAAAAAACATTTGAATTATTGTTTTATTTCACATTAATATACTTGTATTTTTTTCCTTAAAAATGACTAATGATTATGTAAATCATTATGGACAATACCATGACAATGATGTTGACAATGAAGATGGGCTTTAATCGTTTAAAATGGTTGCTATTGGTGCTATTTATACCTATTAGTACACACATATATAAAGAACCTTATATTAAACAAGAATAAAATGGTTGATTTAATTAATACAAGGTAATGAAGTATGATGTTTGAATATGTTCAAAATGGACAAAGAAGCATTCCTCTAATTATACACTGATCTACAATTGAATCATGGATTAGAATTTTTGAAGAAAATGCCTTTAATTGAGAAAATATGTATGTTTTTATACATACTCTCTTTAGTTAAATCTATTAAATCAATTAACAAACATTTTTAACATTCAGGAGAAACAATTAATAAATGTTTTGCAAAAGTTTTAATATTAGTATTATCACTTGCAAAAGATGTATTCAAACCTTATGATCTTGATTTTAGAGATATTCCACTAAAGATTCTTTATGATAGTAGATGCATACCATATTTTAAGGTACTTTTTTATTTTTATTAGTATCATAACAAATAATTAACATTGGTTTCTACATGGATTGAACGTTAAATTTAAGTATATCACTCAAATATAATCATGAGTATTTTTTAATCACATGATTATATTATAGCAATAGATGAAACACATGTATGTGCTTGTGTTCCTACACAAGATCAAATAAAATTGATTGGAAGAAAGGGTATACCAACACAAATTATCATAATGACATGTAGTTTTAATGTGCAATTTACTTTTATGTTAGGTAGATGAGAGGGTATAATACATGATGTTGCATATTTTTAATTCAGTTATTAATAATCTAGAACTTAATTTCCCATACCTACTAATAGGTATCATGTCCTTATATATATATATAATTATTAACTTATATGAAGTAATATAGGTAAATATTATCTTGTTGATACAAGATATCCATCATTAAAAGGATATCTTGGACCTTATAAAAGCATGAGATACCATTTTCATGACTTTTATCATATTCAATTGCCTAGAGAATGTAAAGAAATGTTCAATTATGCGTATTTCTTGTTAAAAAGCTACATCGAGAAAACATTTGGATCATGAAAGAGAAGATGGAAAATATTATATTTAATGTCATGTTACTTATTTAAAGTGCAAAGAGATATTGTTATTACATCAATGACCTTATATAACTTTATTCATAAAAAATTCATAATGTTATACCACCTGATATCTTTCTTGATGTTGGGAGAATTTCATAAGATGAATTTAGTGATAATGGTAAAATGATAGAGATGACTTTTGTTCAAGGTGATATTGCTTTTAGTTTGATGAATTAGTTTTTTTCTTTTTTTTTGGTCTTTTATCTTAAACTCTTTATTTGACTTTTTTTTAATGTAAAATTAGTATATTATTTAATATTTGATAGGTATAACATTTATTTTTTGTTTTATTTTAAAATAATTATTATTTTTAAAAAAATTACTTTAATTATTAGCATGCTTAAATAATATTTTTCATTATTTATTCAAACTAATATAAAATAAATATAGAAGTCTTTAGTAATATGTCTAATATTAAATATATAACTTGACATATAAAAATAGTAGTTATATGTTTAAAATAAAATAAATTTTTCATCATGTTTTTTATGGTTAATTTATATACTAACAGCTATTTCAATAGTGTTTTTATCGAACATGTAAAATTTTATTGGATTTTTTTTTTCATAGTGTTTTTACTATTATTACCAAACAACATGTAATTTTTAGTAGTAGCACTTTTATTCACACCATTTTTATTTATAACACTTTATTTCACAGCATCAAACAGGCCTTATGAGAACTCACTTGCTTCTAAAAGCTTTGTGTACTAAAGGTAAACCCATTAAGTCCTAAACATATCAAGATTTCATAGAATCCATTTCTTTTTATATTTGTTTTATCCATTATTTCTTTATATGGTATGAAAGAGCGTTGACCAACATTTTGAACTATTCTTCATATAAGAAGTAATCATAAAAGGTAATCCCCTTAATCTTAAATAAATGTGTGGGATACTTTTAAAATTAATCTTTCAAAATACAACTCCTTGCAACCTTTACGTGAATGGTGGTATAGCATTCATACTAGAATTAAAAGCTTAAAGTAGTTCTTCATTTTGCTTTACTAACTAATTGAGTGCGTTACAACCATTTAAATTTCTTATCTTATAAAGATGAAAGACCTTATTGTATCATTTTTAATCTGAAATTCACTCATTAAGAATGTAAAAGCACATGATTCCAACTTTTAAATACTTTCACTAGCTTAATAACTGATGAATACATCTTTTTAGAGCATTCATAATATATATATATATATATATATATTTATTTATTTATTTATTTTTATTTTTTTTTTCCTTTTAGATCAAACTTCTCATATTTATAAGATAAATTATCAATTTGAGCCCTTGACCACTAGGGCCTTAAATTATTCAATTCAAGCCTTTAACTTTAACAATATCTCATATAGCATAAAAGTAAAAGATTTAGAGAGTACACTCTTTTTAATTACATAATTCTTTTGACTATCAAATATTTTGCATCTACAGTTTGTCCTTACTTTATTTTTGTGTCAATTGATACTTTACCATATTTAAATATTTTTTTAAAGCACTTAAATGCTTATGAGAGATTTGATAAATAGGACTATAATATGTATATTCATCTATAAGAGTAATATGAAGCACTATATCTCCCCCTCATTTTAATTCGATCATGTATGTTAAAATGAATTATTTGCAATGGAATTTGGCACCAAAAGCCTTATCAAATAGTTCTCAAGTTGCTTTTCTGACTAGATGGTGTTGGCACATAAGCAATTAAATTTTAATGGGTAACACCAGATATTTATCTTTGGCTAATTCCTCTAATATGCTAAACATTTGCATACATAGCCTTAATGTTATAAAATGCAATTAGGGAAAAAAACAAAAGAATGGATCGTATTACTTAACGGATTAATACCTCTATTTAGTAAAAATCAGAGTTATTCAGTCGTACAGATTAATAATTATAACCAACATAGTACAGCTAGTCATATCAGCAAGCTTCCATTACCATTAACCCAAGGGGTGCCAATGCAACCGTGCAAAGAGACAGATAATTGATGAAACAACGAGTGCCACGCCATCTGCACAAATTATATAATCATCTTTCATAAAGAGAAGCATCTCGTCTGCATATTTTAAGATTGCATGTGCATATCTTATGCTCGGGAAAGTGTTGGAGCCATTCACAGAGTGCCAAGTCTACTTTGCTTCGTATTCTTTTTTGTTATATGGCTTTCCCCCCTCCTAAGACAGCCACGCACAACTTTGGCTTTCCAGCCGCGGGGGCATTATTTCCTAAAAGTTTAGGCAACTCTGTTGCATAATCTGCTTCCCTAACCAAGAAAGATATGTGTGGGACACTGCACGACAACTGTATTAGGACATACAGATCATGTTCGCTTTCTGATCTATCTATCTATCTATCTATCTATATATATATATATATGGATAGATATAGTCTATGTGCAAGAGTCATTAGGTGAAAATTGGAAGCACGAGAGAAAGCTAAGAATTGGATCGAGGCCAAGTTGCCTTTTATGTCAAGTTGAGCTTACACAAATGGACACCCATCGATCGTCAGACACAGACGACAGGTGTGTACAATTCTTAATTCGTGCTATATTTCATTTCGAGTTTTTTTTTTTTTTTTTTTTGTTTATTCTTTGCATCATTATTCATATCATTGGGTATGTTGTGGAAAGTTTGGTGCTTATACCCCGAAGGACAACCAATTCTGTCAACGAACAATTTTATTTGATTACCCGCAAACTATATGCTCGGTTAAATTAATTGGCATCGGGCAGCGAATAGACTTTACACTTTTGTTTAGTCCAAGTTTGACTCTTGATTTTAATTGGACTCATAGTATAGACCCACGACCTGAGCACACAGATGAGCCAAAATCTTGACCCTTTTTTTTTAATTTTTTTTTTTATACATATATCATTGAAGACTGATTATCTGTGCAATCGGGCTCTTCTCGCACCTCAGAGAGAAGCACTTGCAATGGTGGAAAATCAAATTCTAACCGGGTGTCGATGCATTGGCATGATCACCGCACGATCTCACAACGCCACTGGTTGAATTGATTCCTCGTGTGCTCGTTAATCTAATAAATATGTTATTTTTACAGTACTCTTTCCCTCTCGTAACAAGTCACTCATCCCAGTAAAAAGGAAAAGAAAAACTGAAAAAAGGGTTTTCTTTTTAAATAAAAAAAATATTATTATGTGTGCACAAAAGTGTATTACAGACAAATAATTACAAAAATTTTTTATATTACATATAAAATATTTGTATATTACATATAATATATCAATATAATATATAATATTTTATATATAATTTTAAAATATTTATAATAATTTTATACATTAATGTTATTTTCGTGTATCCTTAAACTTTCTCCTCGTCCATTCTTTCTGTTTGGGCAAAGTGCACTCGTTATGGGAGGACAGGAAAATCATCATCCACTGACTCGGAGGCGTACAAAAGTACCACATAACAAAATTAAAAACATACAAATATATTATAATTAATTATTATATAAAAAATATATCAGTCATAATTAATAAATATAATAGACTAATATTTATTTTATATACAAATTTTCTGTCCTCTTAATCAAACTCTATTATAAATTCCTTTTTTTTGTTTTTTAGGCCAAATCATGGTAAATCAACAATCATACCAATTAAAATCAAAATCATATATGAAAAAAGATACATAATTCAATGAAAGAGATAAAGACAAGATAACATGGCGTTATTTGTATTATTATTATTATTTTTTTTGAAAATTGATTCTTGTCAAAGTAAAAAAAATATATATATATATATTATAGACTAAATTCGAGTAGATGTACAACAAAATCAATTTAAGTATACAATAGATTGTTAAAAAAAATATAACTACTTCTTGTTAAACATTCTATTATCTAATTTGAATGCACAAAATAGGTAGGCAAAATGCATGATCAGATGCTTTTCCTGATCACAAGCTTTCATGGCAAAATATTTGGAGGATTGTCGTTAGTATGGCCACGCACATACAAATGATGAGAATTAATCTCTTAATTGAGTAATGCCATTGGAGATGGTCCAATGAATGGTGGTTTGCAAAGGAAACTCGCAGAAGCGTTGTAAATGGGCCAGCCTAAAAGGAGGATGAGATGGGCACCTATGGAAATCCCTTGGAGAAAAGTGGGCGATAGGAATTTGGAGGAATGTGCCTTCCGAGGCAAATTGTGAGGGAGTGAGGTCAGGGCTCAAAGGAAACCAATCAACAGGAGAGCATGTGAATGGAGTCTGAGATTTTTAATATATATACAATTCCTTAAGCTCGTAATGCGCCCAAGCTTGGCCAGCCACTGAGGTATTTGTACAGACTTTGAGTATAATAATAGAGGCATTAATGTTAAATAAATAATTAAGTTAAGTCTGAATTCATGCCAGATTATTTCAGATTTTTTAAATTTAAATCCAGGGTATATTAGGTTTAAATTCATTAAATTCTAAATATACTTAATTTTGAGTATATCAAATTTTAAATCTATGAAGTTTTGAATTTTAAACATATTAAATTTCAGATCCTCTAAGCATTAAATTTAAATTATTTAAATTTCAATTTATTGGAACTTTAAAATTGTACAAATTTCAAATTAATCATATTCTGCGTAACTCCGAGTTTGAATTTCGAGCAATCTCGAGTTTTAGTGTTTTGACCGACGCGCTGTCAACTTTTCAGTCGATGGAGACCGAGCCCGGCTGGATTTGGGGTGTGCTACAATGAAGGTTGAACCGAGAAAGCCTGCACCTTGGTCGAAACATTTTGGCGAAATAACTCGCCGACTGAGGGTTCTAAAACACCTTCGCACAGGTCGAGAGGACTTTGCACGGGTTAGTATGAACGTAATTAAGGGGGGCCTTAGAGGCAGAAAATAATGGATCTTTCACTAATCGGAACGTAATTAAGGGGTTTTAATGACGAAAAATCTTCGTGCAAAATAGGTCAACCGTACCCGTACCGTGGCAAGTTGAGCTAACTAGAGTATCAGGTAGCAGTAGCCCCTGCATTTAGTGCAGGAATGGCATTGTAATCTCTGATATTACATTTCAATGTCCCACTCGATTGCTTTCAGTCTACAAACTCCTGCTAAATATAAGAAAAAAAAACACAAAGGATCCACAAATCGCGTGCATGGGCTAGGATTACAGATAAATATTGATTCTGTGGGGCACCTAGGATTTACGAATATGAGTAGCGCGACAGCTTTCGGGTTTAAATTAGAGGAAATCGAGAGAAGATCAAGCGGAGATATGCTAGCAACCACTGGGGAACTTTTCGTTGCTTTGGTGGCTGATTAGCAGGCCTGGATCAAAAGGTTATGCGTACAGCTTGGTTGGGCAGAGACCAAAAATGCCATAGCCATTTCATTTCTCTCTCCTACATATACTGCCAAGTAAAATATAAGTGGGGGACATTCTGCCATTCATTGTTGGGCCTTCGAGAAGTTTGTTTCCTTGCTGTTTGAGGTTAGTCTTTCCGCCCTCCGTGAGTACCTGTGGTCGTATCTGGTCTTTATTCGTACCTGAGCCATGTCTGTGCAAGAACCGAGTTCTTGGTTTTTTTTTTCTTTTTTTTTTTTTACACCCCCTTTTCCTGGTCATTTTAATTTCCGATTACAATGACAGTTTCCGTTGTAATTCTTGTTCGAACTACTAGATATAAAGGAATTGTTGCGTGACATTGCTGTAAGTTCTTTTAGATGATTCAAAAGATTAAATTCTCTGATATTTGAATTTCATAAAATTTTTTATAATTAAATTTTTTTTTTGAAGTTAATAAATTTTGAAGGAAAGTCTCATTTATCAAAATTAGAAACTGCAGTAGTCTTATAATATAAATTGCAACCATTTGGAGATAAAAAGGCAAAAGAGGTAATCGCTCTCCGGGTTGAAATGCATTTAATTCTATAATTAGTCTCGGATCGATAATTCTAAATTTCAATTCCACTATTTAAGATTCCTGGTCGTATCCTATATACCATTTTTAGCATAGTTGTCGCATAAGCATAACGTAAACAAATAAAAATATATATTGAAAAAAAAAAAAAACACCATGAAAGCTCTCATTTTTCTCTTGATTTTGGCACTTCGTATGATATATATGGTATTAGATGACGTAAAGGAATCGGGTGGGCGTGTAGTTTTGGCTTTGGCCTCTCGAAAAGGTGCGACCAAAAGAAAGACAAAGACTGAAAGGAGAAAATCTCTAAACAAAGATGAACTCACATGGAATTATAGTAGTTTTTGCAGGAGAAACTTACACACAGAGAGGAACTAGTTTTTGCAGAGCCTGAGAAACTGAAAGTTCTGAATTATAGTAGATGGAAACAAAGAAAGATGCTTTCACAGTCGGTGATATAAATATCAATCGGAGTTCATGTAAAAATCTGTCAATCCAAGAACTAAAGGCACAAATTGTAACCCATTCCTTCCCCCCCTCCCCCCCCCCCCGGGGGATTTTGGTTAGAATTGCCCCAGGCCTAATAATCTTTAGATTTTCACAACCCAAAACCCCTGCAATAGCAGCCAAAAGACCAAAAAGCAGAAACCAAAACAGAGAGCAGCGAAAACCCAGAAACAGAAAGAGACCCAGTAGGTTTATCACAGACCCTGTAGCTAATCCATGCACAGAGCCCAAGAATATTATAGGCATTATATTAAGCGAGTGCCATTGAGTAATCGCTTTCCCTCTCTCTCTCTCTCTCTCTCTCTCTCTCTCTCTCTCTCTTCACGCCTCTTTCTCTCTCTAGACTCCGGTGGTTGTAGTTTCTGGCTCATGTCTTATAGTGTATGGTAGCACCTGTAGCAGTTGTGTCTATTACTGCACTCACTAGTGGTAGTATCTCACAGGCTGTCTGGTTGGTCCGTTTTCTTCTTTAGTATGCCGGAATAAATTTCACCATTAATTTGGACAGAGAGAAGAAAAAAAAAGACTTAGTTCTTTTGCAGAGAATCCCAGCAAAACTTTCTCAGCTCAACCGTATTTGCTTAGTTGAATTGCCATTATTAAGACCAATTGTAGCAGTTTTTTTTTTCTTCAATTAATCAATGTTTCTCTTTCAATTGTGAAATCTGAACTCTGCTGATTTCTGAATGTGATAATTCAATACATTTGCAGTCTATCTTTTATTTTTCATTTGGGCCAGGGAATACATTTGCAATATCTGAATTGCGTTCGGGAATAATTTCATCACCTTTTCTTTTCTTCTGCTTAAATGTGACATCTCTTTCGAATATATAATCAGAATGCTCATCTGGGTGTTTGAATTTTAAGCTTATGAATTGATTTCTGCATTGGGTTTTTCCTTGTGTTTTTTAATTTTTTAAATTTGTCAGATTCCTCCGTTTAGGCTCTCTCTCTGTAACTCTTATTAAGCTTGTCTAATTCAGCCACCAATGTCATTAACTTTGTGCTTTACTTTTGTGTTACAGAAAGACAGCTCCTTTACCGTGATAGCTCACACGAGAGAGAGAGAGAGAGAGAGAGCAAAGTCATTCAGAGACTAGAGGAGCAGGTTGCTATTGACATTTTCCACTGCGCCCGCTAGGCCTTAGCTCGTGCTTTGTCGCTCGTGCGCTCGCAAAAGCAAAATTCTGCCTCAAAAATCCCAGATCTCGAGGCCCTTTTCACTGTCTGCGATTGGACATTTGTTTCGTTCATTTAGTACTTCAATTTCGCGTGCACCTTTCCTCTCTCCGTCATTTTCTCTTATAAGCCAGCTTGGGGGTAGCAACAGGGTTCGATACATTGTACTTGGGGAGAGCTTCGCCTTTGGCGGGCTTGTTTTATTTGTGCTCAAGCCTCAAAGGTGTGGACATTGACTCTGGAGGTTTTGTTCAGGCCACAATCACAGGAGGGTCGGTGATTGTTTCGGTCTGTTTCGGTTACTTTGCACGGAAACCGAGGTACTAGAAGCTTTGGTCTGTGTTTCCTTCATTTGAATACTGTTTTCCTTTCCGGGATTTTGGGTGGGCTTATTATTTGTTTTGGGATCTAAATTATTTACTTGGGTTTAGAACACGCTTAACAATGGCTTGTCGTAGGTCGGTTCTCCGGTTAGGAGTTGGTTCCTAGTACTTTACTTTGTTCTCGAATATGAATAATTTTCTCGGCTAAGCTTGTGGCTGCTAACTGCATTTATTATTTACATAAATAGAGAGCAACACTCGGTCCGTGATTTGTGGCTCTGTTGGGTTTGTATAAGAATAACTCTTGCTGGTTCATTTTGGTGACAAGAGAGGGAGTGTCTGGGACACTGTTTTTTGATGTCCTATATTGGTCATAAAATATGTTGAGCTCGGATAAGGGAGAGGATGAGTTGTTCTTTGATTGCCTAGATAGCCAGCCATTTGAACCGTCCAATTTGACGAGGGAGGGATGGGCGTCTAGCAAATCAGACTATGAAATGTGGTTGAATGAGCCACAAAGTGTCCAGGAGAGACGCCAAAACTTTTTACAGGGAATGGGTTTTCTCGACTTTGCCTCTAAGAGCGATCGGATAATTGGGTTGCAGAGGATTACAGAAAGCAGTGGGGCTGTTTTAAGTTCTTCAGTTACATTTACAAGCCACGAGGAAATCTTGGTTTGTTGTGGTAGGGAACAAACTTGTGAAGCCAATTCCATGGTTGATGAAATGGATCAAGACGGGTTTTTTACGCCAAATGTGGCTTGTGAAAATGACGGTCATGTGTGCTCACCCCACGTACAAGGATCCAAAAACAGTGAAGTAGAAGAACATAAAGACTTAGATGCAGGGAAGAAGAAAAAGAAGAGTTGGTGGAAACACTTTGGGAATAAGAGAAAAGACAGAGTTACATGCGTGCCCAAGCAATCAAAGGCTAATCCTGGGGGCCCCGTAGCAAACAAAATAAAGGTGAAGCAGAACAAAAAGACTTGCATGGAGTTTACCGGGGTTTATAAGGCACAAGAAATTCAAGCTCATAAGGGCTTGATCCGGACAATGAAATTTAGCCCAGGTGGACAGTATTTGGCAACCGGTGGTGAAGATGGGGTTGTTCGCATTTGGCGAGTTACATCAGTGGGTGCATCTTGCAAGTCTTTTACATCCGAAGGCCATTTTGCCAGCAGTTCAAAAGACACAAAGTCCGTGTTTGGTACCAAAAAAATGAGCAAGGCCTCAGTTGTTATTCCAGACGAAGTTTTTCAGATTGAAGAGTCGACACTCCAAGAATTTCATGGCCATGTCAGCGGTGTTTTAGACCTAGCGTGGTCCAATTCACATGTGAGTTCAGTCTTCAGAAACTTCTCAGTCCTTTACAGAATAGTCATATTAATGAATTTGTAGTCCCCAAGAAAAGCTAAATTCAAAAATTTCTATTGCAGTATCTTCTTTCAGCTTCTGCAGACAAAACTGTTCGCTTATGGCAAGTGGGTCGCAATCATTGTCTGAACATTTTTCAGCATAGTGATTATGGTAAACACAAAAGGCTTCATCTTCTATTTACCAGTATATCTTGTGATCTTATTCTGGTGGGAGTAAGTTGTCCCATAAATCTTCTATTCACTTAGTGCTTTGTCAGGTAATTATGATATCTGAACTGATATGGTCTTTGTTACTTTTGTTGGCATCAGTTACATGCATTCAGTTCAATCCGGTTGATGAAACCTATTTCATCAGTGGCTCAATCGATGGAAAAGTTCGAATTTGGGGAGTTTCTGAGAAGCGAGTTGTTGATTGGGCTGACATTCGAGATGTAATATCTGCTATATGTTACCAGCCAGATGGAAAAGTATGAATTGGTTCTCTGACTGCCATCTTCTCTCCTTTTCCATATTCCAAGTTTCCAGTTTATCTTAATAAACACTTTTTTTTCTTTCATCCATACAGGGTTTTGTTGTTGGTTGCATTACAGGGTCTTGTCGCTTCTATGATGTCTCAGGTATGTTTCTCCTTGTGTGTTAAATACTTGCTTCATTCTATTTGGAACTCATTGATCAAATTCCCTTGGAGGTGTGCCTAAATTTATTTTGTGCTGGTATAGGCAGTTACCTCCAGCTTGAGGCAGAGATAAATTTTCGTGGTTGGAGAAAAACCTCTGGCAGCAGAATTACTGGCATTCAGGTTTGGCATTCAAGTTTTTGTTAATAGGAAAGTTTTAAGTTTCCTAGGATCTTGTTCATCATTAAGACTCTGTTCTTTCATTCTTTCTTGCAGTTCATTGATGAAAGATCTCAAAGAGTGATGATTACTTCTGAAGATTCCAAAATCAGAGTACTTGATGGGGTTGACATCGTTGCTAAATTTAAAGGTAAATCTATTGTAGTCTGCGGATATGTAAGATTCTACTTGAAGTGCCATTCTCATCCATCTCTCTCTCTCTCCTCTACTCTTGAAAAAAGATTCTTGTAGGTGGTTGGTCCTAATTGAGAGCGACTTAGAGCCATTAATCAGTGTGGATGCTTCTGCTTGTGTACATATTATGTCTAGTGTAATGGTAGCTTTATGTGACTTTCTAGCATTGATCATTTGTGCGCCCTCTGCTTCAAATTAGACATTTGACAAACTATGATATTTAAAATCTGTTTTTCTTTTTGTGGGGTGTTTGTTTTTTTTTCGTCGGTAGAAAGATGTTCATGTTTCGTTTTGAGATCCATGGTGTTACTGCCTCACAAAACGTGTACACTATAATTAGAGATGAGGCTTAAATTAAAAGTATTTTCAGTTTGTTTGCTACTTTTCTTTTTAATATATATATTTTTTCTGCAGCTTGGCTTAGGAAATTACATTTCTACACATTATTAGGCTCTGCCCCGCTTGGATTGTTAAGATAGCTTAAACTTTCTCACCGTCCATGTTTGTTTCTACTGGAAGCCTGCTAACCTTTCAAATCATGCATCTGTCGACTAGTATACAATAACACGCGAATGCATATGACTTCCTTTGAATAAAGTCCTAGTAAAGCTAGGACAATCGCATCCTGCTGGCCTTCACAGCTGTTTTCATGGCTTGAATGTTAGTACCATTCACAGTAATGCATGTATCTCCAACCTGGTTAATCTGATCTACAATTTTTTTAAGAGAATATGCACTTCAGTGGTACAATGACTCCAAACTCAACTCAACTTTTTGCAAGCTCTCGAAATTTTGCATTCCCACGTATGTCTTTGTAATTATTTGTTCGTTGGTTGTGTGCAGCTATTCCTAAATTGTTAATTTTTTTATTGAATATTACAGGTCTTCCAAAGTCAGGAAGTCAGATGTCGGCTTCACTTACTTCAACTGGGAGACATATAATATCGGTTGGAGAGGACTGTCACGTTTATGTCTGGAATTATGATGGCTTGTGTGTCTCATCTTCGAAACACACGAAATCTGCACAATCCTTCGAGCATTTCTTAGCTGAAGGTGTGTCTGTTGCATTACCATGGGCAGGCATGGGAAAGGATTTGACGGGCTTAAGAGGTGGTGGGATACGGAGTCATAAACAAAGGAACGACTGTGCTTCCTGCAGGAGAGACTCCGAACGGTTTTCTCTTGGCAATTGGCTCTTCACGGAAGGCCCAGGCAGGAGGAGCTCAGCAACCTGGCCTGAGGAGAAACTTCCTCTTTGGGAAGTGTCAGTAGCAGAAAATGTTTGTCACAATCAGCACCATGGATGCCTTCAGCAGCAGGTCAACAAATCCAATGACCACAACGCTGCTCTATCCGATGCCTGGGACCTCGTGATCGTTACAGCAGGATGCGATGGGACACTCAAGACTTTCCACAACTATGGATTGCCTATCCGGCTGTAACATCATCAAGAAAATCATCATGGCCATGGCCTTATTGATGGAGGGACTTCAAAGTTCATTCAGAAAACGCAAACCCATTACAATAACGAGTCCTTTTGTGATGGGTCCAAGGTCATTTAGGCTGCAATCAGAATCATATCAGCAGCTTTGGATGTGCCCTGTCGAGTAAATTGTATTTAGGTTCTCTTCTTATTGTGTATATTTTCTTATAATTCAGTCTAATTGTGAATTAAGTTTAATATAAAATCTAATTACTTTAAAATCTTTCTAATAAAAAATTTTAAAATCAATTCAAATTATCATTTAATTTTTAAAATAAGATGGTATTTATAATTTAACCATTTATATCACTATTTTTAAAATTTATCTTTAATCAGTAACATGTCTAATTTATTATTTATTATTCAATTATTCATGAACTCATCAAAGAACCATTTAATATGTTACACATGTTACTTTTAATAGTCATATATCACATGTTATTTTATTAGGAATAATTTTTTATGAGTGAGATTTGATATTTAAATTTTAAATTTTATCTCTAAATTTTAAATTTAGTAAATATTAAATTATATCGAATAATTTGATAGCCAAATATTCACCACCATATTATTCTACTTAAAGATATATTTTGCGGTTTACACGGTTCTAATTTCAGCTATCGAGTGCTGGCAAAGACGGGGGCAGAAGCAAGTGTGCTCCTTCTAAAAAGAAAAAATTGTACCCACTTAAAAAACTTTCTTGTCCCCTCTCTAAATTAGAATTTGTTGGACGAATGACCCAAAAGATTTCAATTAGTATAAATTGTAGGATTTTGTCAATTTTTATAATTTTTTTAATAAATTAATTTATTAAATTAAAAATAAATATATACATCATTTCAAATACATAATTGTTAAATATAATTGATTTATACATAATTTAAATAATTTTTTTTTGTCTTTCATATTAAAAGGAATGAAGTATTTGATATTTTTTATGTTAAGAATTTAAATATTTTTTTTACGATAGAATAAAAGTTTTTATATATAAAATAATTTTACAAGTTAAATAGATAAAAAATTTAATTTTTAATTAATATGTGTATCTTGTGAAAACAGTTTTAATACAACAATAAAAGTTTTTTTTTTTTTCCCTTTGTGGTTAAAATGTCATAATTATAGTTGAAAGTATTTTTTTAGAATGTGAGAAAAATATAAAATATTATCTCTCAATTCTTGCACAATGAAAAATCATCCCAAAAAGTAATATTCATAAATTTTCATATTATCATTTAAATTTAAATTTTATTAATTACACATAAGCTTGAACTGTAATTTCTAGATTTTTACCGAACACTCGTCGTACAAACAAAAGTCTCCTCTATATTTTCATATGGGATAATTGGTTATAAATTTTTATAATTGAATTATCAACTTCTTTTTATTTTTATTTAAATTTATATTTTTTAAATTCACTTAAAATTGGACTTTTTAAAATAAAAATCAGTGAAATTATTAATAATTTTTATTTAATTAATATATAAATGTTTTTGATGATTTTAATTACTTTTCATAAAAGAAAATTAATTAAAAATATTTTAAAAATATAATACTCATATAAAAATATTTAAAATTAACTATAAAAATCAATAAAAATTTTAGAATCCATTCTTTTGGTACATCTCTTTTCATCTCTCTACTACTGGCATTATTAGGATAAACAGGATAAGAATCAAAGACTGGGGATTTGTGAGAGGTGTGTGGGATGCACCCAACCCAACCCGAGGGCTTCTTTGTTTCTGTTTCGGAATGTAATTCAGCAAAATCAATAGAGTCAAATTGTGCAACGAATCGTTCGTTGAACTTAGTCTCTGGCAGTTGCACTTAAATGGTCTTTCAAAGCACAGCTTGAAGGTCTCATTTGAATGCAGTGTTGTTGCACTTGCTAGTTATGCATTAGAATTAGGACTTGCATGTTGGTTTTTGGTTTGTTATCACTTGTCTTGTTCCTCTCTCGTTTCTTTTTAATAAAATCTATGTTGCCAAGACCATAAAACCAACCATCACGTCTTTTTATAGTCTCTTGTATATCGCACGTAGTGAAATGCATGTATCTGGGTGGTGGCTGTTGTTCTTGGGTCTTGGCAGTTGCGGTGTTTGCCTTGTAATTTTCAATCTAGACATTGGGACAATGTAATTTTGAGCAGCAGCAGCAGCAGATGATCCTAAACAGAATCTGGACCAGGCCTTTAACTCCATTCAGAAGACTCTTGGACTCCTTCACCAGATTTACCTAAGCGTTTAACACTGCCTTCCAGCTTCCTCTCCTCCGACGCCTGTACCCTTCTCTTTATCTCATCTTCCCATTTTGTTTTTCCTCTTTGATCCTTTTATGCTGGTCTTTTCAAAAGTATGATTTGTGTTCCCGTGTCTAATGTGTTTATGGATATTGGGCCATCGTTTTGCAGTAATAATCTTGCTGTGGAGCTGGACAATATGCTTAAATTGTCCGGAAAGTGATTGCACTTTTCAAATTTCTGCTGCTGTGAGTTATATCTTTTGCACATCAAATCGTACCCCCCCGATAGCTCATAAAAATGAAATAAGCATTGGTCATTGAGCTTGGAGCGTCCGGTAGCACTTGGTCTTGCAAAATTCTTCGGCCCCCAGAAAATTTATCATTTTAGCGTGAAGTTGCTAAAGAAACATGATACCTGCTTCTGCGGACTCTTTAAGCTGCATAACAATGAAGGCAGTTGCGAACCCTACTGCTGTTTATTTTTCCTGGGGTATTAGTATTTATCTTCTGTGATTTCAGAATCCTCCTTCATGTGTTAATACTATCGTTCTGGGGGTGAATTGGGACATTTCTAAAATGCTTTGGGTTTACGAGGATGCATCGCGAGTGAATGACTTTGAAGTTTGGCGTAAAGATATGTCAGCTAGCTTAGTTTCAAATGTTGTACATTCAGGAGGCGAAATGGAAATTAGAATTATGATCCAAATTAATTATTTATTCCAAAATCAAAATTCTTTTTATAATTATTTATTTTTAGTACTATTTAAAATTGAAATTAATTTTTTTTATTTGTTTCATTCTACTCGAAAGAATAAGTTTTCTTTTTTTTTAAAAAAAAAAAAATCTCATTTATACTTCTTCTACTTCCAACTTTTTTAATAAATTGCACCTTATTAAATTATGCAAAAATGATTTCTCGAATGTACTTTACGTCACAATTATTTAAATTGACTAAAATTCAGAAAGTGAAAAAGAAGAAAATGCTGACAACATCATTCAATCAAAAAATTTTTAAAATTAGAAGCAACAACACTTGGATAAAGAAGATTAAACCCACATAACTTTTTTAAATTGTTATTTGCTTAACAAAATGCTTCTAGTTTGTTTGGCTCTACTGTAATAATATCAGCTACTTTTACAACTTCAATTTCTCTAAGAGCTCTCATTCGAAGCAACTTATTTAGCACAATATTGCTTTTTTTTTCACCATTTTATGCTCACGTTCTTTATCGGGTGTTAATGTTTTATTAAGATATTAAATTAAGACCTCATGTCTTGCATAAAATCACTAAAGTCAATGGGTAAATTGTAAAAATCAAAAGTCATCTTCATTAGTTGTGGAACTTGGGCTTCCTTCACTTATTTCTCTTTTGGTGTCTTTTTGTGTTATGAACTATTAGGAGCAGATGGATTCAGAGTAGGTTAAGTTATAGAATAGTCATCATCACTATCTTAATCATTATTATTAAAAATTAATGACTTTATTTGCAGTCTCTTCTTTCATATTCTCTGCAAGATCATTAAAAGTTTTAGTTTTTTTTTTTTTTGACAACTTTCTTTTTTTCACTAGTACTTCATCTCATCCTATAAAAAGTAGTATTGAACAATTCTATTAAAAAATTATTATTTAAATAATAAGTTAATCAAAAAATTTATTTAAATTTTATATGTAAAAATGAAATAAATTACCTTGCAATATTCATAGTAGACGTCTTTATTGGATATGATATTTTTTGTTACATCATTCCAACCGAATTCGTAACTACTCAACACTTCATTAAATACATTATACTTCATTTTTGTGGTCTTTCACTTAGAATCAATATGTGAATCAACTTTTAATCCAAACATGATTGATTTATTGTTCATCAATTCTTCCACCAAATGTAAATACCTATTTTTCCAATTGCTTTTGCTCTTCCATTTAGGTTCTGTAGCTACTTCGTGCAAAGATTCAATCAAGAAGCAATTTTCCTTAGCATTCCATTATCATTTATTTTTTCCTTTATTACAAATAACTTAATTATTCTTCAGGGAATCCATCCTAACTAATGTCGCAAAATATTAGACATAATAATATTTATAAATTGCTATTTTATATACAAGATAGAAAAAAGAAAATAAAAATTTAGTTTGTAAGAAAATTATTGCATTTATAAGAAAATAATAATTTTCACTATAAAATAGTTTTTGTACACACAAAAACAAAAACAAAGAACATAGTAATGTATGATTAAATATCTTCAAAAATAAAATACCAATTATGCCGAGCTCTCCAATTCTTAAACATTTTTTGTGCTAATTCACTATGAAAGTTAATCCATTGGTTAGAAGTTTGAACGACTCTTATGTGCCCAATCTCATGATCATCATATCAAAATCTTTACCGTCATGGTACTCTTCCATGATATCTGTGGGTATTATTTTTTTTTATTAAGTTATGTAAAAGATGACATGCCATCACAATACGACCCGGGGTTTAAATAGGATAAAATGAAGGATTTTGAAGAATCGCCCATCGTCGTTTAAGCAAATCAAAACAGCTGTCCATTGCATTTATAGCTTTAGAATGCTTCATATTAAAATACCCTCTGGCAATTTGTGGTTGCCTATCACCTCTCCATTCATTAAGGTGATAACATGGTCCTTTAAATGGAGTGAGAAATCCCTCGCCATTGGTGTATCCAGCATCAATCAAATGGTAACAATCTTAGCATATTTAATACAAGTCAGTATCAATATAATGTTTTCATAAATTGAAGTTTACAATTTTTTTTTTTTTATTGACTCTAACTAGTTACAAGTTACCTTCTGGAGCTTTTAGACCATTATGCTTACATAAGACATCTTGAGGGAAGCGACCATTATGTGCTGACCCCTCCCATCTAGGTATAATATATATAAATTATAGATCAAGTGAATAAGCACCCAAAACATTCATTACTTTGTTTCTTTTTCTTGTTTAATATTTTAGGTAATCTTTACAAGATATGAACACGCTAATAAAAATGTCATCTAAGGCTCCTACGTAATTCTACAAATAATGAAATAAAAGGATTCATTAAGAAAAATATAAAAGAAAAAAGTTATTGACCATGAGATAAATATATATGTACTGTAAAATATTTTCAACTTTTGTTTGTGCAATCCTCATTTATTGGTATGAACTTTTTTAGCAATTGATGATGCAATTTTAAGACAACTTTTAGACAAATATTAAATTACCTACTCATAGTTTCTCCATTCCTAGTAAAGTAATTGCAAATTGATCTCTTTTTCTTATGATGAGATAATATGTAAAGAAACATTGCTACAATTTTCTTCTAATGACATGTTTTTAGACTCTCTTAAACTCCCGATGTCTCTTAGCATTTCACAAAATACACTAAATGTGTATCTATTCATGCAAAGTTCATTCGCACACTTCATATCACTCTTTCTTATTAATGAGTTTAAGTTTGCTAGTCAAAACTTTCTTCTATTCTTTTTTCTCTTAGTTAATTGACATCCATTATATATTAAAATACCCATTAAATACTAACTCATACACATCATTAAAACAATATACATAATAGCAATGATCAACCGGAATTGGCGCATTTCTCTCCTTTTCAAGGTCAATCCAAGATGCGCCATTTTTTCTACAAATTACATAGGTCATGACAATTAAAAAAAAAAAAAACAACTCAATTTAAATTTTAGAAAAGATAGTTTATATATTAAAATTTTGAAAATAATAAAAAAAATGAAGACAAGTCTTGTAAGTTTATAAAAAAGAAATTAGTAGGCTAACTATCTTTCATATTTGGAAGGTCCTAGATTGGAGAAGGAAAAAAATGTTTGTCTTGCTTAAATAACAAAACAAATGAATCGAAATGGTAATGGAAGGATATGATTTGGCACATTCTATAATTGTTGGCAGGTATGGCACCGAATAATTAATCAATGCATATGTGTCATTAATTTTCATGCCCCTATCGGTTATTTCTTTTCTTGCCCTGATATTACAAGATCAAACAATTACATTGTGGTAAAGTCAAGAATATAAGATATGAATGATATATCAATTGAGTATCATATTGTGGATGTCAAACTGTTGTTTTATATTAAACACATCTTTAATATATATATTTTTAAATTTCTTTTTTATGTTATGCTTTTTATATTTCCTTGTCATCTTCTTTTGCACCAATTTATGGAGTCAATTGGCGAGTTCTAGGCTAGTTGCCGTTGGATTGGTTTCAAATCAAATGCACCAAAAAGGGACAATACTTTCTATAACCAAAAGCAATGTTTGTTTGGGCTCAATGTATATTGCATGCTAATTCTATTTTTTAATTATATTCCTGTGAAATTACTTTGTTTTAATTATCAGAATGGCAGGGAGTCCACATGACATATTTCTTTTACCAAATAACATTGGCCCTTTTCCTTATCACTTAAAGAAAGCTAAGCACATTATTCAAAGATAGTAGGATTGACCTTTTTTTACATTCAATAAATAACTCAATTAACCAAAAAGTTTAGGACTACAAGAACCATTAAGGAATGTATCTTAAAAAAGGTTAAGAAAAGTACATGAAATTGACAGAATCCCCACCTTTTCTGCGTTGAGTGAGCTAAGATTAAGAGTTGCTACTACTTCTCCATATCTCAATAACTTTATAGAAGAATGAAAGAGTGAATGACTAAATCAAGAGTAAGAATGTAGAGTAAATGAAAAAAAAAAAAAAGAGATCATTCAAAAAATGTCATGAATATTTGAAAAAATTGTTCATAAATTATCAAAAAAAAAAAAAAACAGAGAGAGAGAATGAAAGAAGGAAAGTGAAGGACAATAAAGAAGTTGAGGTAAAAAGAGAACTCAAAACACATACCTATCAAACACAAGAGTTGTACTTTTTATTGTGAGTTGGTTGAAATTTTATTTTTTCACTATATATTGGTTGATTTTAAATAGAATAAAAAACCATCAATTCTCACATTTAGGAGATGTGATTCTTAATTTTAAGGGAATAAGAATCACATCTACATTTATCAAATATTAAGATTGAGAATAAGTTATTCTTAGTTCCATTTTCATTAATATTTTTATTTAACCAAATACCATCTTAAGTTCCTATTTTAGTGCAAGAACTCTTTAAATCTTGAAATTTGTATAAAATTAGAAGTAATGGTGTTAATTGGTTAAAAGCAAGGTCTTTTCATGGATTTAGATTTTAAGCTTAAGGTTTTTTACTACTTGTAGGAATTAAGATAGCTGGCTTAGGCATAGATTTCATTGCCCAATGGAGATATACAGTTAAGAAAAGTATATGAAATGGATGGAATTCTCACCTTTCTTGTATTGAGTGAGCTAAGATTAAGAGTTGCTACTATTTCTCTATATCTTAACAACTTTATAAAAAAAATGAAAGAGTAAATGACTAAATCAAAAGTATGAATGTATAGTAGATGGAAAAAAATGAGATCATTCAAAAAAATGTCATAAGTAATTGAAAAAATTATTCATCAATTATCAAAAAAGAAAAAAAAAATGAATGAAAGAAGAAAGGTGAAAGGTGATAAAGATGTTGAGGTAAAGAAAAAACTCAAAACTTATACTTGTTAAGCAAAAGAGCTGTGCTTTTTATTGTAAGTCAATTAAGTCAATTAAGATTTTATTTTCTCATCATATATTAGTTAATTTTAAATAGAATAGGAATTCAATTAATATGAATAATTAATAAAGGATCTATTCTTACATTTAAAAGATGTGATTCTTGATTTTAAGGAAAAAAAAATCACATCTACATTTATCAAATATTAATAATGATAATAGGTTATTCTCATTTTTATTCCTATCAATATTTTTTTTTAACCAAGTGCCCTATTAGGTTCTTATTTCAGTGTGAGAACTCTTTAAATCTTGAAATTCATACAAAATTAAAAGCAATGGTGTTAATTGGTTAGGAGCAAGGTCTTTTCATGGACTTAACTTTTAAGCCTGAGACTCTTTACAACTTATAAGAATCAATACAACTTGCTCAAGCGCATATTTCATTACCTAATAGAGATATGAAAGTTAAAATTGAGCCTTAAAGAGGCCATTTTAACGATAAATCAAGGTTGCTCAATAATGGCAGTACTTATGTTTTGAAAGAGTTCATGCATGGTGGTTATTCTTGAAATTGTAGTTTTGACATGATATTTCTAAAATTCATTAACAATACATGAAGAGCCATCTGGGCCAAAGGGTGGGGGATGTATTTAGTGCAAACAATGATGGATTTCTTTTTCTTTGATGTAAAGAGAAAGCATATATATGTGCTTATACATATCATTCATTGCCATCAAGTTGTTATAATGATACTTGATCGAGGCTAAATTTGTCCCTCGCAAATTATAACTCTACTCATGAAACTCTATTTAGAGGCTTTATCATAGTTAACTAGTTTTAGAGTTGCAAGATAGCTTTTTTTATAGACATCTGTGAAGAGCTTGGTTCCTTTAACTAAATAATCTTCATTTGAATCATCAAAAGAATTTGCATGTTACAATTGTACCACTTGAGTTGGTGTAGATTGGGACTTAGTAGGTTTAATTCTTGCCTTTTCCTAATTCTAGCTTTCCTTTTCTTTGAACCTCAATTCCCTAGTAATACTTATTTTTCTGGTGTAAGGATTATAGATTTTGTAGTTTTTATTAGTATTTGTATGCTCTATGAATACATAAAGTTTTGCTATGTGGTCTAGCTTGCTTTTTCTTTTTTAAGAACAAGAGCTTAACAAATACTACCAAAAATCTTAAGGTGAGGTTTTAAGGGCTTAAATCTATGCCATGTCTTAAATTGAGTTTTGTCTTTTAAGGATCCAATTAGTAGCTTGTTTAATAGATATACAATAATACTTATGGCTTTAGCCCAAAAATTTTTTAGCATTTTCTCTCAAACAAGAGATATTTGGACTTCTTCATAATTATCTTGTTTTTCCTTTCACTCACCTTATTTTGCTAAAATATGTAAGGAGTAATGAGTTGTTAAATTCTAGCTCTTGTACAAATTTCTTTAAAGGAGCCCAATGTGTATTTAGCTTTATTATCTATCTTGATTGCTTTGATTTTACTCTTTGATTGGTTTTCAACCAAGGCTTTAAAGGTTTTATAAGTGTCTGTAATTGTTAACTTTTCTTTTAAAAAAAGATATAACAAAACCTAATCAAGTTATTAATAAATGTTTTAAAATACTTATTTCTTTTTAGAAATTATGGGCTTAGGCTTATAAGACTATAGATGTCACTATGAAGAAGTTAAAGTTTCTCTATTCTTTTATAGGTTTAATCTTTGAAGAATAGGAGTTTAGTTTACTTTCCTTGTTGGCATGCTTTATAAATAGCTTTTGTCTCACCAATTATTGGTAGGTTTAGCATGAAATGATTTTTTTTTCTTTTTTTAAGTCTTTATAGGTCGCCATTACACATATACCTTAATCTTTTATGATATAGTAAGATAACATCTAAAGTGGCAAGCATTGCACAATTCTCCATTTGGTTTGGATCAACCTAAAAACATTTTTGCTTTACAGGAATAGTTACAATCTCCATACCAAAAGAGTCATGAATTAGGCAAGATTTATTTTTAAGTTCAATTAGACAATTTTTCTTAAAAAGTTAACCCTTACTAAATAGATTTTGATTGATATTAGGAACATAAAGATTAGGAATTAGCTTGGTACTTAAGTTGGTTTGTACAATAATTGTTCCTTTGTCTTGTATTGCAATAAATCTTTCATTGCCCACTTTAACTTTAAAGGTAAAGTTTCTATTTAGTTGTTTGAATACTGACAAGTTTAGTGATATGTGATTTATACACATACTGTCAATAAGCCAAATCTCAGTATCCATCAACCATGAAAAGTTGCTTCTTTGGTTCTTATGTGTCATTATTAGTAACTTGAATTTATTGCTATGCTTGTTATGTTAGTTTTCTCTTTGGACAAACCCTTTCTTTATGCCTTTTCACATTATAACATTTGTATACAATGTTAGGTCTTCATTAATAATATTTTGGCAAATGTGTTGGTTCTTTGCAGTACAAACAAGATAGGTAGGACTTCTTACCACCTGAGGTACTACCTTCACCTTCTTTGGCCTTTTGCTTTCCTTCATACTTTTTTTTACTCTTTTGCTGTGCCTTCTTAGTATGTTTATCTTGGATGGCACTTTCACTTTTTTCCTCCTATGTCATGAGTCTCCTTTGCTCTTAAACTTGTAAGGCATTTATAAGTTTAATTACAGAGATATTAGTAAGATCCTTTAAATCCTTCAAAAAGAAAATCATTGATTTAAATCTCTTATGTATGCTGACTATAACATTTTGTATAATAATAAAATCAAGAAAATCACTTCCTGAAATTCTAAATTGATTCACTAATTTCAATAATTTATCACTGTAATCCTTGATCTTTTTTATTTCTTTCATTTTAAGTAGCCTAAACCCTTTTATTGAGTTCAAAAGTTGTATTGTTTTAGTTTTCTTTTCTAGTGAACTCTTCTCTTAACATCTCTCATGCATCTTAAGCTATTTTACAAGTCATTATTCTATTGAAGATGATTTCAGTGACAATTTAAAGGATGTAGGTTAAGACTTTATATTATTTGTACACTTGCTTATTATGATTTTTAAGCTATGTCACAACTAGATTTACAGGTAATGGTGGCATTATTTTTCCTTTTTTTATGACCTCTTAAAAATCAAAAGTTTTTAAGTAAATTTTAATCATAATAGTTTATTAGAGATAATTTTTTCTAAAGAACTTTAAAGGTGGAATTGGTGAGAAGTTGAGATATGTCATTTGTTATGGTTTAAAAAGGTTTATTTATTTGGTTCACTATTGTTTTTCTTAATCTCTCAAATTTTATGGTGGATTTCTCTTATGTACAAGTCCCTTCAAAACTAATAAAGGCTTTAATACTATATTTGTTGTTTAAACGTAGAAGAATTGCAGGACCAAGTTAAGAACTGCAATCTTCCTTTTGTGTTAATGTTTTCTTTTTGGTTTTTAGCTTTTCGTTTATGTTGGAAATTAAGAGCAAATGAAAAGAGAAAGACTCTCAAGAGTAATAACTTTTGATTCACTTAGTTACATATGTTTTTCAAGCATCATTACAAATGAAAAAGCACAAGAACAAGTCTCTAACTTATGTAAAGGGCAACATTTGAATTTGAATTTGAATTAAAAATTTCTAATTCAAACTCAAATACAAAGTTAACTTGTTAAGGAACCCAACAATAGTAATTTTTGATTTCTTATAATTGTCTCTAACTTAACTAACTTTTAAAATCTAACAAAAGTTGGAATCTTAAGCTTGGGATAAAAAGCAATAGCACTAACTTCATCTTCACATACAAAAACAAACAAGGCAATATTGGATCATCTTGTTTGAATCCATTTCATGATTAGAAGGAATCAATAACTTTTCTGTTCTAAAGGAGTTGTATATAAACATTAAAAAATTGCTTAGTGATGCCTACTCCATCAATGTATCTTGACTGAAATCCTATTGATGCCTATCATATGCCTTTTTCTAATCTAGCTTGAAAATCATATGACCTTTCTTACCCTTTAAACCATGTATAGAGTGCAAAACCTCCTGTAGAAGCATAATATTATCACCTATATGGCGGCTTGGAACAAAGCTTGCATGGGTAAGAGCTACTTGATGGGGAAAAAGAGGCTTGAGCCTATTAACAGTCACTTTGGTGATAATCTTATAATAGACATTGTATAAACAAATTGGTCTATAACCCATGGCCCTTATTGGATTATTAAACTTTGGAATGACTATAAGCAATGTCTTATTAGACTCCTTATGTAACTAGCTCTCTCATAAAATGTTTAATATAAATTCAGTAAAAGAATGAATCACAGTATCTTAAGTTTTGGGTGGAAAATTGCTTGGTAACCATCCAAGCTTAGTGCCTTAACACCCTTATCTCAAAAAAAGCTCTTTTCATATCTTTTTTAACAAATGGCCTACTTAAGTGACTTATATTTTGAGGAGAAAGGTAGCAAAAATAACCTATTAATGAAAACCTAGTCTCCTCAAAGATCCCTCTGAATACAATTAATGAAAATAGCTATAAGTTAAAGTTTGTAATTGTGCACCATCCTAAATCCTTATGCCATCATTATTCTATGGCACCTTGATCTTGTTTTGTTTTGCTTGACCACTATGGTAAAATGAAAAAAATCATGTAGTCCTTTTGCCATTAGAAATCCACTTAGTTCTCAATTTATGGACAAAAAATTTTTTTCTTGTACTGAAACCTAGTCAAGTTGTAGTTATAACTTACACTCCAAGGTTACAAGCCTAAAGGTGAAACACCTCTCTAATGTTAATTGATAGCTTCATACACATGCCAAAGTCATTGCCTGTGAAAGAAGATATTACAAAAAAACCCTTTAATTTCATTGAATGAGAACTGAAGTAAGCTCAAATAAAGCATTAAGAATAACCACTTTTTCATTCCAAGAACCTTTAACAAGTTCTTGAAAATCCTTATGTAAGTGTTATACCCTTAAAAAATGGAAAGACTTCCTTTACAACTTAACAAACAATAATTAAAATTGATTATGGGGAGGTGACAAATATTTGTTTATGACTAGTAGAGTCACCATTGAATATTACAAAATGCTTTACCTAGTTTGCTAGAGACTCTAGTTTCAAGTGTTCAGCCCTTTATTGAGTTAAAATAAGGCCTAAAAAACCCCCAAGTTGACCAAGGAAAGATAATTAATCTAATTAGCGAAGGGCAGTCACTAGTAGCTTCTAATGCTTCCCCTTCTTACCCTATTTTCAAGAGACTGAACACAATTAAAATCTCTTACTAATAACCATGGCAACGATAGTCTAATATACACTTAATTAGGGTACTCCCATAATTGCTTCATTTTATTTTGGTAAAGATTAGTAGAGATTGCAATAAAAACATTGAGACTATTAATCACTCTTATACACTAATTGATGCGAAAAATTGTCATTACGCCTCAATAAATCCATATTCAAACTCTCTTTGTCCCATAAAATCCAACTACCTCTATTAAATCCTTAAGTCTCCTCTCTTCAGATACTTAAGAATTTAATAGACCTACAAAATCTTTTTGCCTTGAGAGACTTAACCAAAACCATTATAGAAGACTTGTGAGTTTGTATAAATAAATGAATAGTCCTTAGGAAATTAGTTCTCATTGCACCATAATAGTCCCAAATCAAAAAATTCATAATAATCAAAAAGATAAAAGAAGTAACAATTAGAGATACTTAGACCTATATATATTTAATCCTCTTCCTGAGTGGGCTTTATGCCCTTATTTCTATCAACAAGTATAGGTATTTTCTAAGCTAATTGTTTTCAAACTCCATTGCAACAATGCTATTAGGTAGCTTAAGGGAGTAAAAAGGCTCATAACCCTTTAACATAAAGTTACTCAATTCAAGTATACATCTTGGATGCTTATCAAGCTTTATAATTTCTTGTAAGACATTAGGCCTATCAAACTGTAAAACTTCTTGTAGGACAAAGGGCTTATCAGGCTCTATAACTTGTAGAAAAATAAGTTTTGCAAGCAAACATTAGACCACCCCTGTATGTCCCAAAACAAATGGAAGTTGATGACATAAAGATACTTTTGACTTGTCAATAAACATAAATAACCTTTGTTAATCAACCATTTCCAATTTAATCCCCCTAATTATGCTACATAGATTCATAGTCACATACATTAGGAGAATGTCTTTGATCTTGAGGCTACTTGCCACCTTTTTTCCACTTGAAATTTTAGGCCCCTAAAGTGACTTTTGTCCTTCACCTTGGCTCGTTTGTGGCCTTTCATGTGTCTTTAATACACATAATTCACCCTTAACTACAGGTAACCTCTCAACTCCTTTTGGCCCATCATTAATCACCATCCTATCTATTATAGCAGTCTCAGCCTCTTATTTTGCATAGAGTAACAAAATGAGACCCCCCATTATAATCTCTACTCTCAAACTCTTGTCCATCCATTATCACAATAGATTGTTGTTATTGAGGTCTATTACTTGGCTTCTGAACGAGCATCCATAGGTCATAAGTAAGACTTTGCTCTATCTTTTTCATCCTATATTCAGTGCCACCTTGTTGCTCACTAAAGCCTAACTATTCCACTACCCCATAATTGTCGATCTTATGCCTATACCTTCTACACTCAAAGCACATGAAAAGAATTCCTTTGTACTCTATAAGACGTAACTTCCTTCCTAACTTGTATCTTGTCATTAGAGACTTAGTCGAGTCCATTTTAATAAAAAGATGTAGAGAGTTACCACAAGTAACATTCTCTATAGTTTTGTCAATCTTTAATGTATGTCTAACTCGACCCTGTAATTTCAAAAGTGCTTAAGAATTGTAATATTCCAATAATAGTTGAGGAAGATGAGCTAAGTTCCACAATGGAGTAAAAAGTCATAATCCTTTTGAAGCTTAAACTTAATTAGAAAAAATTTGTTTCCTAAATCAATTAACTAGAACCTATCCTTTGGTACCCATGGTTAAACCAATCTCTTATAAAGATACATGTAACCCACCTTTCAATCAAAAGTTTCATAATTAGTGTCTTCCTCTATGGTTCGCCAAAAACCAACTTCTTTAAAGCCAAAAACACAAACTTTGGCCATTCCCTAAGTCCTAGATCACCACCATCTAATTACACATCTTTAGTCACATCCTCTATAACCTTTTTTGGCCTATTCTTCCACACATTTATCACATTTGAGAATAAAAAGCATTACTATAAGGGAACTGCCGACAAGTTTCTTTTTTAAACTGACTTAAAACATTATGCCTTGTGTTATCTCTTAAGATACCATTACAAACCTTAACCTTCTTCTTGCTTTGTTCTAGCTAGTCTATTTACTCTACTGACCTAAGCATGTTCAGAGAATCAAGCTCCATCTTAAAAGCTTCAAAATTACTACTTTTCTCTTGTAATGATAGCTTTGAGCAAATTGGTCCTAACCAAAGAGCTAAAGCGGGCTTGAAAATGGTTAACTCAAAGCAAGCTCAAGGGTGATGGACTTAAAAGATGGTTGTTCAAGAGCATGTTAAGACTATGAATATTTAAAGTCTATTATAGTGCTGCCATTTTGCAACTTTGAAGAGCAAGTTATTGTCTTTTGTTTAAACTTACTACTTGAGTTTAAAATTATGTTATATTAGATCAAAATCAAGTAATATAATTGATGTTAGTGCTGTGGTTCAAGTTTCTGCAACCTTAATTTCAATTTTAAAATAAACCTTACTTTTTGTTTAAGTTAGTAATTATTATGCATTAAGTTTAATTTTTTAATTTTACCCTCTTAATTTAAATTTAAATTTAAATTTAGAAAATATTGTATTATTATAACAATTATTTATTTGAATTTTGTAACTTGTATATGTCATATATAATGAAGTTAAAGTGTAATAAAAAGCAAGATAGTTATTTTTCTAATGCTATGAGACTTTTTTCTTTTCTTTCCTAGTTTATCTTGTTGTCTGTATTGCATGTTGTTTCTGTGATCAATATTAGTAAGAAATTTCAGAGGATTTCAACTTAAAACTAACAAAAATGGCACCAGAGTCAAAAGGTCCTTATTTTACCAATTCTTTAAGAGGTAGATAAAGTTCAAACACTTTTAAGGGAAAGCAAATACCAAAGAGCTAATTTGTATGATTCAAAAAAGTAGTCTTATATACCTTGAACAAATTTTCTTTCCTATCCAACCTCTCATATTCATTGGTAAGAACTTCACACAATTGATAGTGATGATGAAAGTTTATATAAAGGCTTTTAATCTTTAAGAGGTCATTGAAGGATTCAAAACTGGCTCTTTTACTAGCTAATCCAATTATGACTTAATTGAAGTACCACAGTGAGCAAGTTTCTAAATAATATAAAGTACTTATCTATATACACAAAACTATCTTTGAGTCCTTATTTAACAAGATTATTATATGTAAAACAATAAAAGAAATTTGAGATAAAGTTAAAGGAGGTACATAGTGGCAATTAGAAGACTAGAATTATGCAATTACTTTAGTTTAAAAAAGAATTTGAACTTTTGAGGATGAAAGATTTAGAAATAATAAGGAACTACAGTAATATGCTATTAAAGATTGTAAACTAAATTAGAGTACATAGAGAAGATTTTTTAGATAAATATATGGTTCAAAAGGTCTTAGTAAGCATTTTAAAGAGCTTTAAAGTCAAGATAACCTCTCTAAAAGACTCAAGTACCTAAACACTATTTCTTTGGGGGAGATGATCAGTGTTCTTCGAGTTTAAGAGTAGAGAAGGCTTTTGAGACAAGAATGCATAATATAAAAGGCCCTAAAAGCCTCTTATACATAAAAGGTTCAACCAAAAAGGAAAAGTGGTGGTAAGCAATCTAGCAAAAAAGCTAAGACAACTAAACCTATTAGCAAGAGGCAATGCTAAGTATTGGTTAAATTTTAGAAAAGGGTTTCTCTTTAATGTTTAGAGACAAATCTTATACTATTTGTGATAATTTTGGTGTTTAACTAATCTTTGTACTAATGAATGGAAAAAGTTTCCATTTAAACTCAAAAAAATACAATGTCTTACCTTTCCGACATTATTGATGATTCCATACTATGACACAAAAGACTTGGCCATTTTCCTTATATTGCCATTCATAAATTGCAAAAAAAGGAAGCTAATGTATGATTTACTTATTGTATCTAAAATTGACCAAGTTTGAAAAACATGTCAATTAGGGAAGTAATTTAGGCTCCCTTTTTCTTTAACTCAATCTTCTAGAGCCAAAGAGAAGTTGCAATTAATCTACTCACATTTATGTGGATTTATTGGAACTCACTGAATGGCAATACATATTATATTATTTTTATTAATGATTTTTTTAGATTTTCATAAACATTTTTCCTTAAATTAAAGTTAGAGGTGGCTGTTGTATTTCAAAAGCTTAAATTATAGATAAAGAAGCAATTAAGAAGTATGATTAAAGCCATTAGAATAGATAACAACTTTAAATTTGTTTAAAAATCATTCAAAGCAACTTATATATCGACTATAATACAATAGTAACTAATTACTGCTTATTCACCCCAATAAAATAGGGTTTATGAAAGGAAAAATAAAACTATAATAGAGATGACCAAGTGCTTAATGGCATTAAAAGATTTACCTAAAAGGTTTTGGGTTAAAGCTACTGTAACTTTAATTTATCTTTTAAACGAATTATCAACCAAATCATTGTCCAACTTTACTCTATTTAAGACATGATTTTGTACTAAGCCCTCTTTAAATCACCTAAAAGTATTTGGTTATATTTGTTATGTTTTTATACCATAAGTTAAAAGAACCAAGTTGGACTATAAAGCAACTCTAACACTTTAACCAATTATAAAATTTACAATATAAGTAATGGTAAGATTTCTATCAATTGAGATCATAAGTTCTAAGAGAATGAGATATGGAACTTGGAGAACTCTAAAGTTAAGCAAGGAAGGGTCCAAGTATCTAATAGCCTACAAAATCAAAATTAAGAACTATATTCTTCTGAGTAGGAGGATGTTGATGATTCTTGAGTTAAAGGAATTAGAAATTTTGAAGATGTTTATGAAAGATGTAATAAAGCTATCCTTAAACTTGCAATTTATCAAGAAGTATCACAACTAGCAGGATGGAGAAAAGTAATGTAGGAGGAGATGAATTTCATCTATAAAAATGACACTTAGATTCTAGTTCCTAAACTAGATAATAAGAAGCCAATTGGTGTAAGATGGATCTTTAGAATTAAGTTCAATGATAATGGATTGGTCAATAAATTAAAAACTAAGCTTGTAACAAAAGGATTTACACAACTATTAATTATGGATTATACAAAAACCTATGCAACAGTTGTTAGATTAAATATCATTAAACTACTACTTATTATTGCAACTCATAATGGTTTATATGTACATCAATTGGATGTTAAATTTACCTTCTTAAATGGTGTATTTTAGGAAGAGATTTATGCTAATTAACTTAAGAAGTTTGTCAAAAAGAGCGAAGAAGACAATTTATTTATTAAAGAAAGTTCTTTATGGTTTCAAACAAGCTCTTAAAGCTCGGTAAACCAAAATCCACGAATACTTGCTCAAGCTAGGTTTCAACAGAAGCTATAATAATGCCTCTCTTTACATCAAAGGTGATAGGTCTTAAATGCTTTATGTTCTGCTTTATGTTAATGATATCGTGGTCATTGGAAACCTTACTGAGCTTGTGAGGAAGTTTAAAGAAGACATGAAGAGTCAGTTTGAAATGATTGATCTTGGTAAAGTGCATTACTTTCTTGGTCTACAAGTCTATCAATCCCAACAAGAGATTTTTGTAAACCAAGGAAAATGTGCAAGACACATGTTACAAAAATTTCACGTGGCTAATTGTTAAACCTCATCAACACCTCTTACACCCAGGGATAAACTTTAAAAGGAAGATGGTAGCCCTGAAACAAATGAGAACAAGTACAGAAGTGTCATAGGTTGCTTGTTGTATATGTTAGCCACTAGACCAAACATGATATACTTTATAAGTTTATTGTCTAAGTTTATGCATTCACCAAAAGAAACTCATTTTAAAGTAGCTAAAAGAATTCTCAGATATATTAATAGTACCTCAAAGCTAGGAATCATGTTTAAAGGTAACATAGAATTAAAGCTAATAGCATTCACAAACAATGATTGGACTGGGTCACTTGATGATATAGAAAGTACCTTTAGGTACGTGTTTTCCTTGGGTTTAGGTATGTTTAATTGGAGCTCTTAAAGGCAACTAATTATAGCTCGATCCATTGCAAAAACCAGGTACACAGTAATAGCTGATCTAAGACTAGAACAAACTTAAGTTACTCAAATCTTTTGTGAAAATTAGTCGACTATTGTTATTTTCAGAAATTCATTATTACATGAGAAGACAAAACATTTTAAAGTTAAGTTTTATTTCATTAGAGAAGCTTACAAAAGTAAAGAAGTCAAACTGACTTATTACAACTCTAAGGATCAGATTGCAACATTTTAACCGAAGGCTTACATAGGTCAAGGTTTAAAGAGCTAAAGTTTGCTTTAGGCATGCAAAATTACAACACTAAGAAGGAGTGAAGTCCATTATAGTGCTGCCATTTTGTAGTTTTGAAGAGTAAGTTATTGTCTTTTGTTCAAACTTAACCCCTAGAGTTTGAAATATTGTTATAACAAATGAAATCAAGTGATGCAACTGGTGTTGGTGCCTTGGTTCAATTCCAATAGCCTTTGTTTCGATTTCAAATTAAACTTTACTTCATGTTTAAGTTAGTAATCATTATACATTAGGCTCAATCTTTTTATTGTACCTTTCTAATTTGAATTTCAATTTTGAATTGTAAAATATTGTATCATTATAATAGTTACTTATTATATCTTTCTAATACCATCAACTTTTTTTTTTATTTAATTTTCTGGTTCATTTTGCTGTCCATATTGTATGCTGTTGCTGTGATCAATACCAGCAAGAAAACTCTAAAGGAATTCAACTTGAAACCAACAATATCAATTTGGGTTGACTAAACTGGAGAGAGACATGAGCCAAGAAAGGTAAAGTGAATTGAAATTGCGTTCACTCACTTCCGATGCCTCTGTAGTTTTGACTTGGTATGGTGCTTATCCTGCCAATAATTGGCGGATAATTCCATAATTGTTAAAATTTCAGGACGAAGGTGTTTAACAAAAAAAAAAAAAAAAAAAAAGAAAAAAAAAACAGAGAGAGGACGGTGATGTTATGTCAAGACAATAAACTTGAGTCAAAGATGAACGACTAATTTCCAAAATAAAAAAGAGGACATTTTCCCATCATGTTGTGCGTAAAATCCAAAAATTAAGTCGACCAAAATTTTGAAGGGGCACCATAAGTTGCACTGTTAATCGCAGATGGTTCCCTCGTGAACTTTGGCTTGACGTGTAACCAGAAACAACAAAACAAAGTTGCTAAGCACAAATGCCACTTTATTGAGCACTACCCCTGAGTGGCAAGATCAATTCTATCCCATCATCCTTCCATTCTAATCACTAATCTGTGCATTTCTCCCCCCGGGGTGGACAATTTCAATATCCCACTTACAAATTTTCCTTTTTTTTTTTTAAATTTTGTGGGAGAACACCGAGACCAATAGGATTTCCCAACTCTCTCCCGATGTCACCAATAATCAGAGAACTGGGATCCTGGAAGCAAGTTTTGGAACAGGAGAGAGCATCTTGAGTGTCAGTTTACACGGCCTTTTAGAAGTGACCCAAGGTAAAGACATTCTCCTCTATTATTCCTATTTTATGTTCTAAAATTCCGCCGCCCTTGTACCTGGACATAAAACGACAACCAAAAGGCCTTTTAGGAGCCTAGTTTACAATAAACTACAAGTAAAAGATAGTGAGATACACCACTGAAATTACCATCAAATTAAGGTAGCAAAAAGATGGGCAGCATTGAGGAGGAAACACTGGTTCAAATGGTACATGATTTCATTGAATCAGAATCATCGCCACCAATATTTCCTGCTTCCCCAAAGTGCCTTTCTGTCGACCGTGAAGCCAAATATTTCACTTTGCAGGTACCTCACCGATATCTTGCCACCCTTAATTTGTTGAGTTTTATGCAGACTTTTTGCTGTTAATTACTTAGAGGGGTCATGTGGGTGCGTTTTAATGGAAAGTTCACTGTGTATGATCTTGAGCTGTGCAGGAGATACTTGGGACTGTGAAAGAGGCAGAGACTAGAGTTCTTCAGAGTGTCTTGAAGCATATGAGAAGCAAAAGGGACGCTGAGAAAACAACTATCCTGACGAAGCGGCTTGTCAAGAAGCTGCAAATGGATGGCTTTAACGCCTCTATTTGTCACACCTCCTGTGTCACTTCCTTAGGATGCCCTGCTGGTGATTCTCTCTCTCTCTCTGTTGATGAACAATTCTCTCTTCCTTTTGTTTCCTTCCTGTCCACCTTGAACTTGATTTTCCGCTTTGGCTTGAACTGTTTTAGAATTAGTATCCAGAGTATATTTTGTATGTTTGTTTTAACAAACTGTCTTAAGGAGAATACAGTCATCAAAAGCCAGTTCAGGCATAAATTCTCCTTTCTTTACTATATACCTTGTAGGAATAGTAGTGGACATCCTTTATATTTTGAAGCTCTTAGAAGCAATCCCCTCGCTTTCATTATAAACTCGAGTATATTTTCCAAATGCTCAAACCGGGAAAATTCAGAAAGTCATTTTACTTTCTTTGTATTGGTGTTTAACAGGTGATTATGAGTACATTGAGAACATGACGAATGATCAGAATGGTGACAGACTGAGACTGATAGTGGACATAGACTTCAGATCTCAATTTGAATTGGCCAGACCAACCCCATCTTACAAAGAGCTCAGACACACTCCCATCAGTTTTTGTTGGCAGTGAAGACAAGCTAATGAAGATAATCACCCTACTTTGCCCTGCTGCTAAACAATCGCTGAGAGAAAGAGGACTCCATGTGCCTCCATGGAGGACCAACGCATACATGCAATCCAAATGGCTATGTGGGTGTAGCAACGTCACTGCCAATAGTAATTGCTACAGCAGAGAAAATAGGGAAGCCAAAAATGATGCACATGGTTTTGGCTTGTGGGAACCTCCAATGGATGAGCCCAGGAGAAGGGATTTGGCTAGTGGGTCTGGCTTGTCTAGTCAGTTCTCTAAAATGGGCATAAATTGTTGCTGAATGTTTTGCTGCTAGTTTCTAATTTTAGCTTAATAAGCGCGGAATAGTGTGTGTGTGTGTTTGTGAGAGGGAGACTCCAGTTTTTCGCCTTTTTAAATTGGTAATCAAACGGCCTGAATTTCAGGTTTTTTTATTTTTTTTTCCTTTTTTACTCATGCGATGACTAGGTCAAAAATAAATCGATTTGATTCATTTTTTTCTACTACTTTCATGTTTCTGTCGCAATAATTATTAATGTTGCTCTTATAAAAGTAAAATAGTAGTAGAGGAATGGAATCTATATATATTTACGCAGAAAGAAATCCTTCCAGCGTTAAGGACAAGGCTCTCACCGTATGGTATTTGTTGAAATTTTAAGGATAAGTGTGAGAATGAAAATTTTGGGTTAAAACGAAAAGATAAAAATAAATAACACATAAATAATAAAAATTCATAAATTAAAAAATATGGTATGAAATTTATGAATTTATGATTTTATATTTTCTATAATTATTAGTCTTATTAAAAAAATTAATTATGGACAGATAAATACTTCAGATACCATGCAGTAAAATTAATTTAAGTTTAATTAAATGGTAATAAAGTTTTTATATATTTTAAGAAAAATAATTTTAATAATTTAAAATTTTAAATTGATATGTAATTTCAAATTAATAAATTTATGATTTCCATAAACCCTTCGACCTTGAACATGGAGCTCGTAGCATGAATCAAGTGCTTTGGTCACTAACACTGCCCCAACAATTTACGTCAACTAGCTTACATCCTTCTTAGCCTACATGATTATGTTGAATTTATGCAAAAGCCTTCTTAGCCGCTGGCGAAGGATGAAATATTTACTGACAATGGGGCCGTAATGAACTATCTTCAGGTAAATTATACTTTGGGATCCTCAAAGATTTATATCTCATTTCCACTGTGACTAGCATCTTGATCGCATTTGGATTCCATGGGCTCAATTACAGCAGCAAGAAACAAATTTCTTGGAGAAAGGTCGAATTGGCACCTCTCTTGTTTTTTTTTTGTTATTATTATTTTATAATTTCTTTCCACTAAACTGCAATAATAACCAGTATTGAGAAGGTAGAAAACCAAAATTGGCCCCGAATTAAATAGTGCTTTACCCCATTAATAGCAGTCATAACGATCGCTGGGTAGATTGATTTTTTTTTTTTTTTTGAGGGGGGAACATAGTGATTACTTTTGGCCCCAAGGTTCAATCACAACTAAAAAAAAAAAAAATAAAAGGAAAAAAATTGGCATTAAACAAAAGATGGGGAAGGTAAAGGGCAAGCCCATGACATCAATATCTTATTTCATAAACTAATCTACAAGGACAAAAGGTAGAATTTAAAAATTAAAAAAATATATGAATATATTTAGTACTAATTTTTTTATTAAAAATATTATTAAATTATAAATTATATATTATAAATAATTTTATCTATTATCTTAAATTTTGTATTTTTTAATTAGAACTCAAAATTTTGAAATATAAAATTTTAAAATCTTAATTAGTAAAATATTTTCTTAAAAACAACTAATACTAATATTAGTGATGATTAGGTAAGTTTTGTCTTATTAAATTATATATAAATTTTTAATAAATTTTTATAATTTTTAATATTGAATATTAATTTAATAATTTATTTTTAATATTTTAATAAAATTAAAATTTTAACATTAATTTGATTTACTCGAATTATTTAATTATAATTTAACATATATTATAATTTATTAAATTTATATTAATATTTTTTTATATTAATTTAAAATTTTTATAATGTAAATTTTTATAATTAAAAAATAAAAATATATTTTTAATAAACATAATAAAATCACATATCTATATAATTTTAATATTAATAATATATAAATTAGGGAGGCCCATACAGTCAAGACTTTCGCCCAGGGGGGTAATTTAAAGAGAGGAGAAACCAGTGGCTCTCTGGAAACAATTGGCACAAAACAAGTGCAAGATTGTCTTCTAGTGAGGAGATATGATAAGACCTTAGACCAGAAGGCCTTGTGTTTGTCCTGTCTACGTTTCATTATATTTGTCCATATTTGGTGCTTATCTTTTTTAAAAAAATAAAAAAATTAAAAAAAAAATCTTTATTTTTTTATATTGTAATTTCCTTTTTTTATCTTAAATTTGGTACTTATCTTTTTTTTGTTTAAATTTTCCTTTCAGGTTTTTTAGTGATTAATATGGTATTTGCTTTATTTTTTCTTTAATTGATGGACTATATTCTACAAGTATGTGCTATGAACTTTTCTTTTTTAAAGTATTAGGCCTTTCAATCTCGGCCCCAAAAGACTGAATTAACAGCAGAAGATATTGTCCAATTGCAATTTCTTCCGAGATGAATTGAGGAAAAGATCAAATAGAACAAGACTATATGAATTATTCAGTTTAATTAATTCAATAGGTGATGCTTACTTGCCCAATGCAGTAGTTGTTTGATCCCATATTAAACTCATGCACAAAAACAAAAATGTGATTTGGACTCAAGATCTCGTGGTCATAAAAATTTTAATATTATATTAAAAAATTGTTAACTCAAAAATTAAAGTTTTTGGTTGAAACTAAAAAAAAAAAAAAAAAAAAAATTCATGTTAAATTTTAATATTTTAAATTTCCTGCACCAGCCAGGACTAAAAGTTGAACTGGTAAAATGAGATTTCAAAATATGGTGAACTGGTTGGAAAAATAACACATAAGATATGAAACCTCGGTCTCTCTCTCTCTCTCATTTCTCCTTGATTTTTGTTAAGGTTGAATCCTTTCTCTCCATCTTTTTCTTTTTCATCATCATTTCTCTTACATATTCCCACAATTTCTCTTGATTTTTATGAAACTTCTCTTGCTCATTACAACAGTCTCTTTCTTGAGCTAACATTAGTGAATATTTGTGCAGCCTTGTTTTGATTTCATCTACTCCTCCGTCATTTTCTACATTCCATTTGTTGTTTCTCGCAAAACTTGAATCTTGCCTATAGAAATGTCCATATACTCATGGTTCTTCTAGGTCTTTGAGAAGGCATGGTGATGGCGAAAATGGTGAGCCAATTTGATGTCAAACGTGTAGAATTGGCCCGATTGCGTATTTCATGGATTGGCAAAAATCCTTGTAGAAGGTTTTGGTTTTGCTCAAACTATCAAGTGCAATTATGGTATTTTAAATAGGTTGTTATTTGTGTAGTTGTGTCAAATATTGGTAAGATGATAGTGTGCTTGGTGTGTATGCAAAGGATATTTGTGTGGAAAGATAAGATAGCGAATTCATTGATCAAAGAAAGATATTGAAAATGTGGTTAAATTGCAGAGGCAGCAAATTGTTAGATCAAAGAAAGATATTGAAAGATAACAGTGAAGAGTCAACTTTCTTCAATTGGAAATGGTAATGTCAATGAGGACCAGTTTAATTAGATTGTGTTTCTTAAGAGGGAATTTGCCAATGCCGAGACAATAAGAATTCCTAAGACGAAGAAAATGTAGAAGTCCTTGGTTATGGACAAGTTGGTCATCATATGTTGTGTGATGTTTGCCTTGTGGGGGGCCTATGTAAGCAAATGTAAAAAGCTCAAAATGGTCATGATGCAATGCACTGCAGTGTACTGTGCTGTTTTAAAATGTAAAGATTGAGTGTTTGATTGAAAAATTGAATTGTGTATTCGTTCATTTGACTATCAGACAATTTCAATATACAAAATAAAATTGTAGTCGTGACAACCATCCAACCCTCAAAAAAAAAAAAGGGGGGGGGGGGGGTGGAAATCAACCGCTATACACAATTCCAATTCTTCAGCCAACGATCATCACAAATTTAGGCAATACATTCATTAACAACAAGGAAGCATGCCAATAAAATAATACAAGACAACGAAGAAAAAGGTGCTGAAAGATAAGAATACATGTGATGCATCTTCACTCTATTTCTTGCATGTCTTTTAAAGGTTTATGACTTCTTTCTTTATATATCCCACATTTTTGGTGTTGGTCTATCTTAGACATCTTAAAGGTTTATCGATCTTGCTATGCCATTTTTTTGGGTTCATCGTTCTCTTTTCTTTTTTTATTTCTTGGTCTACAAGGCATCTTATGGACATGCGGACGAAGAAACTTCTCTTTGTCAGATCTTAGCCAAAAAATCTATCTCTTAACTACTTTTAAAGATTCTTGATATGCAATCGAAACGATGTCCTTTGTATAGATTGGGGAGATATGTAACCCCAAAAACAATTTGGCATTAAAAATAACGAAAATTGCATTTTCACACGAGATTTCTATCAGTTTCCATTGCTTTACTAGTGCATCTTCGACTCCCTTGAAAACCCTGTGCTTGTCATCTCCTTCCATTACTTCACAACCATCATCGCCATTTCAAACTAATGTACAATCCAATGCAAAACTTTTTCTCTCCTCGGTAGTATATATGATTAATGGACTATAATCCTTAATCCATTTTTTAACTCTATCACTTTACGTCGCAAAATTTTTCATGACTATAATCCTAATTTCCTCCAGTATACTGATAATTGGTTTGTGCCTCACCTTTGTGACCTATCCATTAAAGGTTTCACACATGTTATTGTCAACCGAGTTAGACAGAGGTCCAATGATTAGATAGGTCCTACATTATGCTTCTAACAGTTCTTTAAGATCACTAAACCATCCTGGTCCTAGCTTGTCAAATTTTTTCAATTGTAACTCCAAATCCAAAATATTTGTCGCCTTGGCACTCCTCCAAAACTGAATCTTCGAATCAAAGCCCCTTGATCTCTTCTACCAATTGGTGAAAATATGATGCACGCTATTTGTGATCTACCATGGGAATCACACCTCGCACTACTCTTATCAAAACCTGTAAAGCACAAGAATATCAAGTTATAAAAATGTAGCAGATGACATGGTACAATTTCAACAAAACAGTTAAAAGAAAAGGCTACCTTTTGATGGTCTGAGATAAGGATGTACCCATCTCCAAATCCAAGTTGAAGGTTTGTCTAAAGCAATTGCAAAATCCTCTCCCGTAAGTACTTGTTTTCAATCTCCACTACATCCCAAACAATAAGGGAACATTCAACTGTTGGTGCCCTTGCCCATAGCACTCAGTAACTAAACCCTGCCCATCTATACCAAAAATTTTGCTACAACCTTATCTTCATCCCTGCTTGCTAGTATCAAAGTAACTGGAAAATCTCTCAAATTCTGCTAGATCTCCTACCTGCCTATCATTAACCTTGATCTTAAATGCATTGCCAGAGTTGGAAACTAAAATCTCTTCTCAGTAATCCCAAAGGCTTTAAGTGTTGGGGTCTTGTTATTTGTCATAGGGACAGAGCAGGTGGTTTACACCAGACTGCTTTGAACTCGCATAAGAGTTGGTGATGCTGCACCTGTGGCCTATATTGAGCAAGACCTTTATCTCAATCAGTCAGCTCTAAGGTCTTGTTATTTGTTCGAATCACTGAATCAGAGACTCAAATCTCATGTTCACACTACCTCTTGCAAAAGCACCATATTTGTCATTTGATTGAATCTGACGCAAGTGGTTGTTTTATTCTTTCTTTTGTGGTGTCTTTGGCCGGTGTTCAGTGGATAGTTTTATGTCAGGCAGTACTCCTGTGCAGTAATCATAGGATCAACTTCTTGTTACTGCCCAGGTTTCTCATGATGTGGAAAAAATGTGACACTGTATGACTAGACTGATTTTGCAAGAGACATGATGCACATATATCACACAATAAAATTGGAGGAAAGTTACCATCAATCTTAATTTCATATAAGCATTCCCTGTTTTTGGGAAAATATTTTCTTAGCCAAACAAAAAGAACACCAACAGTTTTGACAAATAATATCAACCCAGGTGCAAGATGCACACCCCAAACACAAGTGCAACAAGAAAATAGATTTTCTCATTGAAAACACTTGGTATTATCATGTGTCCTTTCGTCTCTGTCATACAGAAAAAGAACATGTTACCTTCGTCTTTTGGAATTCCATTAGAAGAGAAACAATGGGCCCTTTGTCTTTTCAATCCCTAGTGAATTCTTGACCCTTTCCCTTGCATTTATGATTCTGATTCTCACCATCTCATACATCTCCAGAAGCAGTTGACTAAACAGATAACATAATAGAGTTGATGGTAATTTGTAGATTCCGTTTCCATTCTGTAGTTCAGATTCAGAGCCATGTCGACAAACCATATATAAACCTCTGATACCTTCACTACTTAAAACCGAGGGAAAAGATGTTAAAATTAACCAGATGTGAAGATAGACAATGATTTTGCACTCAGAAATTTTCTGTCTCACCCTAGTTGAAGAAAAGGGTTTCGAACTGCGGTAATTTCAAGTTCACTATAAAGTCTTGAATCCTAGTTTAAGAGTTAATAGGAGTGCCATTATGAGACAAATGGAGTCAGACACCTGTTATTCTGTAACACCATCACCATTATTGAAAGTGAAACTTGGAATTTGTAATGGTTACTAGTAATTTGACTGGCACCATCAGAAGGCTATGAACCTGGTAGTCGAAGGATAATTAGCTGAGGCAGTACCGATTGACGTAAACTGGATGCAACTCTAGGTTTTCTTGTGCGGACACATACACACAACTAACCACTTGGTGGATGGCAGCATGCATTCTTAAGAGCACCGATTCACTGGAGAATTAGTCTGTTGCAATGATGATTACTTGTGCAAAGTTTCTTTATAACACATGCAAACATCAGATAAATTGTAGCATGATGCGTTTTGATTCTATTGATATCTGTTTGAGCGTGCCTAGTATTTGGCTGATGTATGTTTTCCATGTACAAGCAGGTTTATTGACTGAGACAATGAGTTTAGACAGTCAAAGCCACCGACACCTTAACCACTACAGAGAGCTCCTTTGGATCCCTAGACAAAATCCCAACCTTGCAAGCAGTCTGCACCCCGTCCCCCCCCCCCCCCACCAAAAAAAATAAATAAATAAGAGTAAAAGACATCTGAGCGTGAGAATCTTCTTTCAAGATTGCACTTCGACTGATTATAGCAATATGGTCTCCAGGCTCTCATGAAGAATGTTTCGACCATACTGGCATGGTGAATTATGTCACTGAAGCAATAGCATGCCTCATTAGGTTCCTGTCTTTTGTCAAGGGCATAGATAAGAGGGTCCAACCATGTACCAAAGTTCAAAAACCCGTTACTCTTTTCTTTCTAGTCAGCGACCAGTTCTATCCTAATTGAGGATCATTGATGCACCAGCACCACTGCCCATTTTGGGATGCTTTGAACAGTCTTTCCTCTATTTGATTCAGAAATGGACATCGAATACAAATAATAATAATACTAATAATAAATTAAATGCACGCAACCCCAATTGTGTGTGTTTTAATAAACGATTCCTCTTTGAGTTAAATTTTGGCTACGGGGTCTTGGGCCTCTACTTTACATCAACTATTGAGCGTCTGTTAAAAGTCGAGGTGTAGTTATCAATGGGATCATGTTCCAACCATAAATATACATAGCACGTCACGGTCTCCAGTCCCAGCCAAAATCAGCAGCCGTCCCCCGGACCCATCGACTAGAGAACATTGGATTCAAAGCAACAATATGCTCTTCGCAATTTCCATTCGAAGCCAAAAAGTGAATTGAGGATAATGGGGCGGCTGCACGATTAAATGCAAAAGATGGCCCCATGAGTTCAACTGCTGACTGGCAACAGACTCGATCAGTTCGGTTCCGGTTTTGTGGTTAGGGAAAACCAGGACCAAACCGACAACTGTGGTTCCATCTCGGACGAGTTCCAATCTTGGTCCGATTTGATCCCACCCTTTTTGGTCTGAATATAGAGCTATCACACGCTTTACTAAGAGGTTGAAGCTTCTAAGGAAAAGTTGATGTAATAATTACGCTCCAAAAGTTATGCACTGTGCTCTAGAATAAAAGAGGGGTTGAGGGTTGGTGAGAGTGTAGAACTCGCTCTACTGGCATGAAAAGGAGGAACAATACAAGAAAGAACACGCAAGCCCTGTACTTACAGTGCTTGCTCATATTATATTGGAACAGAAGGTCCTATCTAGAAAAGGATGAGCATATGTTATATTTTGAACAAGGGTCGAAGATTTCTTTATAACTCCGAAGCATCCATTTAGAAACTTGAGATTTTAACTCCGAAATCCGTTCTTCAAAATACCAGTTTTTGTGAATTCTTATTGCACCTTCTACTGCTCAAATTCCATTAACCTCTCGATATTCTTGTTTTTGTTTTTCTCCTTGAAGTATTGTTAAGGAGGAAAAGGAGATTTTGTGAACATTTACAGCATTCTCCTGAAAGTTATGTGGCAGATAAATTGAAGTTGAATTTCCTAGACAGTAGTCCGAAACCTCAATGGGTTATTTTTCAGCTTTCTTTTCCTTTAAGATACATATATATAATTTTATTTTATTTTTCTATCTAATATCACGAGTGTAATGTGGAGTGGTGCATTGCTTTGCTTCTAATACAATATACGTACACATAAATTCTTAGCCATTATTTAGACCTAATTGCTCATATTTATCTACTTCCCACTCTTAGTGTGCTTCCTAACGTAATAAATATAAACCAAGCAACTGCATGATACGTCGTCAGTGGGATTCATTTAGTTAACACACGGGAAAAGAGGGACACGTAGCGATAGGTGCAAGGCTCCTGTCATTATAAAAAAAAAAAAAAAAGAAGGAAAAAAGGAAAAAGGTCTCACCTTATCTCTTCGACAGAAAACGTCTGGCCTTCTGTCACCGTGCCTCTTCCTTTTTGGTCTAGATCTGGTAGAAACGTTCAAGTCAATGCTTTTCGGTGCCATGATTGTTTCTAATAATAATGCCTTATTAGGCCATTTTAGAACGTTGCTATATTGTCGCTTACCAAGATGGCTTTCTTGCTTGAATGCAAAGTATAAGAATATAGTAGGAGGGTGGGGGGGGGGGAGTATAGATTAAAAACATAACTTAGTTATGTAGCAACGCAAAACAAGGCTTGTGGGAGGCAGAGAGTACATTTAATTACCTATATGTTCGTTTTCTCTTTCTTATTTAATACATTTTTTTCACTAAAATAGGCCGCGTTAACGCATGCCTATCATATTGCTGTCACTGCTACCAAGTTTTTCCCTTCAAAAAAAAAAAAAAAAAAAACACTTAAATTATGTAGACAATAGAATCATGTCCTAAGCAGTCATTTAATGCCACCTGTGTTTGTCTGTAACGCACCTTTCATTTGGTAAAATGTAAGGAATTTGCAATTTGCGCGCTGACCCTTGTTTCTTTAATTATCTTAATTGTGATTTTGAACGGTTTAATCCCCTGTTTGGTGAGACGGTCGTTGAAAGCACCCTTGAACCTATATCTTTCACTTACCAGTGCTATTACTTTTGCATTAAGAAAGTGGGATAAGAAACTAAAATACATGTGATTAAAACCATTATACATTTGAAGTTTGTGAGGTCTAACCAAAACAAAAAAAAAAAAAAAAAAAAAAAAACATGTACATATTAGAAGGCATTGGAGAATCAGAGATATAAAATATTTTCGGTCCAGGGACAACGATTTTTCACCGGTTGGATTATCAACTAGTTTTCCTTCTGTTAACTGGGGAACCACACAGTAATCAATGCGGAAGTAACCAGTTGGATTAATCTTTCTTTATAAGTAAGTTGGGACATTTGATCAGCTTCACACCTAATCTACATAACCACACCCATTAGCAACTATACTACATTATATCCGCAGGTGGGAGCATTCCATAAATGAAAATTTAATTATACACCGTGCCAAGATGGAGGAACTCACCCTTAAAAAATATTTGAAAGATTTTTTATTTCGGTTGACGCGAAAGCTAGTCTGGGATACCTTAACCTTAAAGACCACGGAAAAAAGAAAAGCTATATTGCTTTCACAAACCTAATCTGAGAACAAATGTCAAACAATGGCAACTTTTTGGTTAATCGTAAAGTAAGGTTAAGATTCTGGACACCCGGGTAAAAAAATTGTACAAAGTTTTATGCAAAATAATGATCCAAACCATTGAACGTGTGTATATCATTCACAGATTCAACTGTTGCAACCATGCGAGACCTAATATAGAGAGTGACTGAAAGCAGTAAGTTGGCCTTAAAAGCATGGTCATTTTATGTGAACAGTCGTGTGTATGTCATTCACAGATTCAACTGTTGCAACTATGCGAGACCTAATATAGAGAGTGACTGAAAGCAGTAGGTTGGCCTTAAAAGCATGGTCATTTTATGTGAACAGTCTTATTCTGGTGGAAAGTCCAAAGAAGCTGGAGTGCTTAAGAATAAAAATAAAAGAATGAGGAAAGGAAGAGTAGGTGACAAACAAAAACCAAATCAGAACAGCAATCTCATTGTGAAAGGAAAATTCAAATGGACGCTACTCTATCTATATTGACCCTCCCCCTCGCTTGCCACGCTCTCTCAAACTCTCTTGTGCCTTTCTCCATTACTGCTAAAAGTTTCACCATCATAGGTTGGTCCACCATCTCTCTCTCTCTCTCTCTCTCTCTCTCTCGTTATATTTGACTGAATGTTCTTTAGATTGGTTAATCGATCGTTTCTGGTTCATGGCAGGTAGGAGTTTGATTTCTGATTGCGGGGAGATTCTTGGCCATTGCACGATTATTGGTATCTTTTGTTGAGAATTTTTGGTTTATGCATCCCTTACATTCTGCAAGTTCTCTAACAAATAAACTAATTCCTGACGTTGTGCTAGACCATAGTGACTTCTTTCACTATTATTCCTTAGAAATATAATGCAAGCTCATATTCTTTAATTTGTGAGAAACAGAAACTTAATAATTCTCTTCATTCAGTTTTTCCAGTGAGTAGCTCTACTTTATTTTCATTCTTGGACATGTTGTAGACTTTGGTTTCCATTATGTGCTTCTTTTTGCAGATTGTTCAGCTCAGATGCTGTTGCTTCCCAGTTGCTGACAACGTGTGATGAGAGGACCAATGGGTAACTCATCAGGTTCTGTTGAGGCTAGGCATAGGTTATCTGCATCAATGTGAGTTGAAGTTTTATCCGTGAATTTTGCTTGTCAACCCCTTCTGATACCATATCTTGTCAAGACACAGACCAAGTTGCAATCTATTTAAAACGCATCACCTTTGGTGTAGTTTTGTGTCAGAACTCTGATGTGGGATAATATGGAGTACTTTTTAAGCCTGAAAAATAAGGGATGTGTATGCATGACAATGGGTATGTGACGTATACCTCTCAGCTTATTCGAACATGTTTGCCACCGTTTGAAGTTGATCTCAAAATCATAGACCTAACAACAGCTGCTATACTCTAGCCCCTTCGCTTTTCCACTTTTTCCTACCTCAGGGGAACTTTTCGTCGATTCCCTGTCCAAAATTTGAAAAGATGATCTAATGAATGTAGATACTGTATGAAGCTGTTAACATGATGATCAGAGTAGTTGAAGATACTGCTTTATTGCAAATCAGAACGAATAACATTCCTTGCCTACATTTGAAGCTCTCTTTCAGACTTTGCAACCCCCCGGCTGCCTCACCCCCTCTAAAAAAAGAGAGAGAGAAAAACTTCTTCATAATTTTCTTCATGTTTTGTCATTCGAGTTTCTTGAGAGAGAAAAAAGCTTGTTTGTGCTAGCAACACTCAAGCCGAAGTCCTCTTGGAACCGAACTTCTTTCACAGAAATTGGTTAAATGACAGCAATGTTTGTAAAGTTCAAATAAATGAGAAAATCCCTATTAACAAGAAATCAACAAAAACCAACAAAAGTCGGTCATGAAAAGGTAGAGCTGTTTAATTACTTGTACTTGGCATCTCATATGTTGACCAAAGCTTAGACTGGTAAACACGGGTTGCTAATTGCAGCCCGTGAATGGCCCTTTGAAGTTTTATCTTCAAGCCATTGGCAATGGCATATGATGGGCATGCTTTAACATTTTTTTCTAGCTACGGGAGCAAAGATAACTTACTTCCAAGCGTAGTTTGTTTATATGTATGCCGAATAATTTGCAGTCTATGCTTTTGAGATTCTTAAATAAAAATAAAAATAAAAAAAGATTAGAAGAAACAAATACTGGCGACCACTCTTACCACAGTGGATTTTCAGATCTACACTTATCACACACTACGCTGAAACAGTTCTGCAGTATTAATAGCACTTTGTTTCTCCATTGATAAGTAACTCAGTTTTCTGATGATGGGTCCCCTATCATATGAATTTGATGACAACTATATAATTGAGCAGAGAAGATGTATACAAAAAAAGGATGCAAAAGAACAAGATTAAGGGAACTATTCAAGATAGGAGTTCATGCTGCAAGATGTGGCAATTGAAACTTGTCCTCGTGATCATTGTTTCTGGCACCATTGTAACGCTCTTGTACTCTCCAGAAGTCGATCATATATCACATTCGAGATCAAGGTGCAGTTGGTTCCCTGTTGCCTATTCCACTACCAATTTTCCCACTTCTTTTACCAATTCTAATCATCTTTCTGACAATCTAGTTTCCTCAATAAATTTATACTTTTCTATCTTTTGATGGTAACATTATGGGCCATTTAGTGTTAGGATGGATTTGTGCACTGCAACTTGAATATGAGCATCTAGTTCTTCAACATGTCTTCGATAATAAACAACATTAGATGTCTATAATAGGGACGCTAAATTTTGTTCGTACCTTGCAGGCCAAATTTTGTGAACAGATGGATATGGGGAGGATCAGATGCTCGATACATATCAGAGGTGGACATAAATTGGGGTGAAATCATGAAAGCATTGGAGAAGTTAAGGGAACGGCCCGACTATCAGGGAATTGGACTTCTAAACTTCAATAAAAGTGAAGTCAATCATTGGAAGCAGCTTAAACCTAATGGTACACACATCGTTCTTCAACTGGACTATGCTGATACAAACGTAACATGGGATTCCTTGTATCCAGAGTGGATTGATGAGGAACAAGAAACTGAAGTGCCCGTCTGCCCATCTCTACCAAAGCCTGTAGTACCCAGAAAACGACTTGACCTTATTGCTGTTAAGCTTCCTTGCAGAAATGAGGCAAATTGGTCAAGAGATGTTGCTCGGCTGCACCTGCAGCTTGCAGCGGCTAGTCTTGCAGCCTCTGCCAAAGGATTTTATCCCATACATTTGCTTTTTATTAGCAGATGCCTTCCAATACCAAATCTCTTCCCTTGCAAGGAACTTGTTCTACGAGGAAGGAATGCTTGGTTATACAAACCAAACTTGAGTGTTTTGAGACAAAGGCTCCAGCTCCCAGTTGGCTCTTGTGAACTGGCTCTTCCTCTCAACGATAAAGGTTAGCATCACTGTAGCTTTTATCTTCATTTTCCAGGTGTCAAAAACTACAATCTCATCAACATCACACACAAAACCACAAGTTGGTCTTTAGCTTAACTGCTCTCTTACTTGCAGAAGGTTAATTGTTCTCCCTAAAAGTTGTCAGCAAAATCTAATTTTGTGTCTTAATACCAGAGTGCACTTATTCTGGGAAACCGCACAGAGAGGCATATGCAACAATTCTTCATTCTGCTCAGGTTTATGTGTGTGGAGCCATTGCCGCCGCCCAAAGCATCCGCCTATCGGGCTCAAACCGAGACCTCGTGATACTTGTCGACGAAACAATCAGCGTTTACCACAGAAGTGGACTCGAGGCAGCTGGGTGGAAAATCAGGACTATCCAGAGGATAAGGAACCCAAGAGCTGAGAAAGATGCATACAATGAATGGAACTACAGCAAGTTTCGGCTATGGCAGCTGACAGAATATGACAAGATAATTTTCATCGACGCAGATATGCTCATACTCAGAAACATTGATTTCTTGTTTGGCATGCCAGAAATTTCTGCAACAGGAAACAATGCCAATCGTTTTAACTCAGGCGTAATGGTCATTGAGCCTTCAAATTGCACATTCCATCTTTTAATGGAATATATCAATGAGATTGAGTCCTACAATGGGGGAGACCAGGGTTACTTGAATGAGATCTTCACATGGTGGCATCGAATCCCGAAACACATGAACTTCTTGAAGCATTTCTGGGTTGGTGACGACGAAGAAATTAAACAGAAGAAAACTACCCTTTTTGGGGCAGACCCTCCAATCCTTTATGTCCTGCACTATCTTGGATTGAAGCCATGGCTGTGCTTCAGGGACTATGACTGCAACTGGAACGTGGACATATTCCGAGAATTCGCAAGCGATGCTGCTCATGAAACGTGGTGGAGAGTGCACGATGCAATGCCTGAGCAGTTGCATCAGTTTTGCCTCCTGAGATCAAAACAGAAGGCGCAGCTGGAATGGGACAGGAGCCAAGCTGAGAAGGAAAACTACACAGACGGGCATTGGAGAATCAAAGTGGAGGATCGCCGACTGAAGAAATGCATTGACAATCTATGCTCGTGGAGGAGCATGTTAAGACACTGGGGCGAGTCAAACTGGACGGATGATATATTTTCCACTCCAACACCACCTGCCATCACCACCACACAATCTCTCACTGCTTTCTGAGTTGTCTTCTCCAGTTTTGCCAAGTACATTCATTCCCCATATGCTTCGTACATAACTAACTCAGATGGTGGGTTCGTTGATTTTTTTTTTTTTTTTTTTTGGTCCTCTTTTTCTTAAGGCATAAATAAAAGCTTCATACTGACTGTTATTTACATAAATTTTTTTCCCTGTTATATAAAATATGAGATCTTTTCGTATCTGTATGATTTGTGCAGCCCCTGCTTAGAAACATACTTTGTGATAATTCAGTAGGCACGTTGGATGTATACCGATTGTTTTATCAAAATGCACAACTCTAAAGGACACACCAGAATGTACTTTGTGATAATTCAGCTAGGATGACCCAAAACACAAATTCATAATATAAAAATATCAGAAAATTATAAATTACAAACGAACTTCCTCCCAACCCAAAAATTAAAAAGGCAACGCTAGGGTATTGAAACTTTTATACTAGAATGACTTATTAGGACACACAAGGCATTAATGCTAATGCAATTGTTTATGGAAAGAACAAACTATTAAAATTATCGTAATTAACATCTACAAGTTCAAAATGTTTTAATTATTTATTAATTAATTAAATTTTAATTGGCATTCATCATGGTCTAGTCCTTATTCTTTTCTCAAAAAAAAAAAAAAATTGTTGTAACTTTTCAATAAAAATATTTCTTTCAATGATTTCTAACTTTTCACATTATTGTTTATCTTATTTTTGAAAGGCGCCCCCCATAAGCCAAAACCCACCTTTAATTGGTGCAGATATAGAAACATGAGAAAAGACAAAAATAGAAAGACCTAGAGATAGAGAAAGAGATCGCGAGGGAGGAAAACAAAAATGGAATTTTTAATTTGATTTTCTTTTTAAAAAAATTAAATTAACTCACGCATAATAATATTTATAAGGAAGACGGTTGCTACATTTTTTTTTTTTAAATGAAAAGAAAAAACAAAGGGTTGGAACCGGTTGTTGGACATACAGTCGGTTACTATCGCAATTGAATTTATATTTTTTCTTTTTTTATCTATATTTGTTGAATTTTACTCCAAACTCCCTCCCACAAATTTATTAAACTATCCTTATTTCAAGTCTTTCATAAAGGTTTCAAAGTTCATGATGTTTGGGCATTATTGAGAAGCTAAATCATATGAAACTACTTCACCAAAAAGCCAAGCATAAAGAAAACAATATTTGAAAAATTTTCTCCTGTTCCAAAATACAAATCAAATATTTAATAACTTTTATAATAAAAGTTTAGAGTTTAGAGTTTTCAAATCTTAATCAAATTTATCATCTCTAATATTCTAAACTCTACAAAATTTTTGTTATTATCCTCGTACATTTTGAAATATCAATTTTTATTTTGTTATATTTCAGTGTAATTCACACATTTGTAAATACATTTTCTATCGTTTTAAACTCAATAGAAATAAAAAATTAATAATTATCTTAGTAAATTGAACAATTTAATAAAATCAACATTTAATTCACTAAATCATATTTGAAATATATACTAATAAAGACTTATGATCTCAACTTAGATTTAAATGATATAGATATATAGTTATTTTATTATTTCTAAAAATTTAAAATTACATGATTTTGTTAAAATATTTGTAAATATAATTCATTAAATTAAAATATATAGTAAATAATTTTTGTGACAATAAAATTATGTATATTAAGAATTAAGTAAGGTACCATTATTAAGTTACTTACACAAAAGATTTAATATAAAATACTAAAAATTAATACAAATTAAAAAATAATTTTTTTCGCTATTAATTAATTTTAAGATTTGAATCTTAATTGTTAGAACTAAAAGTTCAATATTTTTATTACCAAACAACACAATTAGTAGCAAAATTATTAATTATTAAAGTGAATTAAATTTTTTTAGGCTTAATTTGTAGTTATAAAAATTTTAGTATATTCATCTATATCCTTAAGTTCAACAAATAAATTGATTTAAATAATTATATTTTCATTATTTTTTTAATTTTACACACCTATATAATTATTTTGATAAATTTGAGCATTATAAATTACTCACATTTCACTTTATCTATTCTTATGATATTATGTCAAATAGTTTTATATACACAAGTATGCAAAATCTTACAAGTATCTATTATTCTTACTTTTAGTTTTTTTCACTTTTTTATTAATTATGAGTAACTTGTAATTTAAATTGTGTAAATTACAAAAAAATTTAAAATTTGAATAAAATTAAGATTAATTTAAATAGTTACTCTAATCAAAATTTTTTTATTAAAAAATGACCTTGTATTTTTTAAAAAAGTTTTCAATAACCTTTTACTTAACTTGAGAAAATTATATAACAAAATCTTAAATTTAAATAATAATAGGAAATATTTAAATAGTTAATTAAAGCAGATTTTTTTTATTTAAATCTATCTTATTATTACTTTTTTTTAATTTTGAGTAATTTAAAATTAAAATTACATAAAATAACTTTAAATTTAAATAACATTAAAGTTTATTTAAATAATTACTCAAATTCGATATTTTGTATTTAAAGCAAACCTATTTTACTTTTTCTTAAAATTGAAGTGACTTATTACTTATATTTTGTATATTACATAAAAAAAATTTGAATAGCACTAAAATTTATTTAAGTAATAACTAAAATTGGATGCTTTTATATATTTTTAGTGATAATGAAAATTATTTGCTAATGTCTAAAAAAAACATAATATTAACAAATAATTAATTAATTATATTATTTCAAAAAAAGTTATATGCCAAAGCCTTTTGCCCATGCCATTTAATCTAACAAACTAGTAAGTTTTCTATTGACATTCTAAAATATTTATTATATAAATAACCTTTTAATCTATTTATTGTATTTATTTTTTATGTTAATAAAAAATTTATGTAATAATATTATTGTTATATTATTATTATTATATAGTCTTACTTTTGAAATGTACTCATACCTTGTATATATAATAACCATTAAAATAATTACTAGTTGTATAATATTTCAAAAAATGAACAATTTGATTACTAAATTTAATTGACAATATGTTATAATAGTAGTTATAAATTAAAATTTTAATTTTTAACATATATTACAAGTAATTTGTTTAGTCATATTTCGGTTGATATAATACAACAAATGTATGGTAATTAGGAATACAAATTAGATGAGCTTCTTAAAAACCATAACTCTATTAATATTATATTCAACATAAAAAATAATAAAACAAAAATAAGTTTATTGAATAATTTGAATTTTCTTTTTAGGTTGATTTAGTAGTTATAATACTGACAAATAAGATTAGGGATGCCCAATTGAATGTTGATTTAGCCAAACATATTTGGGAAAAAAAAGGTCAAATCTTTTGATATAGTTGTTTCTTCCTTAATTTGGGTTCTTATAATTAAAGCACTAAATGGAAGCAATCTTTGTTTACCTAAACATGCCAATAAGAGTATAAAAACAATGTAGAAGGAATAAGTGAAAAGAAAAAAAACCAATCAAAGGGAAAACAATGAGGGTACTTTTAGTTTTCTCACTTTTAAAGCTATTATACCTTTTTTTTTATCATTTCCAAGCACCAACTTTTGCTTTATAAAGGTCAAGATTTGCTTAATTTGTTCTTAATATTTATTTTTCCTCTCTAAGTACTTAGGTACATATTTTAATATAATCTCTTAAAATCCTAATTACATCTTTGAGTAACAACTATAAGAGAATTTTCTTCATTATCAAGGTTTTGAAAAATTCAAACAATTAATTAGAGAGAAATATTGAAATTAAAATTAACACAAAGATTTTTCTTTTAGAATCATTGAAATAAATTTTTTTTTTATTTGCATGTTTATAGTATCCTTTATGGTGAAAACAAACCTATTAAGAGATTATTACAATGGATTCTTAGTTTCAATTTTTCTCTCTTTTATTAAACTTTAAGTTATGTAACATAAGTAGCTTTCTCTCATCTTATAAATGCTACATATTCATAAGGATTTAAATTTTATACCTTTAAAATAGATATCTAAACAAGTTTTAATTTTATATTAATCTAACTGAAGAGTTAAGACATATATTTTAGCAAATGGATTGAATATAGGTTTCTTTCACACAGTTTTACACAATGTACATAGGATCACATGCACATAGTCTAAATCTTATGTTGTCTGAAATTAAGAATGCATCAACTTTGTCTAACATACATTTGGTTTATGTTTTGCAATCCATGTTTCAAAAATTTTTGTATACAATTTTAATCAACTTTGTAATTGGAAAGTTATTTGTAATCTAATCAAATTAATTTTTGGTTAGTTAATAGAACACACACATATCTTCATTTTGATCAGTTGAATCTTAATTTGAGTTTTTGCAAACATAGGTTTTTATCTTAAAGCCAAGATCACTATTTTAACTTAATACTATGTTCCCTCCATTGTGACTATTTTGATAAATTATATGAATAAATATCAATCAATGGTTCGATTGATTTAAAATTTGGTCAACTACTAAGAGATATCTGAAAGTTTATATTGAACAATTAGATTATCATTTTGAAATTTATTTATTGAGTTATAATTGACAGAATATTATTGATTTTTTTTTATTAATTCATTTGGTCTCTTATTTAGTTTAAATTGAATTTATTTGATCTAATTAAAATTGTGTACCTTTATTATAGAGTTGATTTTTTGACTAGTATATTTTGTAATTTTTTTCTCCTTTTTTATAGGGATTTTTCATGTAAAATTAATGTATAATTTTGTTTGATTACTTGATTTGTCATTTTTATTATTCAATTGATTTTTCATAAGTTCAAATAAGTAAGAAAGGTCTTTTAAGCAATTTGTACTCCATTGTCCCTCTCCCATCAATCAAGAAGAATGGCAGGAACTTCATCATATTGGTTATTAAGAATAGAGAGAAAGGTGGAGATATAGGAGAGTGATGGTGTGATTATAGCATTAAACCATCTCCTTTTATTTATAATGGCTTTATGACAATTTTTTCGTTTTCTTTTTTTTCTTTTGTTCGTATGGAAGTGAGAATGATTTGTGTGCGCGAGGAAGAATTAATCCTGCGATGCAGAAACGTCACCCTCTCTCCCTTGTCTCCTTTGATTTTCTTTTTTTTTTTTTTTCTCTTCTTGTCTTTCCGCTTGACACTCCCTCCCTTTTGTAGTTGTTTTTTCTTTTTTTTACTTTTTTTTTTTTGTGTGTGTGTGTGTTTGGTCAGATGGCCAGCAGCAGGTAGAAATACTGTACTTAACAAAAAGAAATGTAGTCGAGGGACGCGCTTAATCCTAATCAAGACAGGCAGCATGAAAGATTTATTACCCACCCTACTGCTCCCATTGGAATTGTTACCATGGAGAGAATCGTTGATTGTTCCTTTTTCCATTTGGGAGTGGAATGTTTACAAAACTTCAGGACCACCGATGGTTTTATATTTTGTTTTTCTTTTGTTTTCCCTTTTCAAGAAATTATCGTCGGATTCTGCTGTTTAAAGGAAAGGATAAAGGATCTAAATAGTAACAATAAGACGAATAAATCCTACGATTTTGGGAACTAGGATTACGATGACTCTCCAACCCCATCAAATTCCACATGTGGCGTGAGAGAGAGAAGATCCATTACGTTCGATTGCTGGAATCTTTCCGTGACATGAAGGGAAGTACAAAGGAAGTAGTAAACTGGTACATTGTAATATGATAAGAATATCATGTTATAGATATCATTATACTTTCACAATTTTTCTCAGTTTCTATTTTTATTATTGCATATGAATAACGAACGTAGACAAGTAAAAAAGCCTTAAATTCAAAATTTCAGTTTTTCGTAATTACAAGAACATAAGCTTTATGAAATCAGAGGTAAATTTGATAATTGACCCACAATTTAAAGTACATTTAACAGCCAATTTTTGTTCTCAATTCTAATAGCAATATCCACGTGCCGCTAAATGCTTTTACTCCTTGTAGTAGGTGTACCAAAAGAAAAGAAAAAAAAAGAAAAGAAAAGAAATTGTTCTAAATGAATTCTAGAGAGTAAAGATAAAGTAGTGTAGGTCGACCCCGACCAAGGGCATAGCAGTATAAGACAAAATACTTTGTTTTGAATTATAAGTTAGTATTGAATTCTTATACCCAAAATTCTAGGGGGGGAAATAAAAAAAGGAAAAAAGGAATCATCTCGTTTAGCATCGAAAATTACATATATTTTTGAGTAGCTAAATGTATTTTATATCGTTATTTTTTGATGGAAAAATAATTCAATTGAATTCTTAAAAATTGAAAACGGCAACATAAAACAATTATATTGTACGAATAAAGGACTTCAAATGAATTGAATCTTTCGATATTATATGAACAAAATAATTTAGGCAGAATAACTAATCAAATTAAATCCATATTGACGTGCAGGAGGAGCATCAGTGATGACATAGCTTCCATAGAATAAATAAAAGCACCGTGTATATTCACTTCTAATATAATAATTATATTACCGTGTGAAGAATGCAAAACAAAAGTGAATAAAAAGGGTCTCTAAACTCCAATGCTGTCGGCTTGACCATCAAGGTCCATGTATTGGACCTCAGAAGGAACACGTGCGAACAAATTTCATCCAAATAGATTCTCCACGTGGCCAAAGAGTTCTTTTTATATGAGATTAATAGATAAATCACTGTCTTAGTCATATGCGAATAAAAGGATGGACTCCAAACTCAACCACCCCCATGAAGATTTTGTCCGACAAAGATAAGTTTTTGTTTTGCTTCTTCGCTAAAAGGGTATCAATAATACAATTTACAGTAGCACGAGAAGACAAAAAGGGAGTGATACAGAGAGCTGCACTAGAATTGATTATTTCTCATTTTCACAAATAATTTTGTGTTCTTTGATCTTTTGTGTCATTGGAGTGATTGATAATTGTTATTGTGCTTAGATCAAAGGAAAAAGGTATAAAATTAACGGAAGAGGTGGGTGACTTGGACTCTATCACAGTAATAATGAATTGGAGTTGTGCCATTGGAGTTTATGTTTAATTGATATGAAGTTTATATATTTCTTCTGCTCTCTCTTACTTCTTTCAACATTTAAATATTTTGTTGTGCGAAAAACGACTGGTTTCTTAAGCATAGGTCACCATAAAGTTACTATACAGTCATGCACTTTTACTATTTTTAATATTTGTTTTCTTCTAGTTTTGTCTTTGTCTTTATATCGAAGGACTTAAAAAATTTATTTTATTTTTCTTTTCCTTTTTTTTGTTTTTTTTTTTCGATTTTTGGGACTAGATGTGGTAGTCGAAGCTACTAAATACCGATTGAATGTTTTTAAAATTGTGTATTGATCTGATTGAGTTTGATGCAAATAATTTGTAAGCATTCTTTTCATTCCAGTCTCTTTAATTTAGACGAAACTCATGGGTATTTCTTTCCTTTTTGAACGCTGCATTTTTATTCATGGGCTACCTGCATAAACTAGGACTGCCTGGCAGAATATATACAGCGGAATGGTCAAAAAAACAAAAATAAATAAATAAATAAATAAAGGGTACAAAAACTTGTTAATCACCAGTTGTTTAATCATACTACTTTTACATTAGAAAAGATACAACAATGGAGCGGAGTTAATGTAAAGAAGATGAAATTGACGTGGAGTATATGAGACTCATGCGAGTCTCATATATTTTTTATTTTTTATTGTAAAAAAATAAAATGTACAATGAAACAAAATAAACATATAAATAAAATAACAAAATGTGTAAACAACTATCAGAAAGTTTATAAATATATAATATATTAAGTCTGTTACATAAGCATCCATGATTTTGGGAAACGAAGTAGTTTAACATCAATCTTACAAAACAACCAAGTAAAACTACAATTTTTAACGGTAATCTTTAATTTATCTTTTGTAGGAGAAGTACCACATTGTTGTAAAAAATAATTACTGTTATATTTCTAAATTTTATTTCTTTGCACACCGCTATGCAATTATAAAAATTATTTACTCAAATCGAACAAAAAATGATTAAAATCTAATAATAAAAATTTTGAAACCTTTTAAACTAATTATTATATATATCGAAAAAGAATTCAATACGGATAGCTAATACTGTGTGTCATTTTTATCACCCCTCCATCTCATTCCTCATACGTACTTTTTTTTTTTTTTTCCCTAATACTTTTTATCGCAAAGCAGCATTAGGTTGGCCATTTAAGCATGTCAATTCTAAAGATTTTATAAGCTTCTGAACTGTAAACAATAATTTAACTATAGAGACAAATAATTGTCGGTACCGCATAGTCCCTATTTTTCTTCTGCCTATCTAATGTCTCTATCCATATTAATTTATTAAGAGGTGTTTGTGTTGGCACTATTTTTTTTTCCTGTTTATTATCCTTTAGGATGTAAAATTATCCGACAATTTTCAAATAGCTAACTTGAACAAAAATCGCTTGGAAGTTTGAAAGTTACTAGTAATATATTTTGTTGTGATCGATGATTTATTGTGGTATACGTAATAATAGATAGGCGTGCCTTCTTTCTTCACTTTTAACATGGTAGGTAATAAGAGATTGTATGAATTTTGATGGGAGAAGCAGTAAATTTGCAAAGTACAGATAATTTAAGAGACTTTTTTCACTTCTTTGAATCTATGAAGAGATGATTAAATAACAAACCAAACAATTAAAATAATCACATAAAAAAACACACTAATTTTTATTTGAAAAATCCCTTCAAATTAAAAAAAGAAAAAATCACAGAATACTCTATTCTAAAAATTAATTTTATTATAATTAATAAGTAAATATAATATAAGTATATAATTTTAATTATATCAAATAAATTGTTCAAAATTAATTTGTATCCAATGAGAGGTTAATAAGTTGATTAAAATAAATTAGTTACCATTAACTCAATAAGTAAATCTCAAAATAATAATCTAATTATTCAAAACAAGTTTTTAGATATCCCTTACTAACTCACTAAAATTCAACTTAATTGAACGACAAATTAATATTCATCTATATAATATATTGAAATTATCACAAATAAAAAAATAAAAAGTCATTAGAATTTAAAGGTCTTAATTCTGAATCAAAAACTTGTCCTTGTAAATTACCAAAACTTAATTTAACTATCCACAATAAAGTTATATGTATCCTTTAATTACTAATCAAAATTCAACTTGATCAAACTACATATAACTTTTCAATCGCACAATTGAACAAATTTGCATGGAAAAAATGCCCAAAATGTAAATCTGCAAAATTAAAGAAATAATTGGAGTTATAGTACTCAAAACACAACCTCCACCATTTAAAATCAAGAACAAGATGTTATTTATTAGCTATCCAAAGTTTAGCTTAATAAGGCACCATTTGACCTTCCAACAGTAAAATATAAGAACACTATCTCAAGTTAAAAATTTTAGCAGTTACCCAACTCTTTTTTTTTTTCTCTCTTTCTATAGCCTCTGTATCTTTCTTATTTATTTTTTTATTAGGTTTTCAGCAGCCAAAAAGGAGTATTTATACTTTCAATAAGTGTTTTTGGGTGGTGGGCCAAAAACAAATACATTTACACTCTATATCCACAACAATTAAACTCTCACACCATATAAGATAAGACTAATAAGTTTAACAATTTTCTCTTACTAACTATAAGGAGAATAAATAATATAACTTAAACTTCCTTGTTGGCAATACCTTTGTCAACATATTAGTAATATTATCATTTATATAAATTTTTCAAGTGCCAATTGTTTAAAATTAATGATATTATGTATCTAATGATAATGCACATCAATATATTTTATCATACGAAAAGTTAGATTTTTACCAAAATGAATTGCACTCTAGTTGTCATAATATAACACATATTTTGATTTTTCAAAACTAAGCTTCTTGATAAATTTTTTTTGCAAAAGTAACTTTTTGGATGCTTTGATTATAATAATGAACTTTATATTTATATTTATAGTGAACAATGCAAAATACTTTTACATTTGAGATTGTAAGTGTGATTAAATGACCCAAATTAGACTTTTAAAATCAATGTTACCTACCATGTCTAAATCCGTGTTTCCCAAAACAAAGTGTCAGACCAATAGAGCCTTACAAATGTCTTAATACCTACTTCATTATATTTTAATACTCCTTACTAGGATTTAAAAACAAAAACCAACTTACTGTGTTAATTGCATGAGTTATACTAAACCTTATACATACTATTTCATACATCTAACTACCTATAGCTAATGCGTAAGAAATTTTCTACATTTATTTCTTTTCTTTTTTTGTAGAAGGATATTAGTTAATAGATAATATAAAATATATAGTAAAAGGAGTACTTACCACTTTAATTTTATCCATTTTAAACTTCTAAAATACTTTTTCAATGTACTGCTTTAAAGAGAAACACAACCTTTTATTTTCCTTGTCTTGAGTAATTAACATATTAAGAATCTTTTTACTAATCTCAAGTCTTTCACAATAAAGGATTTACTCAACTCTCACTTCAACATAACAATTCTAAAAATATTATAACCAACAATAAACATATTGTCAATATAAAATAGTAAAATGAGAAAATTGTCACTAATGAATTTTTTAAACAAAAACACAATAATCAAAAGTAGTCCTTTTCTAACCTCACTCTCCCATAACAGACTTAAACTTTTTATACCATTATCTCGAAGTTTATTTTAAGTCATATAAGTTCTTCTTTAACCTATATAAATGATCCTCTTTTCTTTTTACCTTAAAATCTTAGAGTTACTCCATATAAAATTTTTCTTCTAAGTCACAATAGGTAAAAGTCCTTTCATATCCATTTACTCAATCATTAAGTCCTAACATGTAACTAAATTTAATACAACTTAGATGGAAGATGTTTTCACCATCAATAAGAAGATCTTTTCAAGGTCAATGCCTTATACCTAGTTGATTCTCTTGACAACTAATTTAAATTTATATCGTGAACATGAAGTGTTATTTTCATATTTCATTCTATAAATCCATAAATTTTTCAAAGTTATCTTACCTTTAGGTAACTTCAATAACTAATAAGTGAAGTTATCATACAAAGATTTCATTTTATTTGTTATGACATATATTTAGTACTACTTATGCTCACTTTCAATTACTTTTTCATAATATTTAGATTTTCTTCCTTCAATTAACATCATAACTTATTAAAAGAGTATTGAGTAAAAAATACCTAAACTTTATTAGACCTCTGTGGCTAAAATTGAAGTAGAGGTGTGGATGGATGATAATCTAAAGAAGTATTAATATCACTTGTACCTTGCATATTATGATCTTATGATCATTCTCTTTATGTTTTTCAACATCACAATGAACAATAATTAGATCACCAAAAGGTGTTTGAGGAATTAGATCAATATTAATAAGACTATCATTAGCTTGAGTTACCTTCTCAATATCTTCAATGTTTTAATTCTTAAATAATATAACATTCATGCTTTTGACAAGTTTCTTCTCAATCAAATCATATAATCAGTACACAAATTCATCTTTATCATAACTAAAAAAGATATATTATCGAGTCTTTATTTTTAACTTCCCTTTTTCATCTTTTGCCCTTTTTCATCTTTTAGGAAATGAACAAAAACCTTACAGCTAAAGACTCACAAATGATCATAGGAGATTTTCTTACTAAACCAAACTTTGTTTTACCCTGTAAAAGGAACACTAAAAGATAGATTAATCACATATGTCATTACATTTAAGGCTTCACCCCAAAAGAATTTAAGCAAGTTTACATCTAAGAGTAGATACCTAACTCTTATAATTAATGTTTTATTCTTCCATTCATCTATAAACTATAGTATTTTAAGAGATATCCTTCGATGTATGATTCCATATAACTTACAATACTCAATAAATAAGCCATTAGACTTATAACTATTATCAATATAAATACATTTTATCTCTTTCCCTGCTTGTCTCTCAACCAATATATGAAATTGTTTGAACATGTCAACGACTTAATCTTTAATCTTCGAAGAATAAACCCAAAGTTTCATTGAGTACTCATTAATAAAAGTTACAAAATAAAGAATATCACCAGATAAGCGTACTTTCAAAAGACCATATACATTACAATGCACCAACTTAAGCAATTTTGATTTCCTTAAAGGAAAGTAACTCTTAAATGTAACTTTATTCTATTTTCTAACCAAATAGTGAAGATACTTCATAATTACACTCTTCATGTTTAAAAACTAGTTTTTCCTAACCAAAAAATTCATTACCTTTTCATTCATTTGACTAAGCCACTTAAATTATAATTCAATGGAATTTTCATTCTCCACTAAATTCACAGCATCTTTGAAGATGGAAGCTTGCATAAAATATAAATTGGAGCATTTCTTACCTCGTGCCACAACTAAAGAGCTTATGGTAAGCTTTTACTAGTCATCACTAGAGGTGCTACAAAAGCCCTTATCATTAAACTTTCCTGTTAAAATTAAATTCAAATAAATATCTAGGACATATCTAACATTCCTCACTATTAGATGTTTTTATTACTAGTCTTTAAGCAGACATCACCAATGCTAACAGCTTTTATTAAGTTATTATTAGTCATCTTTAATGCCTCATAATTACCAAGAGTGTATACTGTAAAGAATTCTTTTTTTGAAATGACATAAAAGGAGGCATCACTATCTATAACCCAATTAGTCTTATGAGATATCAAATTAATCACATTCTCATCACAAACAATAATAAGGTCAACAATACCAGAAGTAAAAGTGGTAACATAATTATTCCCATTTTTTTTCTTATGCTTATCATTGTTATCTTTGGTTTCTTTCTTCCACTTGAAATAGTTTTTCTAAATATGACCTATTCTCCCATAAAAGTGACACTAAATATTCTTATACTTTGATCTTTACTTACTTTGGCTTTTATTTTAACTCTTTTTACCCTTTCCTTTTTCTTAGGTTTTCCCCGTATTTTTAACAATTAAAACCTTCAATTTGCATAATGATAAACCCTGAGATTTTCTTCTCATCTCTTCATTCAACACACCACATTTTACATGTTCTAGTAATAAAACACCATTGGAGGCAAAATTAGTAAGTGAAATTAAAAAAAAAAAGTCTCTTAAGAATTAAGTAATGTAACAAGTAACTATAATCAGAGAACCTTATCATTAAACTTAATATCTATGCTTAAAAATTGATTAATAAGACCCTAAAACTCGTTCAAGTGGTTAGTAACTAAATTCCTTTCATTATATCTCAATTACATCATATTCTTTAATAAAAATAACTTGTTATTACCAAATTTTAAAGAATATAATATCTCAAGCTTGCTCTGTAAAGTCCATGTATATGTCTTATTGCAAATTTAATTATAAACATCATTATTAATAAATTGTCGTATAAAACCACAAACCTATTCTTACTAAAAATCTCATTCTTTATTAGTTTTAGACTTCAGTTTAATAGTAGCAAATACTAACAAATGCAATTTTTAATAAATAAAAGATCTTTCATTTTATTCCCCCATATATGATAATTCATGTCATTCAAACAAACTATTTTATTTACATTCAACTCTATTGTTCAAATAAGCCAAACACATTAACCAACAGATCTAATATCACTTGTTAGGGAAATATGAGGGTCCAAAACTAGGGAGAATTTTGAGTAGAGTCAAAATAAGTAATAGATTTATGGGTTTAACATTATATCTTAACCCAAAACCTTAAAACATTGGGTTTATGGATTCTTCTCATTTATATGTTACTAACTCCTCCTTCTCTTTTCCAATATAGGATTTCTTAACCACCTAACTCCTAAAATCACACTTGAAATCCTAACAAATTTCATATGGTCCAAACAGTAGTTAATTATTATTTGTTACTATATATTTTTAACAACATTAAACATTTTACACCTGCTATTATTATACTAATAAGTCAAAACATAAATCATAATGAATCAAATGCCAATTATGGATAGCATGAATCATAAGAGAAGGGCATTTTCCATATAATTGTATATATAGCAAAAGTGCAACACCATCAAATTGATACAACATTAAATCTTTAGAATTGACTTTTACATTTTTAACTACACCCAATGACAACAATAAATAATTTCCCACTTTATTCATCTATCAAGCTAAAAGTTCATAAATTAAAAATGTTTAACATTTATGCTAACATTTAAACATAATTTTTATCTATAAAGATTAGAAAACTATAAGAAACTTTTCTTGTTTACCATCATTTCCCTTCAAGATATCTTATAATTGATATATGTTTCCTAATCTTTGTAACTAGATGCATAAATCAAGATATCAATCAATAACAACCATAACTTAAAATTAAGAATCCTTACATATAGAAGAGGGAGGTCTCTTAGGAGAAAATGCCAATTTTAACTGTGTAACAATGAGATAGATGTACACTTTTTAATGTTGTAGCATTTGAGAATCAAGAAAGAAAGGATGGAAAAAGGAAAAAGAACAAGTAAAACAATTTGAATTTAAAAAATTGAAATGTACATTTCAAATCAAGTACTTAATCAAAAAGGAGTTAATTGGACTAGACATAAGGTTTTTGGACCATGGATACTATTATATCATATGCCACTGAACATGAGAGTTTAGTGGTAATTTGGCTTGTCTCTCTTTTTATTGGCCTAGGTTCAAATTCTTAAAGTAACACCTCTCCCCAAATGAACAAAGACATTTGAGCAAGTGCACTAACAGGGTTTATATTTTATATGCCACAATTGAGTGTGAAAAAGACCTACTTAAAACTATTGTTACTCAAGTGATGAGTTTTTTTTATGAAAAAGTTTGAATTTGGATATCAATGGGTAACTCCTAGAGTAAATCAACAAGAAGGAGTAGTAATGTATACTTTTTGGTTTAAAATATAAATTATATAATTAATGATCTTGTTTGTGGTTTCTAAAAATAGTGGTTGATGATTTTTGATACAGTAAACTATATTGTAATATGTGATTATATTTATCTAGGCACTAAAAGTGGCCAACTAACATTATAATTTGCATGCAGTTAGAATTTTGCATTTCTATTTGCAATATTTATCAAAAGGTGGTTATTAATTTTACTCGTAAAAATTATGAGTATAGACTTCCTTTGAAAAATAAGGATATTAGATGAATAAGTAAAATAAATGATATTTGTTAATTTTACTCTTAAAAAATGTAAGTATAGTTGGCTTCCTTTTTAAAAAAAAAAATACACACACAAAGAAAAACTATTTCATAAATAGGTAAAATGAAAAAAATAATAATAATATCCTTATTTTTATTTTTGTACAAGTCAACAAACTTATAACTTCTTTTTAAAATGAAATTGAACCTTCTAATATTATTATTCTTTTAATTGAGTAAATACCTAAAAAAATCATAATATTATTCAAATTTAGTTTATTTTTACGTAATTTAAGTAATAAATTCTTCAAATTTTAGAAAATAATAAAATAAATTAAATTTGAATAAAAAAAATTCAATTTAAATAATTATCTAAATGAGTTTTAAAATTATTAAACTTGGAAATTTTTTTATTTAATTTACATAATTTAACTAATAAGTTACTCAAAATTCAAGAAAAAGTAAAAATAGACCAAATTTAAATAAAAAATTTAATTGAAATAATTATTTAAATAAATTATAATATTATTCAAATTTTAGGTTTTTTTATATAATTTTAATAATTTAAGTAACAAGTTACTAAAAATTTAAGAAAAACTAATATAAGTCATATATAAATAGAAAATACTTGATTTAAATAACTATTTAAAACATATGAATTAATATGACTCCCTTTTTAAAAGAGTCAAATTAAAATTCTCTATATATATATATATATATATATATATATTAAATCTCACTCTTATTTTAGGACAAGTTGGTAAATGTATAATTTCTTTGGGAAATCAAATTGACTCTTTTTACATGACCACTCTTCTTATTAAGTAATTGTTTAGATGAGTTTTAATATTATTCAAATTTATTTTTTTCTTAAGTAATTTATGCAATTAAAGTAATAAATTTTTTGAATTTTAAGAAAAAGTTAAATAAATCAAATTTGAATAAAAAAAATATATAATTCAATTAACTAAGTAAATAAATTTTATTGTTATTCAAATTTAGATTTTTATATAATTTATGTAATTTAAATATTAAATTATTCAAAATTTAGAAAAAGGTGAAAATAGTTCAAAATTGAATAAAAACTTTTGATTTAAGTAAATACTTAAATGAATTATATTATTATTCAAATTTTAAATTTTTTTACATAATTTAAATAAAAAATTACTCAAATTTAAGGAAAAAATACAAAAAAAAATCATATTTGAATAAAATAAATACTTAATTTAAGTAACTGCATAAAATATATAAATTAATTTGATTTTATTTTTAAAGTAGTCAAATTAGAAATCCCCTTATCAAAATAAATGTGCAGATTTTATTTTGTTAGTACCAACTTCAAATCACTTAAGGTGGTAAGGTAGGTTTATAATTTTTTTTTTCCTATTAAAATCCTTATAGGTCCCTATTTCCGCATTTTTGAAAGTCCTTATTTTTTAACATAACTAACCCAAACAACTATACTTGAACATGTTGATAAACATAGACTTCATGTATGATATTAATATGGTCTCCACCTTTAGATAAAAGTATAATGCATTACAATAATTGGAGATAAAAAGGTATCTAATGTTAGGATGTCACGACTCATTGATGTCTAGAGATAGTCCATGTCACCTTACTGTCGAATACTTAAGTCCATCACATGTTATGTTATACAAATCAAATGTCTTAATGTTAAACATTTTATGGGTTGTTTATATTGTTATCAAGTGGGCATGCTACCACTATTAAAGGTAGAGGAAATATCTTAAACAACTTATTCAAAAAATTTTAAATTTTAATGTCCATGACTTAATAACTACATCCATTTTTTTTAGATCATTGGCTATAACTTCCAACAATGTTACTTAATATTGATTAATTTTATAACTTTATTAACCTTTGAGCATAAAATTTTAATGTTCATAACTTGATAACTATGCCAAAATTTAAAGTCCAAAGAAGCCCTAAGCACTTGAGATTTGATTGTAACTTTATTAACATTTAAGTAAGGAATTTTACCTAAAATCTTAGAAATACTCAACCAAGGACTATTTATTATTAATTGTTTAGGTGTTGCAATTAGTTAGATGCTATAATTAGGAATGTATAAGTAAACATAAAGTTGTTTTTTTGTCAAATGTTATCATCTACATAACATTGTTTCTAGACTTATGTTATAGGATATCATTTAAAGGTGACAAATAGGCAAATATGGTCAAGTTCAAGTTAAGTTATTTTGGGTCATTCAAGTTTTAGATATTTTAAGTTCATCAAATCTTAGGTCATTAAGATTCTTGGTATTTTGGGTTTCAAGTTCATTAAGTTTGGAGTCTATTAAGTATTGAATCTCAAATTTTCAAATTATGGGTCATTAAATTTTAGGTTTATTGAATCTCAAGTACATCAAATTTCGAGTTTAATTGAATTTCATATATATTAAATTTTAGGTCTTCTAGCTATTGGATTCAGGTCAATTGGGTTATGAGTCAATCAAATTTCAAATCATTTTGGTTTCAAGTTATTCACGTTTTATAATGTTTCAAATTCAAGTTATTTTGGATTATGGATTGTTTTGCTTTTAGGTTATTGACTTTTGCAAATTAAGCCAAGTTGAATTTCAAATTAATTAAATGGAGTTATGTAAATCAAGTTAACTTTTGTCACTTTTAATTTTAGTGTTTACCTTGCTATTTAAAATGTTACATGACATTGTTTGTAGATGTTAAGGGCCACTTTGATAAGTGTTGCTAGGCAATTAGAACAAGCAGAAATGTTCCATTGTCATCGCAAGGCCAAGTTTTAGAAGATTTTAAACATTTTCTTCTAGGGTAGGTGTGTTAGCTTATAAACCTTTTCTTATAAACTTAGCCTATAAAGATAATTATGATGTTTACTTGCTTACCATCTCTCTTTAAAGTCTTACTTATGCCTCCCTTTTATTTTCTTTTTACTTATAATTATATTTTTAGCAAATTTGTCAGATGACTAAAATGTCCTTTAAATGTTTCTTTGATTATGTGTGCATTAATCATCCAATAAAAATAAGAAAAACATTATGTAAACATACATTTTATTAAACAAATTAGATGCATTCAATAAAAAGAAATACACACAAACCCAAATAAGTTGCTAAAAAAAAGTGAACTTTTAAAAATGCATCACAATACATGACATTATTTATTAATAAAAGAATTAATTTAGTAATCATATATGATGAATTCAACAACAATTAAGTTTAACAAACATTTCACTTAATATAAATAAAAGATTTTAGATTATATGCACTGTTATGATATTGCCTCACTAGGCCTCACTTGTGCATTATAATAAATGTTGGCTAGTTTGTTGTTTTGGGTTTAATAATTGAATTACTGAGTGAATTCATTCAACAATTAAATTGAAAGAAAAAAAATAAAGCTTATATTTCTATTTAGAAGACGTTTAATTTGATTCCCTTTTTATAAGTTAAATCAACTCACATATAAAATTAAAAATAAAAATGGACTAGTTATTACACATTTTTTAAAATAAAAAAATAAACTAAAGGGTTGGAACTAGTTGCAAGACCAATAGTTACTTCTACCTCCTCCTTTTTAAATAATGCTAATTGACAAAACATATAAGGGCTCTAAGTCCCTAGCAAAGTTAAGCATTTCCTTTAAAGTGTTAGCAAAGAATTTCTTTTGACAACATCCAAACTGTCCAGCAAGGGTGTCCTAATTTATTTGACTTATGCATGTTGAAGAAAGTTAATATTAGTCATGTCTTTTACTGCTAGAACTCTTATTTATGGTTTCCAACTTTCCACTAAAACTTAAAAGTTAGTTAAGTTGTTTAGCATGACTGTTAGGGCATAATCACCTTATGTTAGCATATTTCCAACTTATGTTAGTTTACTTTACTAAACTTTTAATTATATTTGAAATATAATATAATTGTAATTCAAATTTGTATTTAAATTCAAATTGTACTTTTTTATCAAATTTCAATTTTAAATGTATGATGTAATCAAACAATATATAAGCTATGAATGATGATTAAAGAGAAGTAGGTTGCTTCTCTTGCAAAACTAGAAAAGTTCTTTTTGCTCTCTTTTCTATTTTTTTGGTTTTTCTAATATATAACTTCCAAAAATTGAAACATAAACTTACAATAATGGTATCAAAGAATTTTAGCCCTTGAGGGACCTACCAGAGAGAGAAAATAGTACACATGCATAAAAGATAAAACGTAATGGAGTGAAAATTTGGAAAAGAGAAAAAAGGTTTGAAAAGGTTTATTACATAGAACAAAATTAGTTATTTGACATGGCTTTATAAAACTTCCCCTTACTTCCACTACCTAAGTTTACTAAGGAAAATTATCTCTAGTAGACCATGATGATGAAGGCTTATCTTAGGGCTTTTAACCCTTATGAAGTCACTAAAAAAAAAGGAGAGATACCTTCATTTCCAACAAACCTAACTATAACACCCTCAAGAATCACACTAATAGTAATTGAAGAAGCACTCAAAATGAAATAAAAGTACTTTAAGGAATGTCTTCACGCTAAGATTTGGTATTTTTAGTTAATATTTAAAGAAATAATCAGTTGTTACACAATCCACAGTTGAAGCTAGATAATTGGCTATTACTATAATGGTAAAACAAGTCATTTGGTTGAGAAATATACTAGTTGATCTACATTAGACACCAACTAAACCTACCATGATTTATTGTAACAACAAAGTTGCCATTGCAATTTCTAAAAATCTTATATAGCATGGGAAAATCAGACATTTTTTGTTAAATATTTATTTTGCTAAAGAAATACAAGAAAACGATGAAGTCATGCTAACATTCTATTCTTCAAAGAAGCAATTAGCAGATATTTTGACTACTCCATAAAGGAAGGTTTATGAAATTAAGAAGCAAATTAAAGATACAAATAAACAACACAAAAGAAGAGTGTTGAAAAAGGTTGGTGTTGCACATGTCTTTTGTTGCTGGAATTCTAGTTTGCGGTTTCCAACTTCCTACCAAAACTTAAAAATTAGTTCAGTTGGTTGACATGGCTGCCAGAGCATAATCAAATTATGTTAGCATATTTCCAACTTATGTTAGCTTATTTTACCAAATGTTTTATTATATTTAAAATATACTATGATTGTAATTCAAATTATACTTTTGTATTAGTTGTAAACCTGAAATGTATGATGTAATCAAACAACATATAATTTTATGAATGATGATTAAGGAGAAGTAGGTTGCTTCTCTTGCAAAACTAGAAAAGCTTCCCCTGCTCTCCATTCTTCTATTTTATGATTTTTCTATTCTGCAACTTACAAAAATTGAAACATAAACTTACAACAGTGTAAGATGTGGGATGGCCTAAGAGACCCTTTCCCACGCTCTATTGCAATGCCCTGGGCTGTGGGCGTTTGGCCGGCTTTAAACTCCGGGAAATGGATACATGCGACTTCTTTAATTGGTGGACTTCCCTGCCTTCGAATGGAGACACAGAAGTTTTGGAAATAGCTACTATGGTGGCACAGGGGCTATGGTGGGCACGAATAAGTTTGTAATGGAAGGAGTTACCCTTATCGATGTGTGGTTGTTGGAATGGCTTTAACTCTTTATCACGAGTTTAAAAGGGAGGGCTCAACACACTCTCTGTTTTTTTCTTTTTTCTTTTTTCTTTTTTTTTTTTTTGACTTATTGTCCTTTTGAATGAATATACATTTATTTTAATTTTAGATAGCTCATATAGGTTATACGGCATCGTCTTCTTGATCTCTATAATTCACTTTATTTTTATTATGTGCTTTACAAATGTCGCAGTTGTGTCTTTATACATGTTGCGGCTGTGTCAAAGCATGCTACCCTAAGTTCGTGTTAGAATTCAATCAGGTACTCTTTTCTTTACTTTTCCTTGTGCCCTTTTTTCTTTTTCCTGTCTGAGAGTTGTGGTTTGGGAGCTCAGTATCCATTTTTGGTGCCTGGGATGATAGCTTTAGTTGAGGTTATTTTGTTGACGATAAAATTGAGGCTAGATGCATAGTCGTCATAATCGATGGGGGTGGGGATCCTATTTGGGTCTTGGTTGGTCCGTTCAAGTCTAAAGGTATTTGGCCCACTTATGGATTGTAGGATGAGAAGTGTTAAACCCAAGATATAAGAGGTTAGAGAGCGCAAGTACTTGTAATAAAAACTGCTCACATCATTGGTTGAATTGAATGAATTCATGAATTGTGATATGTTATTGTGATCTTGAGCAAATATTTTGACCAGTTTTAGTGTTTTTTTAGTTAAGATTCCACATCATTTTATTTTTTGTTAAGATTTTAAATTTGCAGCTTCGATTTTTTTTATTAGTTTTTCTTTTTCAATTTTTGATAATTTGATACTTGGAATCTCTTTTTTAAGAATTATTCTTAACAGACTTCAGGAAAAAGAAGCGGAAATAGAACCAGATCTTGATTTAAAAAGAGATCAGAGAACCTTATTGGCAAACTAACTAGATGGTTTACACCTTTTTTTCTTTTTATATATATTTAGCAATAATTATATTATTTAGAATGTTATTTTCAATTGTAAAATAAACAGTTCCAATCCTTTTTTCTATTCTCGACCCCCAAAACGGAAACTTAACGCAATATAGAAAAATCAGCAACTCCTCCTCCGCTCGAAACCACCAAATTGTTGCCTTGCTTTGTGTAATGCACGGACCTATTAGAGTAATAGTTCTTTATATACGAACTCGACCCTCAATAAAGAGAAAAAGATTTCGAGTTAGATAAATATAAATACTGCATACTCTAATAAGTTACTTTTTACAAAAAAAATAATAATTCGTAACAAATAATATCAAAGTTAACTTCACCCCTAATTCAAGTATCATTTATTAATCACTTTATATAAAAAGAGTTAGTAAAAGAAGTCTCGATTCTCAACAATAACATCAATAAATTCAATATGAATAAAGGATTAGTTTTAAGTATAAACTGACTCTCACGTTAGATAGAAAATATTTAAACCTAGGCACTATATACTTTGACAAACTGACTTTTAGGGACAAAATAATACCCCCATCACACTTGCCTCCAAAGCCAACACAAAAGCATTGTCGTTTTGTTGATCAGCTAGCCCAAGAAACTCCTCCATTCTCTTGGCACTTTGGTTGCCTTTAATTTCAACCCGCTAAAATGCGCAATCCAAATTGTGCCCCAAACGGGAAGCTTAATAAACAGTATGTGAATGTCATAAATTACAACTGTTAAATTAATATTTTGGGACCAAAAAAAAAAAAGAAAAATATCAAAAGACCAACTAATCAAGCCTACAACACCACAAAAACATTTTCTATAAGAAAATGTCCAAAGATAACTTTATCCAAAAAGAGAAAAAGAAAAAGAAAACGAAAATGCTCAAAGAGAATTTTATCTTCAGTGCATATTTTGGGTTCTTTGTTTCTTTTTTCAGATTATTTTTTGGATTTCTGCTAAAAGAGGACATAAAAGTCCATACAGTCATCACCTCAAGAATGTGCTCTCCTTGCATCTTAATAAAATGCTGAAGAAGAGCCTCGCACAATGTCAGTCAGCCTTGAACCTTCTGAAGGTTAATAAAGAATGAGAACAATTACATGTCAATTGCTATGCCGTTGTTTGTATATTCCCATAACGGGCTGACAACTATGGGAACCCAGGTCCCAAAAGTTGGATGACTTTTGGGGATGAAGTCCTATTATCCCACGTCATCTCCTGCAAATTCAACAAAACACAATGGTTGGAACGGTTTCATAGGTTCATCCTCCAGAGGCTCACAGCCAACTTAAAGTAGGGGATAATAAAATAAATAAATAAATAAGTAAGTGTCACGGGCACACATACCTTTCGATTTAGAAGGTGATGAAAGGGCTGACAACGTACCGGACGTTGTCTTACCAAACTGAAGGTCTAGAGATGATGACCGGGCCAATGCTTTGAAGCTAGGCTTGTGGAGACTGCCCACAAGTGAAGTATATACTCTATCATCAGGTGTAAAACCTGCTTCTATCATCTCATCATATAGTGTAAAAGCTTCCTCGGATCTTCCTTCCTTGGACAATCCTGAAATCATTGCTGCGTATGTGGCTAAACTGAGGGTTGTTAAATTCTTTCTACGTATTTCTGCAAACAATCTCAAGGCCTCATCTAACTTTCCAAAACTACATTCCCCGTGTATAAGAGATGTATATGTATATATGTCTGGCATCATCCCCCAAGCTTCCATTTTGTCTCTTAACTTGTAAGCTTCCTTCATCTTTCCTTTCTTGCTGTAACCATCAATAAGAGCATTGAAGGTAACAACATTAGGCTTGAGTCCCTTCTTTTCCATGTCTTGAAACAGCCTCTTTGCTTCCACAAAATTCCCTTCCTTGCAATGCATATTTATCAAGGTGGTAAGATTCACCACATTAGGCGTCAGACCCTGTTCTATCATTGTAAACAACCACCTCTTTGCTTCATCTTGTTGCTTTAATTTGAACAATCCACTAGCAATCACATTATAAGTGAAGACATCACTACTGAATCCCTTCTTCTCCATGATATCTCGCACCTTCAGAGCCTCATCTATCATCCCTACTCTGCAATATCCATCAATGAGCGTATTAAAAATTACCTGATTCACATCAAACCCTTGGCTTCGCATCTCATTCATCAACCTTTCAGCTGCCTCCATTTGCCCGGCCTTACAAACACCATCTATCAGAGCCCCATATGTGTGAGCATTAGCAGCAAGGCCTCTCTCACCCAATTCATCAAATAAAACAAATGCCCTTTTTAGATTCCCAACTTTACAATTCCAACTAATAATTGATGTATACACAATTATATCAGCTTCTATGTTTCTCTCACACATTTCTTCAAATACCCTGTCAGCTTCAGCAATTTTGCCAGAATTACCATACCATTCTATCAAAAGTGTATATGTAGTAGCATTACAAACAACTCCCCCCATCTCCATCAACTTCAGCACCTTATTCACACCCTCAGAATCCATTCTTTTGATATATGCATTTAGGAGTGTATTATACGTCACAGCATTTGGTTTAATCCCTTTACAATCCATTTGGGTCATCAAATACATAGCTCTTTTAATCCGTCCTTTCTTACACAAACCATCGACCACAATTGTCATAGAATAAACCGTAACCTCTACATTGGACTCCACCATTCGTTTAAAGAAGTCCAGACATTCCTCTATTTTACCACACCTCTTCAAAGCAAGCAAAAACACAATACAAGACCTCCCATCAATCTTCATCCCATTGCTCACCATATAACCAAAGACATGAATTCCAAAATCAAACATTTTACAATCTGCATAGACCCTAAACAGTGTATCGCACAGCTTCTCAACCAACTTGGGTTCATTATCAACACTGCTAGCCAATAAAACCATATCCATAATAGGGCATTGTAGATCATCATCCATGGCAATAACACTCAAAATATTCTTCATCTCTGCAAACTTTTTACCTTTAAATAGTCTGGAAATGAGGATCATGTAAGCTCTGAGATCAGGTCTACAAGATACGATCAAATGGTTTTGTTGAACAAAGTTGAAGAAATCCAAACATGACTGAGTTGGTAGCTTTCGGTTTAAGAGGACAAGATGCATGATATCAGAATTGAGGTTACAGAGAAAAGATGGAGCAGTTTTGAGGGAACTCAGTCCTGCTTTAAGGATGGTTTTAGTGATCTTTTCGGCAACATCTTGTTGGTTTGATGTTGAAGGGGGGTTTGCAGGAATGGCTTTCTTGAACAACTTTAAGAGCCTTGCACTTGCCATTTTGAGGACAACCGGGAAAGACGAGTGGAGAGTTGGTTTCTAACGTCTTTTTTATTTCCTCTCTCTCTCTCTTTCTCGCTCAAGCAACTATCAACCGCTTCTTCCACTTTTCTCTTCCACCTCAGTTGAGCCACCACCGCCACCGCCACCACCACCACCACCTTGTTGTTCCACAGTTGTATGAATGAAGCTCAGTCCCCTTTTCACAAAACCATTTTCATTTCCAGCAATAGAATCCAAACTCAATCAATCTACAGACATCGGAGGCAACTCCAAAACCCCACTTTTATTTACTCCATCGCACCATCCCTTTCATCCAGTGTTGCCCAGAATCCCAAACTGACAATGTAATCTAAAACTGTAAACGAAGCGGCACAGCCCATATCATTGCATCCCATAAGGAAGAGAAATTTGAAAAGAAGAAAACCAGTAAAAGACCAAAGAGAGAGAGAAAAAGAAAATTAAATTCCCTTTATTCTAATGGACAATGTATTGAACTAAGAAGTGTACACAAACATAAATTCAATTTACCCGCTTAAACCCAACGATGAAAAAAATCATTGGAGAATATTAAACCCAACAAAAAGAGAGATAGCTAGAGAGAGAGAGAGAGAGAGAGAAAGAGAGAGAGAGAGACTCTCGCCTTGAATTCCTAAGTTGTTAGTTTCATAGCTCGGTAGGAAAAGAATCACGTCTCCCTTTCTTTTCTGGTATTTGTTTTTTCGAATAATGGTTGTAATCAGAGAAAGCAGCCTCTGGCTTTCAGGATTTCCGGCGAGAAACTGAAAGAGCGCCGGCGGCTGTTCAACTCAACGGAGTTGAGATTTTTTTATTCTTCTTCTTCTTTTTTATTTTTTATTTTTTTTATTTTTTGGTTGATGGATTTTTAGAGATTATCGGGCATAATTTCAATTTTTATTCATCTCCCCATTTCCTATTATTATATAAATGAAAACCAATTTTTATATCTTTAATTTTCTCTTCTTCTTTTTTTTTTTTTTCTCTCTTAGTTTATTGTACTTGTTTGCGCCCAATCAATATTCATGTGATAAAAAAATATCAAAAGGAAAGTAATTTAACAAAACATAGAACCCAAGTGTTCATTTTTTTTTTTTTCTCTTTTGTTTAGTTGGTATCTCGGCGTGGACATCCATTCTAAAACACACAGATTATTATAAGAAAAGTTTCCGAAGAAACAAATTAAGAACAATAAAATGAGAAGAAAAAAGAAATTATTTTAAGGTTCAGGACTCTATCAAACAAAATAAAGAAAATTATTAATTATTATTAAAAAATTGTACGATAAATTTTTATTTCATTAATTTAATAAAATATTATATATTAATTAAAAATATATATATATATAATAATATAAATATTATGTTCTTATATGAAAATAAATATTTAAATTTATCTAAATAATAAAATTTAATTAAATTAATATTTATTATAATTTTAATAATTTCTATTTTTTTTGATATCATACCGTTCTCATGCTAATTTAGTGATATTTTTAATTTTAATATTTATTTTAACTTGATAAATATTACATATTTTAATAATTACGTGAAAATATTTATTATTTAATTTTTAAACTTACAATATACTAATTTAATATTTATTTTATCAACATAATCACTTAAAAAATAAAAACAAGTATCATTGTATATACTTCTTTCATATATCACTGAATTCTTGATTAAATCAATTATAAAAATATTATCGATAAATATTTTTATATAACTTTCAATTGTAACATAAATTTCACTTAACAAATTATATAATCAAATAACTTGACAAACACATGGAGAAAAAAAATTCATAATTATTTTAAATCATTTTAATGTCAAAAATATAAGAATTTAAATTTAAAATTTTCATCTTAAAATTTATACATTATAAACTATTTAAAATTTTTAATCATTCTAAAATTAATGTCTAATTAAATCATTAACATATAAATACACTAATAACATATCATCATAATCATTGACTTTCATAAATAAAATATGCTTAAAAGGATACTTTTAAAAGTTTGTCTTATGTAAACAAGAATTCATGCACTTATTCTATGCTTTAGGTGTTTGTTTTAAGCTATATAGTACTTTCTTCATCTTATACACCTTTTTTTTATTCCCCTTTTTCATAAAACCTAGTAACTATTTGATAAGCACTTCCTTTTCAAGAGGATCATTAAGGAAAGCTAACTTTACATCTATTTAATAAAGTTTTCAACAATTTTGCATAAACAATGCAATTATAAGTTTAGAAGTCACCCTTAAAGTAATAAGGAAGAATATCTTGTGATAGTCATGACCAAATCATTGTTCTAACTCTTTTATGATCTTATTTTATATCTCCTTACTTGACATTAATAATTTCTAATTTTGTAAAATATTAGTAAACTCTTATGTTTTATTATTCTCAGTAGTCTTCATTTCTTTATTTACCCACTCTGTATCTTGAATCGCCTCATTGAATGATACAAGCTCATAATCTGTAAATACGACAATACACCAAATCTTCATCGTCATCAATGGTATTATCAAATATTACCTTATAATCTTGCAATTTAACTAATTATATTATTTAGAACTTTTAGCATAGAATTTTATAGATCAACTAGTAAAACTTTCCTATTTGCATTGAGCATTACAACTTAAGTTTTTTCTTCTCTTATAATAAAGAATAGTGATTAAATGTCTCTGAGAGTTATTCTTCTCTTCAACATCAAAATTTTAAGTTTGATTTTCGACAAAGGTTACATCTCTATTCATAATCACTTTATTTGTTATAAGATTAAACAACTTATATACTCTTTGTATGTAATAAAGAAAGATAGTTTTCAATTTATGATTATTTAGCTTTGTCCTTGTTCCTACTATAACATGAGTATAAACAATAAAACCAAAAACTTTAAGGTACCTCACACTAAACTTAAAACTATTTTATTTTTCTTCAAGAGTGACATTATAAATATTTGTTATTAGAGATTTGTTCAATAAGTAAACATAACACAAAACAACTTCTGTTCAAAAGGGATTAGGTACTCTTTTGACCTTTAACAAGGTTATCATCATATTCATTATTGATCTATTATTCTTTTTAGCAACTTCATTATGTTATAAGATATAGGGAATTATGACTTCATGCTTGATTCCTTATATTCCATAATACTTCTTAAACTCATTAAAAATGTACTCACCACTTTCATCAGTTTGTAAAATTTTAATATAGTATCCATTATATCTTTTAATATAAATTTTAAACTTCTTAAAATAATTAAATACCTTAAACTTTCATTGTACACAATACAACCATGTTTTCTTTATAAAATCATTAATAAAGAAAACACTTATTCTTTTTATTGCACTACAATTTTTTGTTATAGAAGGCTACTTGCTTTATCTTGCAAGAATACAAACTTCACAAATCTAATTAAGATAATGTATTATGGGCAAACCTAACACCATATTTCCTTATACAAGTAACTTTAAACTATGAAAATTCAAACAACCAAAATAAAGATGTCGTAACTAAGACTTATCTTTTACAATAGTATAAAAATAAATGTAAACATCAATGACAATATTTACATGAAATATCTACTTCTTCATTAAAAGGGTTTTAAGAATAAATGTACTTTTCTCATTAATAATTGAGAGATAGTTATCACATAATTATATGTTATATCCCTTTTCAAGCAATTGGCATAAATTAAGTAGGTTACTTTTCATGTATGACATATAAAATACATCTAAGATGTAATTATGATCTTTGTTTTTTAACTTAATGAGAATTTACCATTTTCCCATCACTAAAATATTACTATCATTAGTAAACTTAACTATGGAGTGGATTAACTTATTAAAATCAACAAAAAACTCATTTTTTCCACATATATGATTGATACACCTAGTTTTAAGGAACCATATGTTGCAATTTAACATTTCAATAGTTGCAATAACTATCATGAAGACTTGATTTCCATCATCTTGTATACAATGAGTTGTCTAATTATTTTTATTAAACTTATACTTAGTAGCATAATGTTTATATTTATAACATAAGTAATATGCAACATTGAATATTTTGTCCCTCCCTCTACTATGGTCTATTCTTTATCCTTTATACATTTGGTGTAATTTGCTCTAGTCATTGCATTAATTATATCCTTTTGTATAATTATTGCAATGACTTCCTTAGTTTCGATTATTATAGTAGTTACCACCATATCCACATCCTCATCCTCTACCATAAGAGGAACCTTTCTTTTATTTTGATTATCATTTTGATTACTTATAATAAGAACTTGACTTTGGAGTGCTTACTTTATTAGCTTCCCGATATGCTTCTCATTCATGCATTATTCATAAGCTTGTAACGTGCTCATTAGTTCATTAACTAACATCTGAAATAAATCATATACTTCTTCTATTACAACCATAATATGTTTATACTATAATATGAATGTCTACAAAATCTTTTTAACTTTTACCTAATCATTCAACTCTTTTTCATATATTTTCATTTGACTTGTTAGAGAAAGAACTTTACTTATATAAATTGAAATAGTTTTTAAAATTTTCACCTATAAAAACTTAAATTGACATTATAAGATTTAGAGTTTCACCTTTTTAATTTGCTTACTCTTTAAAATAATATTGTTAAGATATCTTATATGAACTTTGATAAAGTTGTTTTTGCAATCTTCTTAAAAATTTTATAATTTATTGTCTGATAAATGAAATATAATATTTTTTTATCCTTTTTATGTAACTCTTAGTAAGTAATTCTTTATACTTTTGTTGCATTTGCTGTAGGGTTGTAAATTCATTCTTCCTAATACTCAACAATTCATTATAATTGAGTAATAATTCCATTTACACACCATCAATTGTAATTTTTTCATCCAAAACAATAATTGAAACTATAATTATGTTGTTTGCATTAAAATTAATGATTTACAAATCAATACCCAACTCTTATATTATTTTTAGTACTCAAATTTTTATTATTTTTTCTCTGAATCTTAACATTTATTTTTTTATGACTCCTAACTTTTATTATTTGCACTTCTAACCCTAATTTTTTTTTTCTTCTTTTTACTATCAACATCAATTACAACAACAATTGGTGATATACCAATGCATCATTGCGAAGAGGAGGTCGATTAACGCCTAGCGAGGTTGAAAATGGTGGTCTAATATTGTGGTGATGACTAGAAGAGGTGTGTCGAACATTGAAGGACAACGACCTGAGCATCAAATTTGTTCATATCTATGACTTTTCAAGCAGTTTTAAGGCATGTAGAGGCTAGATTTAGGCTTATGGGCATTTAATAGTGTAGGGAACAACTTCTGATAAGACAAACGACAACTTTCTGTGATGTATGTTACTCGGCAACAATACTTCGATGATGGTGGGCGATAGTTTTGACAACGAAACAAAATACTGGCTCTGGCAACTTCTAACGATTTCTGTAACTTTAATGACTTCTATAATGGTAGGCCGATAACTCTAACAACTTTTGTAACTGTAACAACTTCTATGGCAGCTTGGCCAAGACTGATATGCGCAGCTTGGGCAAGACTGATATGCTTTCTCTCAAACTAGATCAAAATACCATCTCTAATACTACTATTAGATAATTATATAATATATTTTTATTTTATTAATATAATAAAATATCATGTATTAATTAAAAAAATATACACAATAATATAAATGCTATATTTTTATATAATAACTTAAATTTAGATACTTAAATTTACTAAAATAATAAAATTTAAATAAAACTTAATTAAATTAACTTATATTATAATTCTAATAATTTTTTAATCTAAATTAATATCAACAACCATAATATCCACTAAAATATAAACAAACAATAAAAGTTCCAAAAATAAGAATTTGTCTTCTTGCATTGTCAACTTTTACTTTCTCGTATTCAACAATTATAAACTGGAGGCAAGAGTAGCTTAAATGTTGGGTAGCGCATCGAAGCCTCTACAGAGATCCATATGGTCGCCAGGTTTATTTTTAATAGGAATTTTGGCACTTCGAACGCATGGTGATTAGGTAGTACTTTGATTGATAATTTAATATATTTTATTTTTATTGATTTAGGTTTAAATTCTTTTATTATTATCTAAATTTTAATAAAAAAAATTTATGTCAAAAATATATTATTAGATTTTAAACTTATTAACATTGGAATTGGATCTAAAGGAAACGCATTCAGACTCAACGTTGTTCGATATCTTTTTTTGGTTGTCAAAAAACAAAAATATAGTGGTAGACATACAATAGTAATTAAAGTTGTTCATAATCCACCTAGCCCACCAAAAATTCTCAAATGCCCAATAATTAAAAGTTTTAAATGTCTAACTTTTACCTTTTGAAAACCTTCTATGACAGTTTGGGAGTAGATGTCCGAATTCATCTCTATTTTTTTAAATTTAAATATAATTATTCACATTAATTATATATATATATAGTAAATAAAAAACCTAGTGCTATTAACAATGTTGAGAAAAATTTTTAGTTTATTATCTTTTAATTATGCCATTATCTTTTTTTATGAAATAATTTTTTTAATTCAAAATTAAAAAATAAAAATAGAATAAAAATGTAATACTAAAGTCTCATTCTTGTTTTTCCAAGAAAAAAAAAAGCAAAAAATTTTTTTGAATTCACATACTTTTTTGTTAAAAATAAAAAAAAAAGCACTACTCTTGAATTTCTTTTTTATGAAAAAAAATGTCATAATTTATTTTTTTTGTTTTTTTTTAGAAAAGAAAGAAGGAAAACTACTTAGATATATTTTTTTAGTTTTCTTCAAAAGAAAAATAAAGTGTTCCAAATTCACTTATTTTTCTTAAAAAAAAGACCAAGGGAAAAATATATTGCCAAATTCACCTTTTAATTTTCTTAAAAGAAAAAAAATATTCTTTATTTTTTTGTTTTCTTAAAAAAAAAAAAACTCATAATTTTCATTTTATTTTTTTAATTAAGTAAAAAAGATTACATCTAAATTTCCTTATGTGTTTTCTTAAAAAGAAAAAAAAAAGAAAAAAAATTACACCTCAATTCTCTTTCAATTTTCTTAAAATTAATACTTATAATTTAAATTTTTTCAAATCTCTTTTTAAAATATATAGCAAAATATCAAATATTATTAAACAGAGTTTTCAAGTTTTTCTTTATGTTATTATTTTCTCTTTTACATTTTCTAATTTTTTTATCTTATCCCTTCATGAACTTATATTTTATTACATCTTTTTTTTTTTTCTATCATGAATACTTTCTTTCTTACATAATAAGGGTTTATGGTATTTGCTCTCTCTTTCTCTTTGTTTTTGTTTTTTTTTTTTTTGTATAATAGGAGCAATATTATGTATGTGTAGTTCTTTGCATTTTATTTCTTACTTTTAAATGCTCTTTCTTATTTAATTTTTGCCTCAAACATATATTTTTTAAAATTATAAGTGTTATTGTTAATATTTATGATTGGCTTTGAAAAACTTAATTGAAGGCATTGATCTTTACTATTAATTTTACTTTTTTTACCTAACATTAATGCAAAACAAGTAAAGTATAAATTTGAATCCAAACATGACCATTTAAAGTATCAATAATGAATTTAGTTAAAAATCATACTTTATAGTTTCTATTGAATGGCATATTAAAAGTATAAGTTATCAAGAACAAAAGTTACAAAACTTGCTTAATTTACTCCATTCCAAGACTAATAGCCTTACTCCCACATATATCCAATAACTAATAATTAGAAAAAAATAGAAGCGCCTACATGATCTAAATAGAATGTAGCATTAATAATACTATCCTAAACTTAAAAATTGGGAAATAAGACCAATAATGAACACATCCCTTAAAAAATAATGAGACAGAATTGATCCCAGAAAACCACTGACAATAAGCCTCATTGATATTACCTTTTTTTTTTTTTTAATTCCTAGCATTTATTAACTCTTAGCATTCATTAACTCTTTTATTTCACTTTGTAGCCTCAAGTTAACCATAAAAAGCCAAAGAAAAAAAATAAAAACCCCTTTTGTTGTATATATTCTCTTATTTAAACATTAGAACAAATAGTTGAAATGTCATCTTAAAGTAGTCCTCCTTATTATCTTCTTATCTCATTTAAAACTCAATTAAAGTATAATAGTTTAAATATCCATAACATAAGTCTACAGTTAAAGGTGTCAAATTTTGTTCTAATCCAATAAGTGATGAGAACCTTAAAGATGATGAGTGGAAGGTTTCAAAGGATGCAAGAGGTCTATTTACATTCTAAAAGATCTAATAACACGAGTTTAAGTCACAAAAATAAAAGTGATACTAAATAGGTTGATTGAAGACATTCGAGCCAACTAAGTTTCAAATAGTGCAAATTCAGGTTTGAAAAAGAGTCCAAGTACTATTAATATGATTGAAGTACCTAATGGGTCAGGGTTAAGTAATAATATTTACTTTTAAATAGGAGCTTATTGTTTATATTGAAATTTATCTCTAAATAGGAATTCCTCCTAAATAAGAATTTGTCCTAAGTAAAAATTTACACTTTTTTAAAATTTTTATTTTAGCCTATAAATAGGTATCTCCTTATAAGCTCTGAAACATTAGAAAATTTTGAATAAAAATAGAAAGTAAGAGTTTTCTCTTTCGATTTTTTTAAGAACTAAAGAACTTATCAAATGATACTTTTTCTTATAGCATTCCAATCGATTTATTAATCCCAATTTCTTTTCTTTTGGAGTATGGTATTCATATTATTTTTAAATACCCTAGGTTCGTATATTTTGAAATGTTAGGTTTAAAATTTATGTTATTAAATTATGATTTAACTTTCTAGATTATTCTTTGATTCCTTATATGAGTCCTTAAGCCATGTCTTTTTAGAGTTTTCTACTTCAATAAGTCAACCTAAACTCACCAAAAATAATTCAACCTAAACTCAACCTCAAAATGACTTTATTCAAAATAATTTGAATTTAAAATAACTTAAGATGTTAAAGTTAAACTTGACCTGATTTGATTCACACAACTTAATTGTCTTTTTTTTTTTTTTTGAAAAGATAAGAAATATATATGTAGTTAAACTATAGATTTTATATGCAAAAAGCAAGTTCTTACCATTTTTACCATGAAACTTATAAGTATTCATTTGGAAAAACAATAAAATGTATTATTTAATATTTTTTATATTTTTTTACTTATTACTTCATTTATTTATAACAATTATATACACATTATACATACATATTACTTTGTTTTTATATATTATATTTATATAATTTTTGATATATTATACATATTAAATTATTTCAAAAGATAAATTTTAGTGTAACGAAAAAGATACACCATTATAACTTAGTGATTACAAGTTTAAGTAATGTAAACAATATCTTTGCAAATGCATGAATAAGACTCAGTACATTTAACATTTTTCTAGATTTGATAAGTGTAAGAGTTTTATGCATTGGACATTATATATATATAAATAATTTATATTAACATTAGATTAATTGTTTAAACATATCTATAGACATATATTATGAATAATATAAAGATATATAATATACTTGTACATTTTAAATACAAATTTATAAAAAAATATAATATAATAATATAATTTTACATATTTTAATATTATAATAATAATTATATGATAATATAACAAAAATATTATGATAATAGTATATATCTATAGAATAACCATAATATATAATTTTATCTATAATATATAATGTTTATAAATAATAATATAATTCATATATAAAATAAAAAATTAGTTAAAAATAAAAAAATTATTTTCTTAAAAATTGACATGTTGACTCACAAGTAACTCAAATTTGTTCTAATTTGAGTGAATTCAACCTAAGTCTAACCTAAAGGTAGTGTGACTTATAAGTAATTCAACTCAAAATAACTCAAATACAAAATAACTTAACAGAAATTTGTCCAATTTGATCTATTTGACACTTTTATTTATAATTATATGACACATCACACAAAATATAGTTTATAAACTATCCTCCTCTATCACTTATACATGATTTTCAAATTAACTTAACCAATCAAACCTTTAAATGCTTTTCCTTAACACTAGTACAAAAATCCATGAATTACAGCTCCTTCATTAAAGTTAACATAATTCCCTACACAGTAGATATTTTGAATGGTAATTGAGAACTTAAATGCTATATGGTCTTATGGCTATCTTGGCTGGGAATTAGGAATTGGGTTTGTATAAAGACCACACCTTTATCAAATTATCCCAAAACTTGAAGTGCATTGGCAATTTTTAAGTTAAAAGTCAAAAATTTGGTGGAATTAATAGCTATATTACTATCCTTAAAAGTTGTAAACATTAAGAGTTTAAATAACAACCATAAGTTGTATGAACCTTGAATTAATTCATAAATTTTGTTGGTTTAAAATTTAAGGTTAGAAAACCAAAATTGAGATTAGAAAACCCATAAATTTTATGACCTTAAATTAATTCATTTAAATAAACTTCAAAATATTCTTCAGAAACTTATATAATTAAATGTGAAGAGTTTTAAATCTTAAATCTAAAGAACTGGCCCAAACAAAAAGAAGTTGTATAAAAAAAAGAAAGATATAATACTCATAAATTTTTAGTGAAAAAAAGTAGATTATAATAACGTAGTTAAGAGATTGAGGTAAGTGTTTAAAGAAATAAGATGGCATGTTGACATAAAGAGATAAGCACATATAATTTCTTAAGATTTCTCATTAGGTTTTAATTTATATATAAGGGCAATAACATCTTTTCACAATTTTTGAACATGTTAATTAATGTTAGCTAGTCATAATATATCTTTTGTTTGTTTGAGAAAAACAAGATGTGAAATGTAAATACACACTAAATTTAAGGTATAAAAATTGTATGATTTCCAAATTTCTAAAAAACACAAAATTTTTTCTTTTTCTTTAAAAATCTCAACACTTTTTTTTCCTTAAATTCAAATTTCTAATAGTTGTTCACATTGAAGGAAAAAGAAAAAAGAAAAAACAAGAAATCTTTAACATCTTTAAGCCTTGAAAATAGATTTCCCTAAACCTTATTAAAATTTCCAAAATGCTCTTATTACCAAAAGAAAAAAAAAATCTCATCTCACTTCCAAATAATTTTATTAAGATTACTTAATTCTAGATTCATCACTCCAATTCCAAGTTTTCGTCCTCAATTGACCCAAGGTAAATTCTTTTAGAATAAGTAAATGGTTTAATTACCTTTTTTAAATCAGTCTTTTACTAAATCAAAGTTTTCAAAAATCAAACCTTTAAAATTTTAGTGTGTTCACATATGACAAAAATTAACCTACATGCTATAAAGAGAAGAGTAAATAAATATTAGTATAAAAAATTAGAAAAGTAAATCTAAGTTAAAAATGCAATATCATTAATTGCAGTGGGCATTTGAGTGGGTCACGATTTTTGTCAAATGTAACCAAACTCTTAAACTCCAATAAATCTAAATAAATCAAATTAAGTTTTATTAGTCTAGAAAATAAAACAATTTGATGGTTTATAACATTACAATTACACCCTAAATAATTAATATAGATTTTAAATTATCTTAAGATCAATTTTAAGATAGTAATGTCCCCATTTTTCTCTTTCTCAAAGAAATTAAAAGAAAAATCTCATCTATTTTACTATGATCATATGCATCTTACAAGTTGATTGAGTTGTAAAGGTGAATTGAGTTAAGTATTCGTAAATATATAATTTGCCTACATCTTTGATACTTGTTTAGAGTATAGATGTAATTCCTATTAATAACTCATCACTATCTCCTTCGAATGATGAGGCCTATTATCCCCCCAAAAGTGCATTGCAACAAGCATCCTTCATTCTTTTACAAAGATTTGAGTTTTTTTTATAACTTATTTAATCTTGTTATTAGTTAGCATAGGAATATATCACGGACAGTTAATTGCTTCAAAACAAGTCATTTTAAGTAGTTCAAGAAGGTTTATAGATTGATTATAGATTAAAATTTATAAAAACCATCGTAAACAATTTAGATATAAAGTATTAATTAAAATTGTCCACTTTAATCGATGAACACTAATAACGACAATAGACTTATTTGACAATATTATGAAATAAAGTATTATAAATAAAAATATTGTAAATAAAAGTCTTGAAACAAGAGTGTTGTTACCAAAAGTTATATGTTATTTGGTAATAATAATAAAAATGCTATGAAAAAAATTTAGTAAAATCTTGAATCTTTGATAGAAAGCTATTAAAATAACTATTTATATATAAATTAACTATAAAAAATATAATAGAAAATTCATTTTATTGTTAAGAACATAACTATTATTTTTATATTTTAAGTTGTATATTTAATATTAAGCATATTAAGCATATTGCTCATGATTTGTAATATTTATTTTATCTATTATATTAGTTTGAATAAATAATAAAAAATATTTTTTTAGCATGTTAATAATAATTAAAGTAATTTTTTAAAAATAATAATTATTTTAAAATAAAATAAAAAGAAGAAATGTTATATCTATTAAATATTAAAGAATATATTAACTCTACATTAAAAAAAAAAAAAAAAAACAAAAAGGGGAATTGCAAAGTGTTCCTGAGCCTGGTAGACAATAATAGAAAAGTGGGAAACAGACGAGAGACGAAGAATAAGACTTCTGACCTAGAGTATGAAGAAAAGTAGGAATCGCAAAGTGTTCAGGACCCCAGAAGGGGGCCGAGTCCTGGCAGAAGAGGTCAAATTCTCTATTGATTTCTTTAATACAAAGATTTGTTTTGTGGTCGAGGTCAAATGATGATGAGGTTCAGAACAGTGAGAGAGAGGAGGACATGGAGGAGGGAGGAGCGGCTTTGGACTTAAGAGTATCGAGGAGTTGATACGCCAAACAAAGCTAGGTTATCTCCAATAGCGTCCGGTTAATAGAATAAGTTGGGATAAAATAAAAGAGGTTTATATAATGGCGTAGATACAAAATTATTTGAATTATTTAATAAAATTAAAAAATAAAAAACATGTTAACAGTTTTCATTATTTTTTATGATCTCTAAAAACATTTAATAGCTATTTTTAAAAAAAATTTGAGTTTTAAAAAAGGTTGAGGTGAGAAAATCTAATTTTAATAGGAATAATTAAACAATTTTTTTAAATATATTTTAATTTAAAAATATTTTTATTTACGGCAACACAAGTTGAAATACACTACTAAACAAAATTAATATCATCAGCAACATGAAACTCTCAAGTTTCAAGTTATTGTCAACCAAAAGAAGAAAACTAAATCAAATGAAATGCTCTATTTCAAAATCATCCTTTTACATGCATCTTGCTAAATATGTGGGCGCCGAGGGAAACTCAAAAGGTTTTGAGTTAGGGATCATTAGACGACGAGGAAACACACAAAAAAAAAAAAAAAAAAAAAAAGTCCAAAAAAAATATAGTTCCTACAAGAAAGGCTTAGAGAATCATTTCCCCCCGGCCCCCCCTCCTCAAATAATATGTTGACAGGATCAGTCGAGCAGTTTGATTGCGTCTATCTTTAAGGTGGACTGACGTAGAGGACAGGAACAAGCCCACTTGATTTCCCATCCATCCCTGGGTTCTTCTTCCTCACCTGCAACAATATAACATGTTCCCGGTAAAAATTGATTGCCTCAAGCCCCAAACCAAACTGGGATTACTTGCTGAAACCGAAGGTCAGCAAAAGGAGAGCCAAAAAGGAATACAACCATTGATATTCTCAACCCTCTCCAAACTTACATAAAACCATCCGTCAACTTCATACTCAATTTCAAGCTCTTCACCTGCTCTCAGATCTAACTGTAAAAAGGATAAACACCGCAACTTCAAAACCAATACAGGCACTGATGATAATTAAACATCCGAGGTAAAAAAATACGTAAAAATAAATAATCAAATAAAAGCCTCTAGTGCAAGTAAAAACGTCAAAAAATAATGTTGCGTTCGCCGCCAGTTGTGTTATCCGGTGGTAGAGCTACTGAATTCTTATTCTCAGTAGACGAATCAAAAAATAAGTGAGTGTCAATTTGAAAACTTTAGTATGACTCATTCAAGAATTATGAACTACGGGTCCCCAGTTAAAGAAGGTCTCTAGCTTACCTCGTCATCTCCACCTGCGGTGAAGTCATACAGTGCTGTTCCGAACTGGGGATTTCCAGATGAAGCTGGTTCCTCGTCGTGAGATTTATAACCATGAGATCCAGCCAGTGGGTTCTCAAATGCCTCGTAGCTTTGCATGACGGATGACTCATATGACGGGGGATCTTCTCTTATCTGAAATGGTTCGATAATTATGCCTCAGTTTAGATGTGAGATACAAATATTAGGGAGAGAGATCAGGTTACACGAGCCTCCCTGGAGAATTAGAACCTCATTCAATGACTGCTATGCCGGCTGCCTGCTGACCTCTCTCTGTTGATATACACAGAGACACACAGCAACGTACACATGCTCATGTTAAGCACCGAGGCACTTTCCATGAAGAGCAAGTGGACCAGATAGGCTGGTAAATGTTCTATGTTTGAACCCTTTCTGGCTTAGTCTAGCCAAATATAAGAGTTGGATTTCTAGCTATTCAATGAAAATATTGAGTTGGCCAACTTCTTCTATTAGCTTGTTCTCAAAAGTAGTCGTACATATATGGCTATTTAATTTACTGGTCTAATATGTTCATGGCATTTGAATTCTCAAAATCTTTCGATTCATGAAATTGACAAAGGCAACTAGAAGAGCATAAAAGAGAAGCAAAACAAGGTTTACTTAATGGGGACATCCACCCGACTCTCGAAAAGGAGAAGAATGTTAAATAAGGAGCAGTTTCCCGCACGCATACATGTGCAGAGCTGCTTTCGCCCCCTATAAACAAGTTTAGAATGATATTTTGTCCGTGTGGTTGTGAGATTATAGTAGTTTCTCAACCATTAAAGCAGCAACGAATAACATGACGCGTGAAAGAATTCCAGTGCCCCATCTTACCGACGGACGTTTTGCATAATTAGTTGGCCGTGAACTGAACAACGAAGGATAGCTCATTCCACCAAAGTGAGAAGAAAATGATGTTTCAGCGGATCCTGTTGAATCTGGGGATGAAGTTCCAGACGACCTCACATCATCTTCCTGCAAATCCAATGAATTTGGTTTTGTCAAATCGGTTCATTCTGCCTCAAGGGAAGAAAAATGTATTGGTCACGATCCCTGTACCTCTAACTCTGAAGACTCTAGGAGGGTCTTTGCCCACATATCATCATAACTAACCGAATGCCTAGAGATGATGTTCTCCACCTCAACATCTGGAGCATCAGTTCCAACACCAGCAAGAAATTCATTAACCTGGCATATAGACACAAAAGTTAAACTTAAACATAAAGGCCTCTAACCATGCCACCGAAGGCAAATATATCTCAGATATTTAAATCCTTACCTTGCTTTCAGTAACAAACTTATGATTGATAAGAAGTAATCAGGAATAGAGAGAAGCAGAGATAAGGAAAGAAAGTTTAGGAAACAAGGCGGCAATTTTACACTCTGTGAAAGAGAGTTCTCTGTACCAGATGCAAAGGAAAAGGGCCACAATTTGACAAACAGCGTTCAATAACCATGCACCAGCAAAACACATTTCCATATGTTTTGTTGAAGTAGTGCTGTGAAATTATTTTTCAACCTTGGAAATGCTTAAAAAATATTTGTATTACAATACCATATCAGAATTCATGCATAAAAAAAAGTAAGATTTCTTTACGTAATGTGCACAACTAACAGCCTGTTCAGTTCTGCAAGAATGCCAGAGAACTAAAATTTAAGAAGGGGTTTTTTCTCACTTCGAGACTGATTATGCGCTTTTGAAGGGAATTCCTTCAGAGAAAAGGTACAAGCCATCCTGCTACTTTTTGCATGCCAATTCGGACTAAGAGTTAGATTAAATGGAAAATGAAAGAATATTCTTACCCGGTTCATTGCAGGAGCATTGCTTTCTAGCAAGCCATCATCTCCAAGGTTTGCTGCCCATGCATTAACGAGGTCATCATCGAGTGCATCAGGCTCAGCAGGAGCTGGCTTAGAATCATAGATCAGTTCAGAAATTCCAGTAGCAACAGCTGGATCACTCATGCCAGTTGATGCACTTATGTTATGCTTTGTGCGATAGGTGTCAACAAGTTTGGCACTGTCATTAAATTCCAGAGTAGGGCAATCACATAAAAAGAAATGGCAAAACAAGTATAAGACACCTTTATGTATGAAATAACCCACAACGCGGGCATAAAAGTAAATGCATGAACAGCATAACTAAAATAAACCACTTTCGACTACATTACATTAACCCAAAACCAAAAAGACACCATCAATTCCAACAGATTCAAACCAAAAATTTCTTCTTCTACTCTACCTTATTGGCCCCAAAGGTAGGTATTTTGCTCTTGGAACATAACAAAACAGTGAAACAAGATCTAGCAGCCTCTCGTGGGTTTCATAAAGTCTTTTCAGTTCTTCATCAGTCCATTCTTTGTTGGCGTTATCATGGTAACGTATATCCCTGCAGAAGGTAAAATAAACAGGTGTCCACCAACGGAAATAGACGACATAAAGGGAGATTTTTAGGCTCTTACTTGATCAGTTCATCTTGTGCTCGGTACATTTCATCCAGTACCTTTATCATGGGACTGATCAGGACTCCAAGGCCAGTGCCACTGGCTCCCTGATCTTCCCCATTACTGGGATGCATTTCTGATAATTGAGACTGCTGTCCACCCTGTGCTAAAGCATTTAAAAATTCATATATCTGTAGCCTGAAAGGCTCGCCAGACCTGATTGCCATGGTTGTTAAGGCTTGCGCAGCTACAATGCGGACCTGACACTCAGGGAAAAAATAGATTAGTGGTGAGGGAAAATTTGAAGTAAGAGGATAAGAAGAATAGAGGAACATAAGAAAGAGATAGCAGCAGTTTCAGCAATAGAGTTTGAAGATATCCATCCTGGATATCGAAGTCTCTAACCAATTAAAGATAAGGTACCTTCTTAGTCAACAAATAACCAAGAAAGTATAGTCTTATCGGCAACCCTAAAAAGTGATAGGAATTGTGCTATATTAGCATGCATAAGTTAACTAAGAAATAGAAATGAAAACAAGTATCTTCTTCAGTTAAGCTACAAAAAATTGTATCATGCCCTTCTAAATTTTCATGTACTGCAGTTTTTGCTAGATCCACCGTTGCAATTCACAAGCCATTCACGTTGATCATGCTACCTAATTTGAGTTGATCCAACCTTATCATCTATACGGTCGTGATTCATGATTATAACAATAAATTTTGGATTTCAATGGGTTATGCAGATGATGTGCATGAATAGTATATGAATCCAGTGGTTGATTAAGCAAACTCAAAGTGCAAGTTATGGAGACAAGTAACATTGTATACATCTTTCACATGTATACTTGATCGTTTGCCATAAAATAAATTGTTAGCATGTGTATTCTCTAATCTAAGCTACAATCAATAAAAGATTTGCCAGCACTTATGCCCACTATAATGTATATGGATGCAGAACATCAAAGTCCTTGGAAGCATATCTGAAAGTTGATAAAATCATCTAGCCCACACCAATGATCCCATATTTAAACTGAGCCCCAGCAATAGCTGAGATGGAATCTTATACCTCCCAGCTTCCATTAAAAGCACACCTCTGCAGTCTAGTCAGTGCACCAGCAAGAGTAGGATTACGAGAGTTGGCAGCAGCAACCATTTTATCTGGATCTAACATCATCAATGCAGTACCAGGAGGGATTGCAGATTCCCAAGCATATTCAGAAGCAGCATAGTTGGCGTTTTCTCCAAGGAACCATACCTGTATACTTAACAGTTCAATGGGTCACAATTGGAATAAGGAAAGTTAAAAAAAAAGATAAAATAAAATAAAATAAACTGCAAACAATGCAAGATTCTTTCCACTATCAATAAACTGACAGACAATAAACAACAGTGCTGAAGAAAGGAGATACCGCTGCTTGGACTAATCTCTGTAGTGCCAGAGCTGACTTTGGATCTGAAGCAGAAACCCTGTCTACGGATGTAAGTCCCAACATTGACCCAGGCTGTGGTGGTGGTAGATCAAGCACTATTGTAACTACTTCTAATGCAGTGTGCTTCCCATCTGAACCAGCTCCGATCAGGCATGTCTACAAGCAGTAAATTAATTCCATCAGTTGATGCTAGCAGTTATTATGTTATCCCTGGCCATAGTTCACGGATCAAGCAGGTGAACATGTAGAGCATATGATGTTAACTTGAAGCCACTCGGTAACGTTAGGCAACTAAGAAATAAAGCAACGAAAATAATACATTAGGCAATATTAGCGAAATTGATGATCCAGGATTGAGTTCAAACGTACTTTCCACAGTAGTTGTAAAACATCAGCGTCAATCTTCCCTGGAACTTTAGTAGCAAAGATCCTTGCAATTTCAAGCAGAGTAATAGCCATATCTGGAGTTGCCTGGTCAATTAGTGGCAACAAATACATCACGACCTAGTGTAAGCATCGCGACCTAGTGTAAGCATTGCGTTGAAAAAAAAAAAAAGTCTTCGGCTTTATCGACCAAAAGCCTTTAAGTACCTGTCCATTTAAGCCACCATTTTCAAAGCAAGTGCTCAAACTACACAATTATATTTCTCATCTGCACTCTTGGTGCTACTTGAGACATTTTCATTCTCATTTCAAGAAGTAAAATGGCCAAAGGCAGTCATTCCAGCAGCAATTACTATGCATTTGACTAAAATTGATCTCGACATCTGAAGAATCTTAGAGTCGATTGGTGCCATTACCATGTATAAGCAAATGTGGAACGTAAGAGGAAACCTAAAAAACGACACAGACAACTTGTCCAGATATTGCAGAATGCAAACTTATTAAACAAATATGGGATCTAATGGGAAACAAAGACACATAGACAACTCTTACTCACACACACACACACACACACACACACACAAACACATATATCCATATACACGGTCTTCAGAATATCAGCCTGTCTTGCATATTGATCAACCATGACAAGATTATGAATTGCAGTCTTAGTTGGAATTTCCACCGCAAGCAGCATGAAAAATGCTAGAAAATTCAACAAAGCTCAATAATGTCACAGAGACTCAACTGTTGAATAAAGTTTTCAGAAAGTCTTTACTGTGCTAACAATAGTTTTAGTCGAAAAACAACACTGATTTAATATACGAAAAACTAGATTTATTAGCTACAAGTCACCTCATTGTCTACATTAATGCTTTGGGGAAAGCAACTTAAGATTACGAGCCTAAGAACTCTAATTACAAAAACAATTAAAATATAAAGACATAGTAATAACAATAAATTGTAAGCCATTTGACATGGTGCCAGCAAGATGTTCCATGTAAACAGGCAAACCCCACAACCTGGGCTTAAGGAGATTGCCCTAAAATTCTAATACAAAGTACATGGATAAAAGGAAGGAAGCACCTGGGTTAATCGGGCCATATCTAAGGAATGCCTTCAAAATAAACAAACCATGTTCTTAAGATAGCATATGCACTTCAATTTCAATTACGTACCTTGAAACGAGCATGTAATGTGAGTATAATATCATTAACAAGTGTTGCAGACCAAGCAGGATCAGAAAGCTCTGATGCAATAATGGATTCTAGTTCATCAAACGAGTCATATGGACTTTGCATCCATATTAGTGCCTTGATAACCATTGCTCGAACATAAACACATTCACAAGCAACAGTTGTGCGCACTACCTCCATTAAAGAAGCTAACAAACTTCCAATGCTATCCTCATCACCTGTTCCACCAGATATTGATGAGGCTGTCTCGGCACCTGTCCAAGCACAGCAATAATAATCCAGTGCAGAAACATATCAACCAAGGTTTGTGCACATAAATAAAGCAGAAGCAATACCAATATCCATCAAATATTAAACCCACTTAACCACTTATATTTCACTAATAAATCCCAAAGTCCAAGGACGTAGACAACAGACTCACTAAAGGGCCAGGGAGTAAGGGAAGAGAAAGTACCGGTGGAACTCAATAAATCATAAAACAAGAAGGCAACGGAAGTACATGTCTCGTCCGCATATACAAGTACAGGAACGCAATCACATACTTTAATTTGGGAGTACGTGTGCCATAAAATTAAAAATCATGCTTGTTTAGCTACATGCTTCAAAATTGGTGAGAAAAAATTATGCCAAAAGGCTGTTGCAGCCAAGAAACCTAGGCAAAAAAAATAATGTATTTATTAAGGACCAAACCACAAACCATATGGATTTCACCTGAAGCGCTATGCAAAGGCATTGACCAAGCATATAAGAAATACAAAAGAATTACCATGGTTTCCATATATTAAAATGCAATCTAAATGGGCAAAAGAAAAAAAAAAGAAAAAAAAAAAACATGACTGCCTGATCTCTGGTTGTGACATATGAAAACTCTCTCATTTCCCGTTATTATCATCGTTGTTTTCTTGGAAAAAGAAGCTTCGTCGTATACCTATATGCCATGACTACAAAAGATTAAACTGATCGAGAAAGAATTTAAAGAAAATCGTTGAGGAAGGAAAAATCTGAACACCACGAACCACTAAGAAGAGAGTAAAACGAAAAAAATAAAAAGAAGCAGAGAAAAAAAGAAGAAACGAACAAAGAGGTTCATTATATGAGACACTCTGGAGCTGCAGACCCAGCAACTTAATACACAAGGTTCATTCAGCGAGTTTCTTCCATAAAAGCTGGGAAATTTGTCACAACTCACAAAGTCAAAAGCACCAAAGGACAAATCTGTCTTGCTAGTAAGAAACGAATAGCGTGTGAAAGGACAAATCTATGGTAATGGTGGACAATGAGGTAGCACATCATCCACTCCCCAGCAAATTTACAAGTAAAAAACCAATTGGCATTAGTCGTTCCTCTCCTTTATGTTATCAAACACTATTTTCACGCACAATCTTTATATCTGCCATACAATGTCTGGTGGGACTTCAATTTCCAAGACTTCAAAGACATGTAAGGCTCCATCTAAATTTCTACCTCAAGGCAGCGTAAACAAGCCATCATCAGCATCATTTATCTGACACATCACCTCAAGTAACGACTAAAGATAAAGTGAAGGAGCCTCGTCACAGATGAAGTGTGCTACTAGTGTATCATCTGTAATAATAAGCAAACCGGGAGGAAGAAGAATGGAAAAAGAAGAACTAGATAGACAAGAGGAACTTTCCACAAAATTTACCTCTTGCATAGGGATTCTCGTTAAAATCGGAATCATCTGATACATTAATATTAAGCTCTTCATCAATGTCATGTAAGCCCAAAGCAAATGCAGCAGCACGACTCTTTCCCATCTCTTGCACGACTCTCGCCGCCGCATGAAGCACTGGCCTAGAGAGACTTCGGAAAGAACTCTCCAACCTTTAATAATTTAAAAAAAAAAAAAAAAAAACACCGATCGAATAAAAAAAACAACAGGGGTGATAATTTTAATAGGTACACGGCATGGTTCAGCAGGTCACAAATGTTGCCAAATTATTTTGAATAGTGTGTGTGTGTGTGTGTGTGTGTGTGTGTGTGTGTGTGGTAGAGAGAGAAGTTTTCTGTCACCTTCTCATCGCAAGCTTAATGAGAGGTTGAGAACGCTTGGCCTCTAGAGATTTATCCTTGTAAGCCTTTGATTTATTGTCTTCTGGCAACTTCAAAACGTCTCTGGTTAGGCGGTACCATCCAGCCGCCCGCTCTTCATTCCTGGGGGTGCAGCATAATTCCACTTAGGTGTATCATAATTCACATTGCATCGTCTCCTTGCAAACAGTGTTAGGAATGCTAAAACTTTCATAAACACCATCCATTAGCTTGTATTGTCTAAACTCATGCGTAGGCTCTTGGTGGGAAACATCCATTAGAGGACATGTCACATTAGCTGATAAATACAAGTTCAGAAAAAGCGTTGCCTGGCAATTGCATGCAGCATAACAACCATCGTGTCAAAACCTTTCTGTTGGAAAGGATAATAAAAAAAAAAAGGGGTCGAAACAATACCTGTCTGTGCTGTCGTATTTCCCCAGTAGACATAAGATTGCCTCAAAACAGACTTTGTCACTGGGATCAACGAGGAGTTGGTATAGCAATGAATTGAACTGAGATTTTATATCATGTCTCTCTGACAACGGAAACATCAAGAAGCCAATCAATCCCATCTGTGTATACAAACTTTCCAACTGCAGGAAAGTCAATTCACCTTACCATCTAAGGCACGGGCTCTAGATATTAACTGGCATAGTCTTGCAAGTGAAACTCTGGCAAGCACATCATGCAAGCGAAGGACATCTTGCAGTGCCCCTGACCCAAAAAATAGGAAGGCAAAAACTTCACATCAGAAACCACTATATGAAGTGAGGTGGCGGGTATAACACCACTAACAACGAAATTCCATATAACGTGTTAGAAGCAATCATAACGTAAACAGATGACCACATATAAGCCTGGCAATAAAATGGAAGCACACATCTCCATTGGATCACCTAATAAGAATACAGCGGGCGCAAGCCTATCACATGCACATCAGAAGCTTCAAAGATCAAACTATGACGTTTGAGGGGCAGTGCAACCAATTGGTAATGAAATTGCTAAAAGAAACTAAATGGAGAAATAAAATATTATATAGATGCTTATTCTGCATAATCATCAAGCAGATTGCAGTAATGAATAACCAAACAGTCCATGAAACATGGTGCATTCTTCTCTCTGCAATCATCCAACCAAAAAAATACAGAACGAAAAAGAAAAGAAAACAAGAAAAGAAAGGTTTTGCAAAATCACTGCTACTATGGGCTTTTGTTCAGACACCAACACCTAAAACATTTTAGAATTAAGAAGTTTGAGGGTTTCCTTAGAAAATGAGGTTACATAACTTGATTACAATGCAGTATTCTCATATTATGAAACCAGTTAAAATCCCTTACAGATTCAAACTTATGATTGGTAGGAGATAAAACAAAGGGCAACGAGAAATCACCAAAATATCAAATGAGGTTTCCTATTAATCACTCAGAAGAATTCTCCATATATCAAATAATATAGTGTCGCAGTTCATGCTCAAGTCCCTAACCACCAAAATATTTTCTACACCATTCCACAAAAGTGTACTGCGCATGTAAAATAGTTTACATAAAGATTACGTACTTCACCGAAGGCAAGAGAAAATTGGATAAGCTTTTCAAAGCAGCTAAGTCCTTTCAAGGTAAATTACCATTAGGATTAACTATCAATTTAAGCACCTCAATTGGAGCATGCAAATTGGCTGTGCTGGAAATCATACGACTACTCGGTTATACTTGCACTCATAGTTGTGCTGCTCTACATGCAACTACACAGTAACTGATACTTACAGTCCTAGTCTGTGGCCGGCATTCCAGGCTGATCTGGTTTTTATAGCCATGCTTACAATGTGAAACTTCGTTCGTTGTTCTTTATCTACTTACATGACCCATGTTTACTGTTTAGTACTCATCGCTACATTTCGCACAGGATATTAACTGTTTATTAGCTTACACCCACCTCAATGCTTTCAGGCTCTCCAATCACTCTTTGCCTAACTATTTGCCCACCTGCTACCACGTACTTTTTTTCTCTCTGGTTTGATTTGAATGTTGATCAATACACTGTGGCAAATGTAACGCTAAGCAATGGACATAATCAAAATCACAAAAGATGATAAATAAAACTAGAAGAAGGAAAAAAGCCTAATGTCGACAAGGATTATGAAGCATACCTCCAGGCTGAACCAGCTTTCCTGCAGAAAAACATGCAGATACAAATGTTAGGCACTAACAACCAATCTTAATTTCATGGCACAACAGGTAAAGAAACATGGAATCATGATAGGAAAAAACTATAAGAATAGTAGAGTTCCATAAATAAGAAGGCACCTAATGCCATTGCAACCCCATAAGGGTCTTTAGCTGCCAACTCGGATATAATTCCCAAGGCATGCCTCACAGCAACAGGATCAGAAAATGAAACCCTGCAAAGAGGTACGAATTTACTTTCTAATTGATAAACAGAACCAAAAAGAAGGCCACCAATGAATGTAAAAGGAGCCTTAAAAAAAGTCTGACATGTGGAACAAGAAGACCAATTAAGGAGAACAAAACCAAAACAGCGACCATCATGATGGAGACGCCACATGTTCTAAATGCACCCTATCATTATTGCATCACTTGATCCGCTCAGTAGATCAAGAGATGTCCAAAACAGAGGGATCCACAAAGCTTACGCACATTATCAACATTTGGCTTTTTGTTGATTGTAATGGTTTCAATCTTGTGTACCTCTTTCAAAAAACCACCCATTTTTCGCACACCTTCTGTGAGTTCCCAGATTGAAATTTAATTTCGGTTCCACAATCTTCCGTGAGTTCAATGACAATGTCGTTGGCTGTTATTGACTCTGAAATAAACTCACTCTTACCTATTATTTTCCAGCTGAAACTAATAAAATTTTCAGGAAATTAAACTTCAAACGCAAATGCAGATAATAAGGTCATATATTTTCACAATTGTCACAGCTCCTAAGAGTTATAAAAATGAGCTGAGAGCATGGTTAATAAAAAACAAACTATCTAAACACACAAATGTGAAAGTGGAGTGTACATGCTTTTTCCATTTCTCAAGTTCCATATACTCCGTATATAAGCAGCCCGTGAAACTAAGACAATGTGCCAGAGTGATGGACTAACTTCAACGGAAATTGAACTGATTTAAGACAATTTACCCCTGCACAGCACGATGAAGAACAGCAGGATTTCCAGGATCGAGAGGAAGCCTTCTCAATGCACTTAGTGCCGCATATTGTAAGTTGCTTCGAATGGTAGACTGAATTCAATATGGATCAAACCCCACATGATAAGAAAACAGTTGCTGGAACCATGCATAAACAAGTATTGGTTTGAATGGCTGTTCAAGTACTGTGCTCACAGCATTGCCCAACTCTTAATGCAAAACCAACCAACGACATGAATGCACGGAAAAAATCTGTCGAAGTCGAAGTACAATACTTTCTCTCATACAGCTGAAAACATAATGTGAATCCTTCTGCAATGGGCAGAACTCCAGAAACCTTCAATGTCCATTGTCATGATTAAAACTACCTTATCATACACAGTAGGTAACGGAACTCCTAGCAGGACAAGCAATGGTGTCAGCAACCATGAAGTGTATACTGGCACTGCACGAGTGTATGAGCTTATTTTTCTTCCACCGTCGTGGGCTCCATGGTATGAGCTTACGTTTCCTCCACCATCATGATGGGCTCTTTGGCTCTTGTCTTTTCAAATTTCGAAAAAAAAAAAAAAAATCGTGCCATAAAGTCCAAGGAAGAATTAAATATATGAAATCGTATTTTTATTCTCAAAAAACAAATTATTTTTACAATTTAAACTTATGATTTTATGTCATCATGCAGTTATCATACTATTATACTAACCATTATCCTAAAGCATGTCCTTTTTTACCTTTTCAAAATTTATTTACCATTACCCTAAAGTATTTTACTTTTTCGTTGTTTATCACTCACAGTTTGGTGGGCTCTATTGAGAATGGGGATGTTATGCATGTATTATGTGGAATTACAAATTAGAAAGCAATTGAAAACAACTAAAACTTTTATTTGCTTGTGTTTTTTTTTTCTTTTTTTGGTTTCGATGTTCATAAAGACCAAAAAAAAAAAAAAAAGAAAAAAAAAAGCTGACCTGTTGTTGGTGAGATAACCACTTTCGCTAAAAATAGAAATATTTCTTTATAATCAATAAAATTGCTTTGGTTCAAAAATTGAAAATCTATTTGCTCCCCCCCCCCAAAAAAAAGTAAAACAAAACAAAAAAAAAAAGAAAAGAAGGAAGATCTATTGTGTGATGATATGATGCTATCAAAGCTGCCACTATTACCACCATCCCACCAACACCATTACTTACTGCCAGCATAATTGGCTTTCAGATTATTCCAGAGCGCACAGAATTTTCTATCTATTTCTGGGTAACATTTAAGGAATCTTCATGCACTTTTCTACTGATCAAAACAAAGTGGACAAAATGCTTGCCTACTTGCGTTTGTACGTACATACATATACATATATAAGAAAGAGAGATGCATGAAAAGAAATGGCATGGCATGGCAAGTTAAAAAGTTTTATCGGTGGTTAAAAGGCTTGAATACCAAAAGAAAATGTGCGATTGGGTTCCTCAAAGTTCAAACTTTTCAATTGGATACTTAACGTTTCTGAATTTGAGCAAATAAAAATAAAATACTCAAAAGCTAACTTGTGTTACGTGTAAAAGATATATGTGGCAGCCTAGCGAATAAAATAATGGGAATTTTAGCTTAATTGACTAGTAAGTGCCCAAAGAACAACCAATTCCAATGCATATTCTTTGTCGCACCCAACAAAATGCAAATAATAAAAATCAAATAATGCCGATTTTTGGCTCAATTATTATGTATCAAGAATACCGAATTCCATCCCACAGCTTGTTCGGACCCCTCAAAATTCACCGTACAAAGGCAACAGAAGAGAAATTAATATTTTAGGTAAAAAAAATGGGGAAAAAAAAAAGCAAAATAAGTCTGAGAATTAGGTAAAGAAAAAGTTTTTTTTAGTTACTTTCTCAACAAGCAAACACACAAAAAGTCAAAGGCAAACAAATAGGCAAGAACATGAATAACTAAAATAAAATCAGACAAAACAAAAGGGCAACTAAATAGGAAAAGAAATTTTAAGTCTTCCGCGATCACAAAGCCACGCCGCCATAACCGCCGTAGGCAAAAACGGCGAGAAATTATAGAAGAAGCCCTTGATTGTTCTCTCGAACTATTCTAAAAACCCAAAACCACGCACCCTCTCGCCCCCCCCCCGTGCACTCCTTTGAACCTGAGTCTATTAGAAGATTGGGAAGCCATCTTTGAAAAGAATCTAAGAATCTAATCAGTGGCGTTGAATAGTACGTTAACTTGGTGATCTGGGTTCTGGAGGATGGTGCCTTCTTTGGCTTGAATAAGAACGGACAGAGCAAACGTGAAACAGCAGCGATGGTTTCTTTTCTTTTCTTTTCTTTTTTTTCTTTTTTTTCTTTTTTTTGAATAATAATAATAATTTTCTCCGTTTTCCGAGAGAGAAATCTATGCAGACAGAAGGTCACCTTTCAGGAAATTATGAATTTCTTTTCCTTTTTTTTTTTTTTGAACTTTTTTTTTTGTATGTTTGTTTATCCTTTTAAGTATTAAGTACGTGATTATATTTTCCTCCAAAGTCAAATAGGCAGATGCACTTGATTTCTCTACTTCAGAAACACTAAGGGATCTAATTCAATATTTTGAAATTCGAGACTCGCACGCACTGAAACATTATGAATTTTTTTTAAAGGGGGGGGGGGGGTGGGGGCCATTTAGGAACTAAATGGAAGTTACATTAAAATCATAAAAGAGACGTATTTACCTCCTTGTCAGTAATTTTAATTCCGAGAACTTTCTTCTTTTTTTGTTGGTCGGCAACCTGTGAAAGATAAATGTAAGACTTGGATCGGCATGACATGAAATATATACAACACTTCAGCGCTCATCGAGGCGTAAAAGCCTTGTGGGGGTTGAGCTACACATTAAATTTCTGAATTTTACAATCTTAAAATTTTTATTAGTTAAACAAAAAAAAAAAAAAAAGTTTAGATTAGTTCGAGGGTTGACTCAAGCATCATAAGATTCGATTTATCATATCATCTCTAATTCAAATCTTAGGTCAAAACTTATGATGGAGTTTTGAACTGTAAAGCTCATAAACTGGCCTTGTAAAATTAAAAAAAAAAAAACAGTCATGTCAAAATTATTTGCACGGTGTGATTTAAGAAACAGAGTGGTTTTCTTTTTTTTTTTTTTTTAATTTACTTACTTTCATGGTCTAGTCAAGAACAGACTATCTACAGTGAGACCAGGAATCTTAAGAAGAAGCATAAAATACCGTATTTCTGAGAAACTACTACTTAATTCTAGAGAGAGAGAGAGAGAGATGGTAAATTTTCAAGTGCTGGATTCACTAGATTTAGATGGAGTGGGATTTATGCATGATGTTCGTTAAATTTCCAAGAGCATTAGAATCAACCAATTTTCCTTTGACTGGGAGGACATTTGAAAGCTAAGCGGGTACGATTCATCACATGAACGTGAAAGTGACGAGGAAAATTAAATGGTGCACTTTTCGAAGCGTAACTGGAAGAAAGATTTCGGAGATTTCAGCAGAAAGACCTTATCAAGAATGCCAAATACAATCTCGTTCAGTCTGGATAAAATCTCAGCATTGCTTGAGGGAGCACAGGTAAGAGCCTTCAGAGCTTGTAATCTCCGCGCATGAACTTTTAAGAAGAAACAGCATCAGCGTAAGTCAACAAAGATTTGGAAAAGAAAAACGGAAAAACGAAAAAGAATTTCACGTGATGATAAGACCGAGGGGCTACTTTACATTCAACATCAGCGTTTGAAGCCTCCACCGAGAGCCGCTGCACGATTCGCGGCACCACATCAGCTCGAGTCACCCCTCCTCCGGCATCAATGTCAGCCAGAGCATCCCAATTAGGAGTGGGGATTCCACCTCCTGAGCTTAACCCTTGTGTGCCACTGTCCAATAAAATTCTGGCCAGGTAGTAGTAGACATACCGCAGCACGGTCCTATCTTCACACTGCTGATTAAGCTGTCACATGTAGAGCTCAATTGAGAGGCACAAGAAGTTGAAGTTGGTTGATCAACAACCAGAAGATGTACGTAGAAGTTGGAGCATACCATAAGAAGAGAGGGGGCCAATGCCGGATCAACTGAATTGTACACAGCGAGTTTAGGAAACACGCGGTTAATCAATTGCCTCTGAGAATTTTTCTGCTCCGAAAATTGAAAATTCGTGTACAAAAGTAAGTACAGGGCATGAAATTTTCAATTATATCCGGAAAAGAAAACTGAAAAAATGGTGCAAAACCAGAGAAAGCAGGGAATGTTTTACCTGATCAGAAGTGGCAGACAGTTCATGAAGATTTCTGGCAAGCAACGCATATGAAACTGGCTGCAAAAATGGGGTAGATTGCACTCAACACCACAAAATAAAAATGTACACCCATTTTCATGTGGCGACACCCACCCCCCAACCCAAATGCAAAAAATGTACTTTACAACCTATTTAATCTTATTTGAATTAGAAGATATCATCAAATAGTAGATATCACACCGACAATAAATAGATAATTGATGAACAAATGATAAATATAACTAATAGTATTGGTAAAACTAGCAATTAGATGTTGATGATAAAAATGTAAAATGATAATTTAGGGCATAATTTGTTGCTCATGTTTCTACTAATCATATTTAGATATATTAATTTTTTGTGTAATACTTATGAATAATAATATCTTTGTTATTTCTGTACTGCTATTTTTGAATGGATAACATGATTTTTTTTTTCCCCTTTTGCTAAATCCAAAATCTTTTTCATCATTTATCCAGAGAGATAGCATACTTGTATACTAATAAAGTATTGGTGATTGCTATGTATACTCATTTTTTTCTTTTTCTTTTTTTTTTATAAATTTAGCATAATACCTATTTAAAGTTTCATAAAACTATTTTCTTCTTCAATTGAATCCCGCTTAATTTTTTTTTCCTTCCTCATATTTGATATTTTATATTGAGTTATTGACTGTGCTAAATGAAAGTTAAATTAGAAAAACGCCACAATAAAATCTAGGACTAAAATATAGAATGGCTGAGATAACATATACATTCATGCACATGAGCTTCGAGAGAGGTGGTTTTGGCAAAGAAGGGATAGTAAGCGAAGGAAATATTCGGAAATAAATTTAAAGGCTATGCACTTATTGGTCAAAAAGAATAAACGCTCACAATATTTCCCTATTATTTAGATATTTGATTCAAAAAAAGCTAAAGATTTAGACGATTTTTTTTTTCTCTTAAATGTCTTTTAATTGTTGGGTTGGATCCTCCCTTGAGGCAAAATGTTACTTATTCATGTAGCCTCATCGAAAAAACAAAAATTTGCCTATCAGGCTTTAGAAAATTTATAAAATTACCTCAATTTTAAACGACTTCGCATGCTACTTAAAGAAAAAAAAAAAAAAAGAAAAGATCTTGATTGCAAATAAATTTTTATTTATTTCAAAGCATATTCTTTCTTACATAAAAAAAAAAAAGGGAAAAACACCATTTTTTATTCTTCTTTTACCCTAGAAACATAGCACAAAAAGAAGAAGAATAATTGACATCAATGAGAAAAATGAATGCAGAGAAATTATTTTTTTAAAATATAAAAATTTTGTGGCCTTACTCTAGCGAGTAGACTTTTAACATGTCTCAAAGAATAATTATTGGTTATAATAATAATAATAATAATAATAAAAGAAAATCATATTAAAATTGTGAAATATAGAGAACCTGCAGATAATTTATAATTGTGACTGAAAAGTTCGGGAATGCTTAGCTTTAGCTTTTCATGGCTAGTCCTAAACAATAAGAAAAGCCACCAAAAAAATAAAAATAAAAATAAAGGAGGGAGAGAACCATACCGAGGCCTTCTTTTTCTGTTTCTGGGGCCTGATGTTGGCTTTCATGGGATTAAACGCTGCTTTAGCCGCCGAGATGGTGTCGTTTTGGAACTGCATAAGAGCCGCTCTCTTCGACTTCCTCTCTCCCAGGTGCGCTGTCTTCCCCGTCGATGACGCCGGAGGCTGCTGCTGCTTCGCCGTCGAAGAAGCCGGAGCCGCAGTCACAGCCGTCGCCGAAGCGGTCGACGCCGGCGTGGCCCCTGGGTCCGCCGATATCAGATCCATTAACGTAGTCCCGGGCAACTCCTACAAAGAGGAGAAAACCAAAAAAAAAAAAAAAAAAAAGTTACGTAATCAAGAGGAAGAGGAAGAAGAACATTTTCCAGGAAAATGGGTGGAGTTCCCAAGAAAAAACGGTTGATTACCGCCATGTTTGCTTGCTTTGGTTGTCGCTCTGTTATAGGTGCGTTACAAGTGATCCGAGGAACTTGGTAACTGGCGACTGAGGAAGCTTTTGTTTTTTTATCAAAGACATTCAAAGTAACAAACAAACCGACAGCGGATGGAACACATTGTCACTTATATAGTGCAAACAACCAAACCAATAAACCGCTTTGAAATGGTTTGCATCTGACGTGGCACATGTATATCACGCCGTGTCACCAGAGACTTTGAATTGTTCAATCGAGCAGTTGGCAGACGATATGGTGTATCTTTGCCTCCACCTTTCTATCAGGTGTTCAAAGTGGCCAAAATCTTCTGGTCCATAGGACTTGCAAGTGCTCGAGAGCGCCAAAATGGAAAATCTTCCGCGTCGGTATGGTTCCATCGTGGATGCTGCTGACGGAGTTTCGAGTGTCGGTAGCGTTTCTTCAATATCTCATCCTTTTTTATTTATTTATTTATTTTCGAAGTTATTGGTCATGTTGTCTTCAATCTCTCATCCTGTTTGTGGTTTTCACTGATATGTTCGGGGTTGTGTTCAGTATTTGTACTTGTATTCGTTAGAATATTTTCCTATTTTTGATCTCTCATCAATTAGATTTTTTTTATTTTAATTTAAAAATTAAATCAAATATGTAATTAATTATAAATTTAAATATTATAAAATGATTTAATAGATCATATTTATTTTTATTTATTTTTATGTGTGTTATATAAAATAAAATTGTATTTGGGTTTTTTTTATATAAGTGTAAAATAATTATTTGATGTAAATACATATTGTTGAACTCATAATTAGTAAATTTAATTAAGATGTGAATATAAATATATAATTTAAGTCTCCTCTCCGCACAAGAGGTTATGTTTTGTTCTTTTCATTAGAGTAAACAAAAAATTGTCGATTGTATTGAAAAAGAAGATTCTAATATCAACACACTTGTTAGTACGCATATATCATCAATTTTTACAATACAACAACAAGAGGTATATCTAATATCCTATTAATATTTAATTTATAATTGTGATTCTAGTATTAACATGAAATTTTAGGATTGTAAATTCATACATATAGTATTAAAATTTTGTTATATTAATGTAGAACTCTTATTATTTTCTTAAATGAAGATAAAATAAAATATGTGAAGTTGAAATTCATTTTATGATTATTGTTTGTAATAGAGTTAGTAAATTAAACATTGTCATGAGGAACTAATACTATTTTCATGTGATATTGGGATGCATTTATTGTTTAAGTTGTGTATATAATTACTCACTCACAAGGAGTTCTTATGTGTGTCAATTTAAATAACTTGGAGCAATTTTAATAATGAGTGGGTTGAGAATCTTTTTGCTCATAAGTGTTGGATTTTTCAATTCTAATCATTTTTATATTAGCCTAATGATTTAAGGATAATTTTAAAATTTGTTACCTTTTCCTCCTATAAGAGAGTTTGTAATGATACTTTGAAATTCCTAATATTTAAAATAAAATATTGTTGTTGCCTATAATATTTATTAATTTCTATTGTTATTATTTTTTTGGCTCTATGTATTTTTTCCTCAAAGAATTAGTTTTTTCCTATTGAAACTCTGATTAATGAAAATTATAAGTGATGAAAAGGTGATATAGAAATGGTTTTAACTATGATGGATATGGATATGGCTATAAGGGTAAACAGACCAACTAATTTAACTTTTAAGAATATCACTACTAAGAAAGCATATTATAGGAAGTGGGATAAGGCCAATCATTTAACTCTCATAATAATGAAAAGGTCCATCTTTAAAAGTTTGTAAAGTGTTATCCTAAATATTAACAATACTAAAACCTTCTTTACTTCTCTCGAGAAAAGGCATATAGTTTTTGTTGAAGTTAAAATTGGTCAATTGATGGAAAAATTCATCAATATGAAGTATGAAAGGATAGGTGGTATTAAGGAATACATTTTTAAGATGGTTGCTTTTTTTTCTAGACTTGAGGAGCTCTAATGCCTTACTGCTAATCCTTTTCTTGTTAATCATGCCTTAAACTCTATATCCCTAAAATTTGATACACTAAAAACCTCTTACAATACTGAAAATGAAAACTGGGTTATCAACACTTTGATATCCATTTGTGCTTAAAAAGAAGATAAGATGAAATGTAAGGTTTCAGGAAGTGTGAATTTAGTCAATTAGTCATGCCCAAATAAGCTTTTTCATAAGAAGAAATTTAAGTTCTAGGAAAAAAGTGGTCCTAAAAGAAATAAGAAGTACCTTAGTCATAAACTTGTAATAACTAAAGATGAATGTTAGTTTTGTAAAAAAATAGGTCACTAGAGAAAAAAAAATTATTTTTCCTATAAGAATTACCTTAAAAAGAATAATAATAGTAAATTAGCTATTAGCAATTTGATATATGCCTAAGTTTGTACTAGGTTTGATTGGTCTTTTGTAATAACTATATTTGGCAAATACTTTTTTAATCTAAGTGATAAGTATTAGGTTACTGTTAAAAAAGTGATGCAATATTTGCATAAAATAAAAGATTGCACGTTTGTCTATAAGAGGGTTAGTGACTATAAAGTGGTTAGGTATACATATTATGATTTTGTTGGTTGTATTGACAATATGAAATTTACATCTGGATATGTATCTTTTGGATGGTAGAGTAGTTTCTTAGAAGAGTGTGAAGCGAACACTTACTACCTCTTCTATTATGTAAGTAGAGCTTGTTGCTTTTTATGGTGTTAACCACACATGCAATATAATTTAAAAATTTTGTTTTGGTTTAAAGATAATTAATTTCATCTCTAAAATTATGAGAATTTATTGTGATAATTCAGTAGTAGTGATATTCTCAAATAATAACAAAATATCTAGTGATTCTAAATATATTGAAATTAAATATCATGTAGTTAGAAATTGGGTCAATAATAATGACATTCTTATTAAATATATTAGTACTGAAATAATGTTAACAAATTCACTAACTAAGATTATTGTGCCTATTATTTTCAACAACATGCTAAAAATATAAGTATTTTAAATTTTTTTGATGTAATTGATTAGTGAGGGTGATTCTATTGTGATTTTCTTTTAATATAATTGCATCTGTCATGCAAATTATGAAATTTATTCTTTTATGAATTTATGAAATATTGTATTATCTTAAGATATAATTGATTTCTTATTAAAAACAATGGTTACTTTTATATAACTATAAGGTACAATTGTCTTCTTTAAGAAATGTGGTCGATTATTTTCTTGGAAAAATATGATTCATTTGTAGTTGTTTTTCTGCAAAAGACCACAATAAGGTCTTTTTACACAATAAAATAAAAGAATCACTTGGTTATACTATAAGTATAATTACACTTATTTATTCTTGTAATCAAATCAATGAAATTATTTTACTTTAATAATTATGATTGTACTATATTGGTAAATAGTATATTGTCATTCATAGTTTGGAGTTGTATGTCCCATTATACCCGATCATAATTTATGGTAAATTTATTGAGTTATGATTTATTTTGTAACTATTAAAGTTATTATTTGATTCAAAAGTTATTTTCTTTATTAGTCCTTTAAAATTAATAAAAACAATTAATGTTATTCAAGTGGAAGAATATTAGAATATTTTCTCATTTTTAAATTATCATTAATTAGATTTTTTATTTTAATTTAAAAATTAAATTAAATATGTAATTCAATTGTAAACTTAAATATTATAAATTGATTCAATAAATCTTATTTATCTCTTATGTGTGTTATATAAAATAAAAATATATTTATTTTTTTATAAGTTTAAAATAATTATTTGATATAAAATCTAGTATTAAACCTATGATAAATAGACTTAATTAGAGTTTAAATATAAATATAAGTATAGGTCATCTTTTTGAATAAAATTACATTTTATTCTCTGAATAAGAATGAATAAAAAACTATCAACAATGTTTTAGAGGAAGATTTTAATATCAATGTACTTATTAGTATGTATATATCATTAATCTCTACAATCTGACAACAAAAAATATATCTAATACTTTATTAATATTCAGTTTATAATTTTAATTTTAGTATTAATATGAGATTTTGAAGTTGTAAATCCATACAATATTGTTCAAAATTCTATAATTATTAAATTTAGTTTGATTATTGATTCGATTCAAAGATCATATTATTATGTTACTGTTTAAATCAATGATTTAATATTTTATTATTAAAAATATTGATAATTAATAAATTATTTGATTTATCAATTATTATAGATATAAAAGTAGATAAATATAAACACTATAATCTAAGATAGCTTAATTTAGATATAATACAAAAATATTACATTTATGAGTAAAATCCTGATTTTTAAAATTATATTGTAGTTATAGTGCATATAATAATACAACTATAAAATAAAGTTCTTAAAAAAAAGATGGAAAATTATTTTTTTTTGCTTGATAAGGCAATTTAAAATCCTAAATTCTATAGTTGAATACCAATAATAGTATTTTGTTACAAATTTACAATGTTGGTAATAAATTTGCATGGAAATACAAGTTTGATTCCTAACGATCCAATAGAATGACTTGACTCGGTCCGACCGACTTTTCGGTTCAATTGGTCGAGTCAGACTGGATTTGATAACTATATTAATTTCTACTTGAAAATATGTAAAGATGATGAGGACAAGAAAGCAGTCAATTAGAATAATATATATATACATTTTTTTATAAAGGGGAAAAAAAAAAGAGAATTGTCCTTCCATGTTTCTTTGTTCTTTGATTAGAGTCTGTTTTTTGTTTTTAGGGACAGTGACCCTCCGTGTTACAACGTTTATCAAAATCGACTCCTTACATACCTTTGTAGTTATTTAGGGCACTCGTGTTTTTCAAGTGATTAAAGTGTTGTTACATAAATGACGATTAAGATGCCATGTCATCAATTGTGTGGACGTAACAATTTTTATTTTTTAAAGTTTTTTTTTTCTTACTTTCTGGAAAATTACAAATTGTATTATATTCATATCCATTGCTCAAAATAAATTTAGGACAATTTTATTCAATTTATTAGAGCATAACTACACTTTGGGATTTAAAGGCACCTTTGGTGGATGGCATTTGGAGGCTATTACGGTTGGTTTTTGAAAGGAGACGGTTCAATGGCTTCACGAAACTTGAAAATTTGGGTTTTAATAATAAAGTTCCATTTTATCTTTTCCTTTCATTACCGGGTCAGGGTCAGCATAATAAAGAAAAAAAGATATTGGTGATGTGTGTGAATAGAAAACACAAAGTTTCAAAGGAAGGGGCCGAACCACCTTACAACCAAGTCGAAAATTAAAAGCAAAGGAAAAGCTCGTGGCTCCAAATGGACCAGAACTGATATCTCAGTGTAGAGACAGGTTCCAAAAGTGGTTTCAATATCAAATGATAGCTTTTGGGTGCAGAGGCAGGTTGCCGGAGAGGCACAATTATTCAAGAAACTAATTTTTGGGTTACTTTTGATCTTGCATCGGTGTCTATGTTTCTCTTCTAGCGTGTCTCGAGATGCATATAGACGAGAGAGTGGGTTTACCTGAAGTAGAGAGAGAGAGAGAAAGAGGTAGAGAGTGAGGAGAGTATATTTTAAATTGGGTCTTGGAAAAATTTGCAATTTTCAAAAAATCTTAAAAATTTTTGAAAAATAAAAATTACCCATGTCATCGCAATTGATGACGTGGCATTCTACTCGTCACTTACGTGACAACACCTACCTTGGATAACAGAGCAGTATGCAAAGGGTCAATTTTGACAAACGTGGAGGGTCATTTTCGAAAAAACAAAAGAGAAAAAAAAAAAACAGAAAGAAACGAACTCCAATTAAAAATAATTAAAAAAAAAAAAAAAAACAGGGGAATGTGAAAGGTCAATTCTTGTTTTGTTGCTTTTTATAAACAATTAATATGTAATGTTGTTGAAACAAAATGCATCGAACTCTTAAAAAATGTACTTAATTTTTTAGAATATATATACTACATTATACCAGTTGCCTAAAAGATAAAATATGGTAGCTTAGGTCCCAATCATGTTACCTACTTCGTCTTTCTCATACTTCATTTGTTATTAATGGATGAGATTTAAGTTTTTGTTCAAAAACTAAAAGTAGTTGGCAACGAGCATGGGCCCCGACCACCCCAAATGTGCATTCTAATGTTGTAAGAGCTTTGATACACGGATGCAATATATGGATGGGGTTGATGTGATGGCGTGGCATTACTACTAATGTCATGTGAACCCTAAATTTAAAATAAAAATAAAAGAGGTTAAAATGATTAAAATTTTCAAAATATGAAAATTTAGGGGTCAGGGTTTGACATTTGAAGTTGGAAAACTTCGTAATTAAAGGTAAAATCACGAGAAAAAATGGATGAATTGGGAGGGGTCATGCCTGAACACTAAACTTTTGTTGAGAAGGCAAGGGAAGCACGAGAATCACTGTTTGTCAGCGTGGGGTGGCAGCAGCGAGGGTTCGCTACAGCACTTGAACCACGCTGTGGGCAACGAACGAGTTCCCATTGCGCTGACAGGAATAAGAACTTTCGGGCAAAGAAGCTTGGGAGAGGGTACAAAGAAGGCTTATTTTGACCTCCCGTGACATGGCCCACGAAAATATGTTTATTTGAAATGCAAAATCGGGATATTATGCAGATTGGATTAGAATGACAGATATATAAAATAATAATAATAATAATAATAATTTACTTATAATTTGTAATTTAAACAGACTACATTCAATAATTTAGTTGTTATTTCTAAAATTTGTAAACGGTTAAAATTAAATTAATTGCCTTATATTACTAGACTCAAAATTATATTTTTTAAAAATATGAACCGCATCAATAAAAAAAATTTAACAAAAAAAAAAAAAAAAACTAGCCATCCCTGCGATGCAAGCTTCTCAATCCACTAACAAGTGTAATTGAAAACTCGACGGCCCACGATTTGGGATATCTGCCATAATAGATGCCAATTTTGGAAGGTATTGCTGCTGCTGTTGCCTGTTATTTGATGGAACGTTACTATCAGATTTTACTATTCACTTTTTTTTTTTTTTTTATATATATATATCGATATAACGTTCCAATTTTTAGATTATCTTTTTATAGCGCCTAACCACAAAATATAGATGGCGAATATTTTAGCATATAGATCTAGTCGTATATCATTTGACATTTATGTCATTAAAATCATAATTTTATTTTCTCCCGTAACATAATTTAAATTGTCAAACTGACCAAATCAAACTAATTTTCATAGTTTTACTTTTATATTAGTTTAATTACGATTTTAAGGAATCGCATTGGCCTAACTAAAGCCATCTCCTGCACTAGCTTCCGCAAATCACTTTCTGTAGCTTTTCTCCGGTAGCAGCACACAAGGATCATCAACGAGGTCAACAAGAGAGGTTGCTTCTTCCTAACACTCGCACCAACTTCATTCCAGCCACAAGTTCGGATTTGCAATAACTTATGGAGTCGAATTTGTAACATGTGACAACATTCTCCAAAGCAGGCCGATTAGAAGCCGTTTAGTAGCATTGCCTATGTGTGAAAATATTAAAATAAAAGCTAAAAAATCTATATAAAAGACATGGCTTATAGTTCAAGCAAATTTGCAATGTTTATACGAACGAATGAAAGATGGAACCAATTTTCCTGTAGCTATAACCCTCGTTTTCGTCTTCTATAGTCACCAAAGAACTTCTGAACTCTTAATCATAAGAAGTTCACATTCTGTGATTGGTAACGAGGCTCGAGTTGGCAGGCCCTAAAGGGCTGGAAGAATTTGAGAGGGCACGTTTAAGGGGGAAGTAGCGGCAAGGAGGCAGCTGGAAGAAAAGATGAAAGGATTGGTGAGAGCGGTGACACAACACTTGGGAAGGGACCAGCATGTTCTGGTAATGTATATTAGTTTGACTTTATATGCTAGTTTCATAGTTCTCCAGTTACGTAATACTGTGGATGCTACTAGCCCTTTATTTTAAGTGGTGCTGACTCCAATAAATAATTCAATGTGCGAAGGAAATTAATGGGAGGGCAAATTGCACGCCGCTCGTCGCAGATATGGGGTTCGATGGATTGTGTGTGGAATGAGCTGCTGCACTATGCCAGAGAATTTCAGTCAATTGTTATTGGCACACTACTTTGATTCTATGGAATGTGACCTCTTTGGGCGAGGATGATGACAAACCGTTTAGGCAGGTGACACTGTGCAATTGATGGGCATTTGCAGCGGGCCAAAAGAGGCGCCAGGAGATGAATGGGGCAGAAAGATTGTATTACAAATATCTTATTGACCAACCAAAATCTCATCAACAGAAGGATGAGTCCCCCCAACGAGGACGATTAATCGTTGAAGTAAGGCAATTTTGCTACTTCTTGCGGGCTTCGTAACGTGGCCAACGTCTTTGGATGGCTCCTCCCCAAGAATTAGATACGTACACATAGTCGCACACAGCTGAGGTCAATTAATAACGTCGTTGACCTAATTATATAATTTTTTTTTTTTGTGGGGGGTCAAAATTGTACAATATTTTAGGAGCATAGAAGCTGTATGTCAATGAAATGAATGATAACAGCTGTTCAACTGACTAACTTGTAACATCATCTTTCTCTTTCTCTTTCTTGCTCTCTCTATCCGTATCTTGTTCTTGCTCTCTCTTCTGTCTAGTTCTCTATCTTTTTCTGTTTCTTTTTTGATAATTATAAATTGATCACCGACGGATCAACTCTTTTTTTGTGATCAGGGTGATATCATTGTACCAAATAGTACTTTGTTCACAAACCAAAAACCTCTTACCATGAAAATCAACGGAGAATATGCATTTTCTTTTTTTTTTTTAATTTTTTTTAAAGAAAGCGAGAAGTTAAACAAAAGGTCTTTGTCTTCTTTTGAAAGTATTTGAAAAACTATTTTCATTAACACAAATAATGTTCTGCTACACATTTTTTATAACATGGATTTGTAGTGAGAGAGAGTTGAAACTTCCTGTAACTTCCCTTTAATGGGTTGGGTCATCCTATCATGGGCGAACTAACCCAACTCAATAATAGTTACATGCTATGTTGGTAAGAAATTTTTTAGGATTGCAACTTTGCATTCTCTCATACCGCAACTTATATGTTTGCCCAAAATTGCAAACTTTGGTTTACATAGTTCCTAGAATCTGCAGTATTTTGGAGTTTGTTATGCGTCTTGTTTAAGTCTTGCAGTTATATCATAGTGAGGCATATGATGGTTTACCCTCAAGCATCAATGTGAGGGAGATTAACAGTTAAATACAACAGTGCTATGTTTGGACTATAGATTTGATAGCCCGATTGATGACACCTACAATGGGTGCGGCTGTTTAATGCTAAATGCAACTCTTAAAAGGGTTATATTAATGATGTACTTTTTTTTTTTTTTTATATATAACTTAACAAAAATAATGAAAAAGAATTAAGTAGGATCCTAATCAACATGGAAAGCTTTTAGTGAGATGGTAAACAATTAAGCTATTTGTATACTTAATTGCTTAGTGGTTGCAATGAATATTGTTGCTGCCCCTCCCAATGTAGATTTTATCATTTTGTATGGAGACTATCATAGCCTAAAAGATCCATTGGCTTTTGAAGTGTAGAGGCAAGAATAAAAAAGATATAGAGATTTTTTTTTTTTTTTTGGGTGACAACAAATGGAGTATGAAGATTATTCATACAGGGTGAGATTTATTATGTCAGGCAAAATTACATGGTGACTTAGGAATGGGTAGAATTAGAGATTGTAATTTAGGTCTTCTAACCAAATGGTTATAGAGGCTAAGGAATTCTAGTCACAAGACATTGGTGAAAACTCTCAAAGCACGATATGGAGATTACCAACACTGGCCATAGGAATGGCACACCAAACCAACATATATGTTCCTAGTTTGGAGAGGAATATGCTCAATTATGCAACCGAATAACAAGATTTCAGAGGCTGTCAAATCCAACTTTAGCTTTTTGATTGTTGAAGGAGATAAAATGGACTTTTGGCATCATACTAAGGTGGACAAAGAACCATTTCAATGGTGATTTTCACGATTATTGCATTAGTAATGGAAAAATTAGGTTTGGTCAGAAACTTTGAGGCGTGAATGAATGACAATTAGGAGTAAAGAATAACTTGGCATTGAAATCTCTTTAATTCAGAGTAAGAACAACTTAAAGTGTTCCTCACCATGCTCAAAGTGTGTTGGTTATCATAGGGAGAACCAGACACATTTATCTAGTAATGTTAAAATAATAGTACATCTATGGTTGAATCATTGACTAACCTGTAAGACAGTCTTTAGGCAACAACACCATCTTTAAAGCCTTGCATTTGGCATGAATTAATACCCCCAAAAGTGAAGATATTTGGATGACAGCTTTTGCAGGGTAAATTGCCAATAAAGGAATGCCTAGGTCAGATATTTGGGGGTGGTCACCAGGATACAACTTGTCACATATGCTCCTCAACCCAGGAATTTGTTAACCATCTATTCCTCCACTGTAATCCAATTTGGCAGATTTAGAGTCTTTGCTTGCAATGGTAGGGAATTTCTTTGGTGGTCCTAAAGTTAATTAATATGGTATAAGAGATATAGTCAAATCTTGAAAAAAGTTGTAAATCTAGTGAAATTTAAGGGATAGGGTTCTATGCAATAATCCAGTCCACTTAGTTAGCTTGGAACGAATTGATTTTTAGAGGGAAACCATTTGTAATGAAGAAGATTTATGACTTAATTTAGGTATGAATGCTGTGGTGGTCTAAAGTTAAAAGCCCCAAAAAAAAAAAAACTTCCAAGTAAAAGGGAACAAGATTGGCAAGCACCCCCAATAGGCCACTTTAAGTTCAATACAGATGCATTTATCATGGGGGCTTATAGACTAACAAGGATCGGAAGGTTCCTAAGGGGCCACAATGATGAAGTCATATGTATCTTCTTTATGCCTATTCGCGCAATATCAGTAAGTGAAGCTGAACTTTTATCAATAAGAGAATCCATGGAGTGTTGACCAAGCAACTAGAATTATTAAAAGTAATTCTCTCACAACCATTTTTTGGGTAAATAACAATCTTGTCTGACCTTGGTTCTTGTATTCAGTCTTCCAAAACATTAAAAGACTAACCAAGGGTAACATTTCTTTTACCTATTGATCTCATGTAAGCAATTATTTTGCAAATGCCATAGCTAAACTAGCAATAACAAGAAAGGATGATTATGTAACTTGATTGTAAGTTTAGAAGTCCAATTATTCCGCCTCATAAGAACACAAGGTAGATAAGAAGTGTTTTGATTTGTATATTTTCTCTACGAATGATTTCCTTCGGTTTTTGTTCACGTATAGAGATGACGGTTTGTGTCGGACCTACAATGAAATTTGAGAAGAAAGGGGCTTCAAATGGGTAGTACTCATCACAACACTGTTAATGATTTTTTGAAAGTGCAGTGTTCGTCGAGGTATACTAAGCTCTCGTTTGTTTGTGACAATGTAATATTCTTTGTTTGTTTGTTTGTTTGTTTTTAGTAGTGTAAAGTCAAAATTTGTATTATGTAAATACGCATCCCCATTTATTATTTTTTTCATATTTTTGTTTTCTTTTTTCGTCTATTTTTTGTACATCCTAACAATTATTTATTGGTGTGCAATTATGTTAATATTTTTTGTACATTAAAATGAATGCCCCACATGATTTTCTTGAAAAAATTCCTTTTCTTTTCTTCTTTTTTTTTTTTCTTCCTAACCAATCAAATAGGGATTGAAATTATATATTCAAATTAAATCGGAGCATGGCCGAGACAGGGTGGCCCGACCCGGCCCAGCCCAAAAAGTGGGGGGGGGGGGAAAAAAAGAAAAAAAGAAAAAAAAGTTGTGCCTTTAGACCTTTCCCTCTATCCAAACTCAGAAACCCCTATTTCGGCCAGACCAGTTAGTAACCGGCACTAACCAAGTCGACTCTCCCTTAGATCGTCGGTCGAGACGCTAGCTCCACCTCATCCACCGCCGCCACCACCGCCGCCGCCGCCGCCGCCGCTGCAAGTTTACTTTTGGTGTTTCATCTTGTTAAGGCGTCAGCATCTCAGCAAGGCAAACGCACCTAATTCACCAATCTCACTTCCACGCCAACCCCCACCTCTTTTCTCCCTAAAAAAGAATTAAACGATCAATTGCCATAGCCTCTCCGGGCTAAGAGCGTCACTCGAATCAGCAGCTTGCACAGGCTACTACGGTCAAGAAACCGTCCAGTACGCATAAAGAATCCCGCTTTGGCAGCCGTTTGTTTCCAACAGCGTCAGCCACTCACTGTCAGTTAGTCAGCCAATATTTCAAAATCTTTAAATTCCGAGGATACCCAGAAGCCGTCGCCTTTCACTCAAGCTATCAAACGCCCGACCGCCCAAATATCCGGCGGAAATCCCTAATTGGGTCGCAGTCTTTCTTTTTGTTTTAATTTTATTTTTATAGCTTCTTCTACCCCTTCAAATCCTTCTGGATATCATAGATCATGTATATATATATATATCTATATTAATTAAAAAATAATAATAAATAATAATAAATATATATATATATATATATATAAAAAAAAAAATTAAGCTTGCATGTTATTTCTGCGGGTCTTTAGGGCACACGGTGTGGAGGGAAATAGCGTAGAAGTTTTTCATTGCGTGGCTTGGCTCCAAAAGGCTGCGATTTGCCGTCTGTTGTCAATTGGAGACACCCTCTTTGGCTTTGGCACGGCGGATTGCGGGTGCGGTCTCTGACCTCTCTGTTTTTTTTTTTTTTAAAGTTATCATTTGAAATTTCCCTGTTATCGAGCGCATTCTACCTGTTGTTGTGCACTGTTATTCGCAAAGGGGATTGGGGTTTGAACCCAGCCCCCCGCTCCATAATGAATTTCTTACAAGTTCCCATTATTGCACCAGTGTATCGTTCTTTGTATGCCTTTTCAGTATAGTTTATTGAACTAGTTAGACAACGTAATCTTTGATCGCACGTGCTATAAGTTTAATTTTCTCAAATGTGGTGGAAGTCCTTCGATTGAGAACTTTAGTCCTCAGATTTTATGAAATCACATCATTAATAATGGGCTGGGCATATTTGATATTTTTCTGGTTCTGTACTGTAGAAGAAGAAAAAGAAAGAGTCAAATACCAATAAGTCAGTCAGTTTAGTTTTTACTGTTCCCTCTTGAATCATTGAATCAGATTCTTGTGGTCTCATGTTGCTGTTTGGTGGGAGATTTAAGAGGATAAAGAATAGCAGACATTTCAGTTGTGAGCCTTCTTCTAATGGATGCACCGTGTCTGGTTTCTGACTTTACAAAATGAGAATGGGGACATGGTAGGTTCCTTAGACAGATTACAAAAGGAGATTTGGATGTTTTCCATCAAAAGTAGTGGTTCTTCTTTCTTTTTCTTTCTCTTTTATTTCTTCTTTTTTGATAGGTAAATACAGGATAAGCATTACCTGATAGGGGTTGTTCAATCAAGCTTAAACCAGATTCCATACTCTTAATTTCCCAAAAATTCATATTGCCTTTGCTGAATGGATTGTAATTATAAAGAATTTTTGAAGTTGAAAGGGAGAGCTATGTTTCAGTTGGTGATGTAACATTGCGGTTCATGGGAAATTCTTTGCCTGGTTAATCAATGTGGTTTAAATGTCTTCTGATTCTTAATAAAATTATTTATGGAAAGGAGTTTTTTAATTATAACATTTTGTCTCGAACATGGATATGCTATCTAGTTTTGCAAAAAATTTAAGGGTTGATCATATTCTATTGTAACACAAAATAGGTATCACAAAGGCCCCTATTGAATTTCAATTTTCCAATTCTATGGTTTGTAGAAAGATTCACGTATTAAAGTAGCAAAGTAAGTGTATGTCTGATTGGAGACAAGTTCAACGAGTGACATTTGGTTGGTTTGGACATGTCCAATTGAGATCTAGAATGTTCAAATTAGAAGGGGGACCAAATCTAGGTGGATGATTAGAGGAGAGAGAGAGAGAGAGAGAGAGAGAGAGAGAGAGAGGGAGAGACCTAATTTGACTTAAGAATATGCGGTAAGGAAGGATTTAGAACAATTACATCTTACAACGAACTTTATTTATAATAGTATGAAATGGCAAAAAAAGAGTTATTTAATTGTTTCTAATTAAATTTGAAATTAAAATTTTGTTATTGTCATTATTGTTACTGATGGTTTGTAGGTAATGGTTCAACTTTTTATAGATATTTTGTTTGTAAGGCTTTATAGCTAAAGAAGCCTTTCGATTTTGGTCACCTTTTCATATGTCTTGAGCTAAGCTACTTGCATTAGTTGGAAGGACTATTTACAACTTCATTACATCTGGTTGTGTTTGAGTTTTTAAATTGATTTGATCTTGAACTTATAACATAAGCATCAGATTTTTAATCCATGAAAGCATGTTTTTGTGCATGTTTGTAACATTGTTTTTGGTCTGAAACCTGAACTTCAGTTGAGCATTCTTGAACTCTATCATGATGGATTTGCTGGTGTGGCTATATAGTTTTAATCCTTTTGCCTTTATGATTATAATTCCAATATTTTCAGGTTTCACTCATCTTTGTGATAAAGTGTGGGTAGTTTATCCTTTGTTTGATATTTGGGTCTATTTGTTCAGAATTTGAACTTCATTTTCCAATTCACTAAAGGAAACTCATTTGCCTAAATGGTCTTTTACTTTCAATCCTCCTAGTCCTAGTTTAGTGAAGTTAGATTTCTTTGAGAGGAATAGTCATTGAAGGGCCTTCAAACTTCTTAAAGTTGTCTTTTGGTCATGCTTCAAAAAAGCTAATAAGTGCTTTGTGATTATTTCATGTATTTTTCCTCTTTGCAAATGCAAAGTTGTGTCATTTATTAGGATAACATGATTTTCTTCTACAAATGCCCTAATTATGGAAGTTTAATTATGTCCTGGTTTACTTCAAATGTATAAATCTGCTTAAAGCCTTGAACTACTATGAAAATGTGCAATGATATATGTGAGTAATTAAATTTGAGCTTAAATTTCAAGGATGATGTTATGTTGGTTTGGATATTGTTAGAATTTAATGGATGATCCATTTTTGAATGCCACTCAACAACTTTAGTTTTTGGGTGGAATGGTTTTATAACATGATATCAGATGCTTTATAACCAAGAAATTATGAGTTCAAATCACACTACCCTTACATTTAATTGTGAATTTCTAGAACCCAAGAGAGTCTTGTTTGCTCACACTTCTAGCTGAAGAGAGTTGGACTTTCAGGTGAGGGGGTGTATTAGAATTTAATATATAATTCATTCTAAAGCCTTACTCAACAGTTTAAACTTTTGAGTTAAATGGTTTCATGATAGATATAAATAATTTGTATATTGATCCAAATGAAAAGGAAGAAATTTTCAAAGTTCTCCTTGGTCCTATTTAATAAGGAAAAATGGGAAACACATAACAATACACACAATTTTTATGAATTAGAGAAGAATTTCTTGCATGTACCAAATTATACATGTACTTAATTATGTATGTATGAATATCTGTATTTTAAAATTGCTAATGGTATTGTAGAAAACTATATTGCATAGATAGTGTTTTTCTGTCCAAAAACCATCTTGCATGTTAACTACCATGCATTTGTTACTATTATAAATATAAATGTGTTAGCGAGGTCCTTGTGAGGAATAGAAATATCTCTAGATTGCACATGGCTGATTTACTAATTTGATCCTGTTTACCGGAACAACCAGCATGGTTTTAATGGAGCCTAGCATATTTCTATGCTGTTACTGTCCACCTTTCCTCACTGGTTATACTTTTTTACCATCTGGAGTGGAAGATGGTAATAGGATTGACTTCCAACTTCTCTACATACAAGCCATACTGCACGTAGGATAACAATATCTTTTTGTGTAGTTGTCCTCCATCCGATCATCTCGCAACATAAGCTATTTCTAGAATGTGGAAATTGGAATACTGTTGAGTTAGATGAATATTTTTGTGTGACTAACTAAAATATTAGAATCAGGATGGACAAATGTTAATTGGGTATATTTGGTATCATCAATATATACGGATATTTTCTTTCTCTGTCCCTCAGGCACTACTGCATTTGACTAAGAGGAAGCAGTGTTGCTTCTGTGAAATGAGTGGGAATGGCAGAAAACGCGATTCTAAGTGGGATTTGAAGGAAGAGTCTCGACAAGACCATCCTTGGATTGGGAAATCAGGCACATCTTTTCATGACAAGGAATCACGCCATGGCTGGGCTTCTCCTGACTCTGCTGTTGATCACCCTAAGTGCTCCTCCATGGAAACTTTGTCTGGTAGAAGAAACTTTCGTAGGGATGATGGCGTTGATGAAGACCATAACAGAGCTTTAAAAGCAATGACTAAATGGGATGAAAATGAGGGCTACGGAATGAGAATGTCTCCTGGTCTTGATGATTGGAGACAGCAAATCCCTCACCACTCTCCCAAAAATGAATGGAAAAGATCAAAAAGGTTTGATTATCTAGTTAGCATATGCTACTCTTTGTGATATTGCAACTGCCCTCTTTGTGATCCAGTTGTTGGTTGTGTGGGTAGCCATGCATTATACTTTTGTATTATAGCCCCTTCTTCTAGACCTGCACTGCTTACCAGAATCTTTCAAATTCTTGAATTGACTTAAAATTGTTCTGGTTTGTTGCAGCCTGTATTGTTTAGTATATTACCCATTTACAAGTGTAACTATAGTGCTTTCCCCCCACTTTTCAATAAGACTCATTAGTTGTCAGACTGGAAAAAAAAAAAAAAAAAAGTAAAAAGAGTACAAGTTATTGTTGTATCACTTCAAGTTAACTTTATATCAGATACAGCAGAGGTGTTATTTTGTTTTGTTAATTTATTATCCTGTTTCTGGTTGCTTTGCAGAACTCGGAGCCCAAGCCGGAGCAGGAGCAGGAGTCCAGTCCATGGATTTAGTAGAGAATCAGGAGCATATGACAGAAGTAGAAGCAGATCAGGCTTATCAGATCAATTATGTAAGGATTTTTCCATTGGGAGATGCAGGAGAGGCAGTCATTGTGAGTTTCTTCACCAGCGTCATGAGGATAGTTGGGAAAGACACAGAAAACCTGTGACTTCAAGGTATTCCAGCCCCCCTGATGCCAGGGATTACTCTGCAGGGGGTGGAAGACAAACTGATTGTTGTAATGATTTTCTCAAGGGCAACTGTAGGAGGGGTTCTTCCTGCAGGTTTCCCCATGATAGTGCTCCTGATATATCTGGCAGATGGCACAGAAATGGGGTGGTCAGAGAGAGAGACAATGACAGAAGGAACAGAGATGCATCTCCTGACAGGCGCAGTGAGCGTGAAACCCGCAGAGCAGCTGATATTCCCTGCAAATTTTTTGCTGCAGGTAATTGTCGAAACGGAAAATACTGCAGGTTTTCTCATCAAGTCGAGACACGTGCAAGCCCTGACAGGTCACGGAATGATAGGTGGCTTCTGGGCCGAGATTCAGATGATGTGGAGAAACCATGGAATGGCCCAAAATGGAGTGATACAACCACTTCTTCACATGCTGTGGAGATAGGTGATTATAAAAATGAAAGATTGAGTGCCTCTGATCCAAGGTTTGATACATGGTCTATGGAGGATAGAAGGGGCCACAATCCAGATGAAAACAAGAGAATAATTGATCATAAAACAGTTGAGAATGATAAAAAGGACACCATTCAGTGGAAGATGGATAAAGCTGGTGAGAGCATGCATCCTCCCGAACAGAGAGCTTCTGAGAATTGGCTTGGTGATATGGAAATGTCTCCTGAATGGAATCCTGGGTTGCAACCTTCAAGCCATATTAACAAAGGAGTGGGTGCTTCTTTACATACTTCTGAAGCAGGTGTAACTCAAGATACTTCTGGTGGAGTGCATGATGCTGTTGCAGTTGTATCAAGGATCCATGAAAAATCTTTTCATCAGCAGGACTACAATTCAAGGGAGGCTGATGCTGTTGTCTTTCCACACAATGACAGAGCTGTGACTGGAAAAACCATTAGTCATATAGACATTTCTGCCAATTCCCTTGCATCACAAATCTTTAACCAAAATGGCCCAATTTCCAATGCCTTACCTCTTCCAAGCTCGAAGGCGATTGGACTAAGTCAGGTAACAGACTCTGCTAACTTGCCAAGAGTGGGAAATATGGTCGATGCTGCAAACCGGTCACTGCTTCAGAATGAAGGTGCTAACAAGCCAGAGGCTGGGGAAGCTAATGTTGACAATTTGAGTTCTGGAATTCCAATGGGTCCAAACACGGTAAGTGGTGACCAGCTGGCTCAACTTGCCAACAACATTCAGGCCTCTCTGGTTCAGTTACTTGCAAATAAACAACAGCTTCCCGAACATTTTGCTGCTCATAGTTCCCATAATGGTGCAGATGTAACTTCCCTGTCTGCTACTGGGGGGCATGTTAAACCAGAATCTGCAGTGATGGTTCAGCCAAGTCTGGCTGTTGGACCCCAGAAGCAGTATGATCCTATATGTGATAGCATTGAGCCTGAGAAGCATGATTGCGGAATTATTCCCATTGGACAAAACAGCATTGCTGACAGAAAGCAAGAAGTGTTATCGAAAAACTTACCCGCTGCATCTTCTCCTGGTGCACTAAATGATGGTGATAATAATGTGCTCTGCAGTTCAGGAGAACCTCACAATGAGGACTACCCACCGAATTGGCAGGAACCAGATACAAAATCAGAAGTTATGAAGGAAAGCAATGGGGTGGGTATGAGAGATAGTGCAAAGGTAGAGGAGTTTAGGAATGCACAAGAGAATGATCCCTTAGATAAAATTGATGGAGATGGCAAGCCGGATGAGAGCAAGAAAAGCAAGGATGCGAAGGGGATTCGAGCCTTCAAGTTTGCGCTTGTTGAGTTTGTTAAGGAGGTTTTGAAGCCTAAGTGGAAGGAAGGTCAAATGAGCAAAGATGGTTACAAAAATATAGTGAAGAAAGTGGTTGACAAAGTGACTGGCACAATGCAGGGTTCTAATGTTCCTCAAACACAAGAGAAAATAGAACAATACCTGTCTTTCGCAAAGCCAAAGCTGACAAAACTTATACAGGTCAGAATGGATGAACTAGTACCCATCATATTTGATTGCAATGAAAATGAGAAGTTCAATATCCAGTGTTCTGTTTCAAATTCACCTTGTTTGTTAAGTACAAAGTGCTTCATGTTTGCTTGTCCCTGTTAGCCATGTTATTGTTTTCTTTCTTTATTTATTTGTCTATTTCTCAATGTTTCTTGCAGGCATATGTGGACAAACTTCAGAAGGACAAATGAAACATGAACCTCCAATTTATACTGTTATACTGAGCAAGCTCATAATTTAATGTGAGTTTATTATGCTAATGCAGTTTTTAGAATGATATATGCTGTTTTCTCCTGTTTGACTTGGTTGTTTGACTCAAGGGTAAGCTAACCTTCCAATTCCAGCTTCTAGATTTTAATGCATTTTTTTGCATGGGAATTTCTGTTTGCCAACGTGTACCCCATCTAATTGCTGGTATAGGCACCAGGAGAGAGGTGGTCCCTTCCTCAAGTGCCCTCAATTTTTTTGAATATCCTTGGTGACATTGTGCATTCTGAGGGTATACAGATTGCCTTTGTCGATTTTGACGTCTAAGGATTAGAATCTGTGTCGTTCTGGAGGGGCAAGGCATTCGCTCTTGGTCGTCCATAGACTCGATTTTTCCACCAACTTCTAGAGCAGGGCGGTTTCAGCATCACCCCTTTATTTTCTGTCAAAGCTTTTATAGCTGGCTGGCTGGCAATGTCTCAGGGTAGTAGTTGGTTTTTTTTGTAAGCCACGATTTGACCTTCCATTTCCCTTTCACCCTTTTTGCAGCCATCAAAGTATGCATCTAATGCTTAGTGGCGTCTTCTTAGTACTCCTCTGCTGCAGTTCTTTCTAGTGTGGAAATCGTTGGTCTGGCTTCGGTTTATTCTCTTTTCACAGTCGGGTTTTCTTTTGGGTTGCGTTCTATTTTGCTGCGTGGCTATGTATGCATTTTGTGAGCGGACGGTTTGATGGTAGAAGGCTATTGCTTTTTAGTAATTTTTTTTTCTTTTCTCTTCGTTTTAATTTTATTAGGGACTAAAGATTATATTTTAAATTTAAAATTAAGAATTTAAATAATTTTATTTTCTGCATTACTAGTAATGGGATGGGATATAAAACTACTTATTCTCTACATTACTGCGTTAGTACTACTATTGTCTGCCTGTGTACAACTCGGTATTACTATTTCGCCAAATAAGTCTCCAGCTTATGCTTGGTGCTAGAGTTATCCCTGCACCATGTGCTAGCTAAAATTGAACCAAATTGCAATATTTTTAATTTTTGGGGTACGTATTATCATCTGACTAAGGACACTCAAACCCCCCCCCCCCAAAAAATCAACAAAAAAAAAAAAAAGGGAACAGATTTCTTTAATCATTAACAGCAACATCTGTCGGGCAATAATCATTAAATATTTATTTTTAGACAGAGCACGCATTATAAAATAGTTATACCAATTCGTTGGTCAGCTAATCGGACAATAAAAAATAAAAAAAATAAAAAGCGTACCCGATGCAATTAAAAATGCTAAAACTAGGCAATTTCAGTATACGCACAGGCATAATATATATGATAATTTAATTAGCGATAGATAAAATAAAGAATCTTCGGACCAAAATGTAGCTAATTACGTTTCTTAAAGTTTTGCTGTGTTATGTCAAACATGAAATCAGAAGTTAGAAAATGGCAAAATTAATAAATAGTTAAAATGAGACATCTGGTAACTTAAAGTTTGTACCTATAGCGAACGAGAAGATACAGCAAAAGGATGTTCTTAACCTATGCGTCATCACAGCTACCCGGGCGCCATTCCTACGTCGTTACATTTTTTCCCTCTCTGTATCTCTCCCTCGTTGACGTAATAATCAACCCTTTTAAGTTTACTAAACAATTTCTTTTAGTTTTTAGATAATTTGTTTTACTTATTATATCTATTAATAATTCTTTATCCCTCTCTAACCTATCTTGAAATTCTTAAATATCGTAATGGTGTTTTTGTCCAATAGGGAGCGCGTTAAAATTCTAAAAAAAAACTCTAAAGATTTCCTTAACCGCATAGCTGTTTGATGAGGTCGGGTCCATGGTCCGCATCTTCATTATCAAGGTAAATGGCATTTGTCTGTTTCTGTCTCGTCTTACTTGAAAATTTGACTTTTTCTTGTAATCTTTCGGGGATAGGCTAGACGCAGGATCTGATTGAATTACACCTTTTGTTGTGAAGAAAGTTGCCATTTCTGCTGGTGGTGCCACGGAGTGAATTTTTCTTTGCAGATGATTGTAACAATCTGAAATTGCTTGAAGATCCGCTTGTTCATTTGGAGCACCGTGTTCTCCCATTGATATTCACTTGTCCCGCTAACATAGGAGGATAAGAAACAGGGTATTTTTCTTCGATGGTATAATTCCATCTTAAGATTCAAGGTATTTTAAAGGTGATTGGAAAGAAACAAGCTGGAAGAAAGGAAGTCTGCCACTCTTTTGGATAGGCGGTGTAACCGGCCAACACTTGCTTTGGGAATATTCTTTGATCTATGCCAAAATTTCTCCACCATCCGTGGAATCTTTTTGAAAATTTAGTATTAATATTCGGTGAAAAATGAATAAACCAGGAATAATTCCAATTTCATAGAACATAACACATCTGTCCAAGCAGCAATGTGGTCATGATAGGCATTAACTGGCGGGATAAATTCCTGAAAAAAGTTATGGTACTGATAAGCGGCAGTTTCATTGTCTTTAGCAAAAATTGTTCTGCTCCAATCTTTTAAGGTCAAAATATTAGTGATCTTGATTTTCGAATAAGCAATACGGCCCTGATCTTTTGGGTCTCTAGTATGAATAATCTCTGCAGAATCTATGCTTACAAGTATGTACTCGTAGAAATGCAGATTCTTGCTCTTTTCTTCACCCAAATTATGGAACCCCGGAGCAGAAACTCTAGGAAGAATGTGTTTAAAGTCCGGATGTTGCTCGAATGGGTTTTGCTCTCTTTCAAGGATGCATGCAAGTATTTTTGAAGGTTTAATAAAATATTTTGTGTAAGGTGATTGATATTGTTGAGTTGTTTGAGTAGTGAGGAGAGAGGACGAAGAAGATGCATCATGAGTAACTTTTAGTTTAATAGGTAAAGATTGAGATCTGGGAGATGGGGTTCTTGAAGGTCTAGTTGATGGAGATGATTGAGGCCTTAGTTGTGATGCCTCTTGTTAATTTCTTGGAGTAAGATTTCTGGTAACTTCAGTAGGAGTAACAACTTCAGGTGGCATTTAAGCTAATATGGAATATTTGTTAGTAAAAAATTGTCCCATAATAGATCCATCAGGGACTATCATTTTGAAATATTTTTTCATAACATTCTCACTTCTACTCATCTTAGTAACTTTTCTTAAGAAACTCTCAAAAAAGGAAAATATGTAAATTATTAAAATCTCTTTTTATGTATTCATATCAAAATTTAAATTTGATAATAATACTTACCTTCCAATAAAAATATATTTGAAATCAAAATTTTAAAATTTTTTTTATGAAAAAAATAAACTTAATTAGTTAGCAATTAATTTAAAATAATTTTTTTTATTAAAAATATTATTTTAAAAAGTCATGATATACACAATTATAATTAAAATATTTTTTTAATAATTAAATAATTTATTTAAGAAGCTTATCAAATACTCAAATGGTATATTATTAAAGGTTCCTTATTATTACAAGATTACCTCAGTCCTACATTTTAAATATATATTTTTATTAGGTATTCCTAAGTTAAATTTTTGACGAAAAAATTTATTTTTAAAATTATTTTTGTTATTTTTCTCATTATATTTAGGAGAATTTTTTCTAATTTTTTTAATATAAAAAAATTGTATAGTTTTTAGATTAAGAATAAAATTGAAATATAATTTAAATATCTTAAAAATCTTATTTTGATTTAACATAATTTCATTTTTTAGCTTAAATAACTAATTCATTAATTTTAACAATATTAAAGAATATTTATAGATAAACAGTGTTTTATAATAAATTTTGAAAATCATAAAACATATTTTATATAAAAAATTGTAAATTTTGTATAAAAATTAAATATTTTATTTGTAATATTTTGAAATTCAAAAAAAGATATTTTTTAATGCAAAAATCATAATATTCCATTCATAATATCTAAAAAGTGTAATAAAGACTAATTAATATTTATTTTTCTTATTTATTTTAATTTTTTAAAATCTTAATTCTATATCAAATTTAAAAAGTATTATAGTATAAAATAATCTTTTAATTAAAGTATACTTATTAGATATTGAATATCTAATCTATTCAAAAATTTTATTTAAAAATTTATAATTTATTACTAATTTTAAAGTACATCTTTTTTCATAAATAATTAAAGTGTGTTGTTAATGGCATATAAAATATTTTAATTAAAACTGCTCCTATATAAAAAGAGAGATATTGTAAAGTAATTAGAGAATTGGTTGATTAAGCTACCATAATAATGTACATCATTTCCTTTCTTTTCTAATTGTTCACATAAAATGCAAAACAAGATTATGAAAATTTGCTTGGTTCAATAATTCTTTTGTTTAATAAATCATTTATTTTTTTATAATATTTTAATAATTTTTTATTAGAAATATTTTTCTCATTAAGAACTTTAATATAAGATAATTTTATAGTAAGTGTTTTTGTATTTCATGATGTTGTTGGTACATTAACACAAATTTCATCTTTAGACTATTTATAAAATTTATTAATGATTTCTTGTTTTTCTTTATTTTGTGTTTTTTCTTCAATTCTTTTATAATTTATTTATTGATTCAAAGAATGTAAATATTTTTATATTAATATTAATTTTTTAAATATAGACTTATTTTTCAATGTATTAATTTTAGTCATCTTAGGTTTGGAAACAAATTCAAAACATATCTTTATTAGCTATATTAGTAATTAATTTTTAAAATTAACTTTAAAGGAGTAAATTTGTATTAAAAATAGAGTGTTTAGTATTAATAATTGACTTAAATCTTTTATTAATATAAAAATATATTTAAAATATTATATATATATATATATATATATAATTAGTATCAATTCTTAAGTTAATTAAGAATATTAAAATCATACGATAATTATTATTTATTATTAAATTTACTTTAATATACCATTATAAGAATTTTATTCTATTAATAATATTTAAAAATCTTGTTATTAAAGTTTTCTCATTTAAATCTCTTAAAAATATGTCTTTTAAATTTATTTTAGGTTCATTAACTTCTAAGTTTTTTTTACTAGATTTATTTTTGTTTTTAATATTTCTATTTTATGCTTTTAATTTTTAATTTTTTTGTTGTAAATTTTTAATCAAAATCTATTCATTATTTGTAGAAAATCGAGAATATATTTTATCTATTAAGTGTTATTCTTTTGTTTCATTGTTTTTCAGTTAAACATTCTTTTAATTTTAACAAATAGTCTTTTTTATTTTGTCTAATATTTCTATTAATAACTCTTTATCTTTTAATATAATATATATGTATTAATGATGTGTACAAAATTCCATACAATCTTTAATTTCACTATTATTTGAATAAGAGATTAAAAGTTTTTGTAGTTCTAAAATTTCTTTATTATTTATTTTCATTATATCTTCATCAGTGTTAGAAAAATGTTTTATTAAATTGATTTTTTTATTTTTATTTTTTTTATTTTTAAGACTTATACTTTTTTCTTTAATTTGTATTTATTTTTATAATGCCTTTTTTGGATAATTTTTTCTTTAAAATTTTTAAAATTTTTATTTTTTTTCTCTTTTTTACTTTTAATAGGGTTAAACAAATTTAATAACCATATTAAGAACAAAATGATCATAATTTTTCCTATTTACTTGTAATTTATTTTTCATTTTAGCTTTTAATTTTATATTTATACATAATTATAAATCTTCATTAGTTATATATGTAACTATATCTTTATAAGTTAACATATAATATGACATATTTTCATCATAAACACGTTTAATTCAACTTTTAATATATTAAGAAGCATTTTAGAAGATTTTTGTTGAAATTAATTTGAATCTTTTACAAAATGTTAAGTTGAAGTAAAATATAAAATATTAGTAGTAGCACTAACTAATTCAAATTTTGTATGAATTTGAAGTGTTTCCTTTTAAAGGTATAGATACTATTTTTATTTTAATTGTATTTAACACATTCTTTCTTTCCTAATTAGATAAATAGCTGTCCCACCAATTTTTTACTATTCTTGAAAATTTAACTATTAAATTATTTTTTATTACTTTGTTAGAATTTCCTTTAACTTGGTGGATAATAGTTGCCATAGTCATTTGTTATAAAACATTTTCAATATTATGTTCACTTAATTTATCTCTATTCCACTCATATATACTTGTGGTGTCAAAGTTTACACTTATTAAATAAAATCTTTCTTCACTTATTAGATTTGGAAATGAAAATTTAGGATAAAAATATTTAGCTTTAGGTTTATTAAATTGTTCTTTATTATGATGTATTTTATTAATATTTAACATTTATTCAAATTAATTTTATATAGCTTAAATTTCATCATCCTTATTTTAAAACATGCATCTTTTTTTTTGCTTTTACACTTTTCTTTTTATCCTTTATTTGTATTAATTCTAATTTCTTTGTTATGATTTCTAAAAGACCCTCTAATTTAGATTCTAATTTTATTTTATTTTCTATAAGTACCTTTGTTGGAGTAAATAATAGTTTTGATGTAAGTTTTAGCTTGTCAAAAGATATTATAGGCTTCTCTAAAGTATTATTTTCTATAACTTGTATTTGATTAGCTATAATATTTAATATTTTATTTATATAGTTATTTTAATTTTACCTATTTTAATGTCTTTTTGGGTAATTATTGTAGATTTTGGATCAACTTCAAATACTATAAAAGGGGAAATTGAAATTTTTTATTTGTATAATTAATTTATATTCTTTCATTAGAAAATGAGTGAAAACTATGGTTTCATTTCTAAAATTTTTTCAAACTTGTTGTTGAGATTTAATAACACACTAATATTATTTTCAAATTTATGTCCATAAATTTCAAAATATTTAAAGAATTTAATATGTATTTTCAATTTATTCAAATTTTCATAATAACTTACTTATATAATATCTCTTTCTTCTTTTGAATAAGTTTTGAAGAACCAATATCTTTTACTATTATAACTGTTTGAATAAAAATATTTTCTTAACAAATCTTTGTTTGATATAAAATTATCATTTTATATTATATTTAACTAACTAAAAAATTATATTTCACTATATCTATTTTTATTGGATTTTATTTTAGTAGTATAATATGTTTGAGAGATTGTTTTATTAAAATTTACTCATATAAAGGTTGTTTTTGAACTATAAGAGATATCATTAGTCGAATTTTTGGTTTCTAAAATATTAATGTACTATCATCTTTAAAAAATAAATATTATTTTTACATTACTTGTATCACTTTAAATTATTGGTGCAGGTTTAGTTTTATATAAGATAAAATTCATTTTTCTAAAAACATAATTTTTGACCAATCTAATAGTTTAAATGTCTCACAAAGAATTTATTAAAATTTATTTTTATTAATAAAATTTATTTCTTTAGTATTTTTCTTTAAGTATTAGATAAATAGTAAAATTTTGTATTAGACCTGATATATTAAGACTATATTTTTAGATTATAATAACATGTTTTTCAAAATTGATACATTTAAGGCTAGAGCTTTCTCTATATCCTGATTAAATAAAGAAACATGATAAATTAGATAACAATTGAAATAAACTGGACAATTTGCTAAATCAAACTCAAATAGTACACTTAAAGAATTTGTAAGATTAAGTAATCTAACATCTCTAAGATACATCAATATAGGAGTATCAATACCTATCCAATGCTATGTGTAAGAATTGATAAATAGATTTATAGAATTCTAATTCTTCTGGTATATGACTAATTTTCTCAATATTGAATTAACATGATGAGTCTTTTTTGCTGTATTTATAGTATAATCATTAAAGAAATTAACAAAAGTTCCTATTTTCTATATATATATATATAGACTCTTCGGATATATTTCAATTTTGTAATTCTTATTCTATCTTAGCAATTTGTTGTGTTTGCATATTATAATCTACTACATTAGATTCATTATTATGATTAGAGGTTGTATGAGCCGTTATACTTAAAAATTTTGTTAATCTCGACATGATTCACTAATCTTTAGGCACAGATTTTCTTTGGCATCGGAGCCATCTTTCGGGGCCACCCTTTTCTCCTTTGTTTTCTGGATTGACCCACGGCTCCTGTCTGACCAACGCTAGCGAAGTAGTCTATACTAAAGCAATAGTTTATAAGTCAAGGTAAGCTTGATCTTAAGCTAAACAGCCTATACTTCCTTTAATCATATAAGAATACTGTATCCATATATGTGTGTGTGTGTGTGTGTGTGTGTGTGTGTGTGTGTACATACTTAAATGGTTTTATTTCATGTACACATGAATCTGATATGTTGACATATGTGAAGAACAATTTAATAGATGAATATTTTCTTTTCCAATTTGAATCTTATAAATTTATTCGCAATGATTTTATTTTATTTCTTTCCCTAAACAAATGCATACATACACTGCTAAAATTGTTGGCTGCATGTTTATAATTATTAAATATATGATTAGGGACGTTGAATACATAGGATCCCATTGCTTCACTTGTGCTATTCTAGGGAAAATAAAAAAAAAAAAATAATAATAATAAATTGTACCCACGAAATATCAGCCTCAAGGACAAAAAAATTAAGAAAAGCCGGGTTGTTAGAGTACTTGTTTAACATTTTATCTGCATAATCCATTATGCAATGTGATCATTTCATTGTTTATCCCGTAACTTCGTCGACCTGCCATTTCACGTACCTGCTGTTCATCGTGAGTAACGACGTCACCTACAATCTTTCGCTGAACCACCTCTACTCTCTTTGTTTATTTTATTAGATAAAATTCATTTTTTCGAAATTATAACTTTTGACCAATCTAATAGTTAGTTTAAGTGTCCCGCAAAGAATTTATTAAAATTTATTTTTATTAATAAAATTCGTCTCTTTAGTATTTTTCTTTAAATATTAGATTTAAGAGTTGATGGTAAAATTTTGTAATAGACCCGATATATTAAGACTATATTTCTAGATCATAACAACATGTTTTTTTTTTTTTTTTCTAAATTGATACATTGGGTTTGGTTTCACCGCCAAACCAAGAAATAAAAAGAACAAAGATACTGAAAAAATTCGACTCTTTGCTAAAGAAAGGATAAACAATAAAAACGATGCTCAAAGCAATAGAAGCTCAGTCATTGAGCTACTAATATGTCCGTAAACTAATCAGGCAATTGATTGGGTTGAGTTCTTGTCACGTTTGGTTTTTATTTGTTTCTTCCTTTTTTCTTTTTGTTTTTTTTTTTTTGTTTTTGGTTTTTTTTAATAGCTCAATTCTTTTTCTTTGGACATTGGAAAAATAAACAACTCAAATCAAGCAATTCTTCTCTCTTTTTGTCTTTGCATTAGTCATTTTCAACATCGCGGATATTACGCGGTTTTTAGAGGAAATTCATACAGAAATAGTTATTAGAATCGGCTTTTTTTTTTCTTTTTTTTTTTTTTTTTTTTGTGAAAGAGTAATAGTTATTGTGCTATTAATGTAATCATATGCGCGTGGCACGGTGCTCGTGCACTGTCATACATCTCTAGAAATGATGTTTTTTTTTTTTTAAATGAAATTTAATGTCACAGTAAGAAGCACCGTTTTAGAAGTTAGTAGGCCAAGGAATTAAAGACACTCAAACGAGAGAAACTCAAAAAGTGTTACTGCCCAAGAGGCAAAAGCTTTGCGATCAACTGGCCAAACATCTACATTTGCGTAAAACTATAAATTGGCAGAAAGTGCTCCATTCCTTACTGCAGGTGTAAGGTTTCCTTAACTCAACACCCACCCAAAAAAAAACAAAAAAAAAAAAAAAAAAAACCCACTTAAGGTTTTACGAAAACAAAACCTTACCAACCAAATAAATTATTTGTATAGCTTTAGTCTCGGCTTAGGCTAGAAATTTTCTCCATCCGGTTTTTATTTTTTTAAAAAAAAAAATGGTCTTACTTCGAAAAAAAGTAAAAAAAAAAAAAAAAAAAAAACAAGTTTCCATGTCTTTCTTATTATGAAGCCATCACCCTGAGATACAAAATTTATGTGTTGCATTTGTTATTGTAGCCTGTATAATGAGTCCCCCTTTTTCTATTAACTAGGCAGTGTGCGTACAATTGTTATCGTTAAGATTCAATCTTGACGCAAATCAGGTGAAATATCGTCTAATTAAGAGAGAAAGGAGGTGGGTCTAAGCCTGCGCTTCCCACGGCATTATTTAAGGTATTTATATTACTGTTAAATTTGTAAAATATTAAAATATAATCAGAGATTGTAAAAACATTTTATAATTTCAAAATTCTAGAACTACCACATGAAGGAAATAAATGCATAAACAGATACACAATAAAGATTGACAAATATATATTGACTCGTGCTAATTAGTTAATAGTGTGGATAACATTTTTCAACATATGCATATGCAAGAAGAAGAAAATAAATTATGAATAAGAGAAACTAAAACTAACCTTAGGCATCAACCAGCCATAATCCTTTGATATGCTTTTAGCATCCCACCAAAGCCGAAACTGCACGTAAACTATTGTGAAAGCAAGCTAATTTGAGGTACCAAATTCCATAAATATTCAAGTTGCAATCCTCGTAACACCCTCCAACCTACAATCAAAGAAACCGTTACAATTCAACTTAAAATTTTAAAATATAACTTGCAAAATCATATTTGTACTTTCAAGGTCCATGTCCCACGGCATTGCCGTAGACAAATTCTGAAAGATTAGAAAAAAAAAGTCAAGTTCTTATCATAGCAAAAGCATCTTATATAATGCTAACATTGTTGTGGTTGTAACATCAAAAAAGAAGGAAAAAAAAAGGTTCTTAAATAAAACATAAGCGAGGCAGTGAAATAGAAGAAAATGGAGGGGCGAGATGATAGTGAGTGAATGAATCGGGAAATATTTCCTAAGACAATAAATAAACATATGATAGGCATATTAAAAACGTAAACTACTAAACTACTGTAATTATATCACTTGCCAAAATTGCTTCAAATAAGCAGACCAAGATAAAAGAATTGGGTGTGATAATTTTCACAAGGTGTTATTCTTATGCCTAATGTTCAATAAATAAACATACTAAGGCATGCGATAATTAATGGTCATTCGTCTATCATACCATATACAAAAAGGATCTCTTCATCTTCTCTTTGAACCTCTTTATCTTCTTTGTGACACAAGGCTATCATACGATATGCTTCTTTTTCTATTCTAGTCCATTTTGAGCATATACAATTTATCTTTCAAATGATTTCTATACTATTCATTATGCTTTAATGGCCCCCCTCTACAAATATTATGCTGGAAAAAATGAAGAGTTGTTTAATAATTATGGTAAAATTAATCACATTTTAATTAATATTATGTGAAATTATATATCATAACTACAAACATTATAGAAGAATAATTGTGTGGTAACTATGGTTGAAACTCTCTACATATCATCTTCATTTTATCATTGGCAAAACTTAAGTTTCAAGATTTTATACTGCCTCTTTCATTTCTAACTGTGGCTCCCAATTAGAGAGAGCAATTGGTGTCTCTCCATTTTTCCATTGTGAATTAGCGGTGAAAATATTATGAGATTCGTTGTTTTCTTTGCACGGGAGAATTAAAAAAGTAAGTAGAGTCTGACATCGACCATAACATCAAAAGTAAATTTCAAAGAAGAGCCAACGAAATGGAGATACAGTTATTTTTTCATCCTGCAAGAAAGCTTTTGATACGTCAAATTCAATTTAATTTTGCACGAAATTCAACTGTATCCTGACCAACATTTTCAATATAAAACAATAAAATGAGAATTTATAATAAATATCTTAGGCGAAGAAAAGCACTTGCTACACACATTTTTTATGGACACAATAAGTTAAATAATGTAAATATTAGTATAATAATGCAAAAAGTGAGTCAGCAAAGAGGGGCAAAAATGCAAATAAGTTATCTTGGTTTTTTAATTGTGTCTAAATATGTCCATCACTTTTGTGTTTTTGTAGTTGCTTCCCGAGGCCGAAATTATGCATTCAAGAGTATTGGAAAAGGATGGGATTGTTGTTGAATTTTGGCCATGAGGTTGTAAAAGAAAAATGATACCGTTTCAACAAAGTAAAAGCTAAAGTTAAGGATATCACCTTCGCTCGGTGGGAGCCATGGCTGAGTATCTAAGAGAAACTCTTCCTCGTCTTGTTAAAACTGAGGCATTACGTGCTACATGTCATCTTCTCCATCTTATGTGAGAGGGATAACATTATGCACACGTTATATATCTAGACCTGTTTTAGGGTAAAGAATCGACCGATGGACCACGGCTATATCGGAGTTGACCCTGCAATATTATGTATCACAGAAATTTGTGAAAGGGCAGGCCCCGGGTTCCCTGGCTGAACATCCATGTGTGGAAATCTATCCTCATATCGTTGATGATTACGAAGTTGACGGGTCTCCATTGTCGCTTAGAGGACATTGCCCTTATCTCCCTAGGTGGCTGGCCGTTGTGCATATGTAAATGTTTCATATATAGCAGTGCACATCACGAGTGTGACATAACTATTCTAGACTTGCTTGCAGTGTCAGTTGAATTAGTGTATCATCTCGTTTGGTCTGAATGCCCATCCAATTGGATTAAGGCCCCATAGATTATTTATTTATTTTTTTTTTTTTTTTGTTTTTGGGGTACGTCGAATTTAAAGCCTTGGTTTTGCGAGAATTTAAGAAAGTTGAGATTTGAGCCTCATTCTCACCTCGAGAGTTATAGACTAAAAATTCACAAACTAGATTGCATGCAAAACTGTTGGACATGTACAGAAGAACTGGTAAAGTTTAAAACTAAAATTTCAACCCCGTGCAATGGTAAAGTTTAGAATCCGTCTTTTAAACAGAACTCTTCATTCTCATTCCTAGGCGTAATTGTTTTCCCAATTTTCATTATGTCGACTACGTTTTGGGAGGGTAGTTAAGCAAATTTGTATCAATTGTGATGTGTAATGCTAGCTAATTACAGCTTAATGATCAGCTCTAGGAAGTGCTTCTGAGCCGGGGAGGGGTGACTTTGATATATGTTCAAAAAGCACTAAGATGATATTTACAATTAAGTTAAGCCAATATATAGTTCCTATGAGAAAATGAAAATCCTAACACGCTGATTACGCCGGTAGATTAACAGAGTTTATCAATTGAAGTTCTGTGCTTTATTCAATTATTCTTAGCAAATAATTAAAAAAAAAAAAAACAAAATGAATGGAAGTGCATCAGTTTCTTCTCAGAAGCCTACAGTCTACTTAGAGGATTTTTGTACATCAAAATGAGCTTTTCTCAGCGGCCATTTGAGGACCCAACAGGGGAGATGTTCACTTTTCCTTCTTTTTCCCAATCGAGAAGCTGGAAATTTCTATTAAGCAAGTCACCATGGTCCGGACTCTGAGGAGCATTGAATTTCGTGAATCTTTTGCCCTCTCTACTTTCTCTTTTGTGTGGTGGAAAGAATAATGGGTCGGATCTGTTCCAATCCTCCTCGTAAGATGTTTTTCCTTGATTACTAACTGCTGACAGTGTGATTCACAACTTGTGATAAGGGCATTTCCAACCTTTTTCGTCGAAATTATATTAGTTGGACTTGGACCATTTTTGTAGGCTCGTTTATATATATATATATATATATGCTTGGGGTTGAGTAGACCCATGAGTAATATTGTCTCTTAATCCGACTCACCTATAATTCCTATTGGAATATCTTGGATTGTTTAGACGATTTCAGTGGACAAGTCGTGTGTACACACACACACACACACACACACACACAAATAAGTTAATCCTGCAGTTATTATATACATAGTGGAGTCAATGTCTTGGTAAAATATTAATTTCCCAACTAGCCAAGTTTAGTGTAATTTGTTGCAAGGTCAAATTTTTTTTCTTTTTTCCGTTTTTTTTTTTTTTTTGAGAAATGTTGGGTCCAAATCTTAGTACCCTCAAGTTTTCAGCGCTGAATCTGATGTACTAAAAAAGATACTAATTTGACATACGAACCCCTTAATTATTAATATTATATAGCCTGCATGATGGGTTGTCCTAGCCCACTAGCCCTAGCTACGGCATAAATTAAACGTCTCCTACGTACACATGCACGTGCATATATATGATATCATTAATAACATGAATCAAGCATCCATCCAAGATTATTCGGAGACACAATAGTATTATATTTCAGAAATGAACCCGATGCTTAATGATGTAGATATTAGTCAATTGCAATTTCCCACATTAGATAGATTCTAGTGCATAAAATGTCAAACTAGTTCTAAATCACGGCCAACTTCACTTTTTTTTTTTTTTTTTCAAATATCACCCATTTCCCTTGGTGCCAAAGCAAAGAAAAGTATGTGTTCTCTCTCTCTCTCTCTCTCTTATCGGTTTCCCATGTAATTAACTCTTCAAGAAGCTTTTGCAGGATACTTGTAACTTTTTATTGTAGCGTTGGAATAATGAATAGATTCAACCGCTGAGTTACTCATGGAAGCACATGAGATGCAGAAGTGGGGCAGTTGGTTTTTGGGATCTTTAGTTAATGTAAATGCATGTATGACTCTTTGTTGATACCATGCGGTTTTGACATAGGAGACCCCAAGGGAAGCCCTAGAATGATTACATTGTGCATGCGCAAGTATACTGCATTAAGAATTACCATAAAGAAACACAGAAAGTGAGGGCGGTGTTAGCATTCCAAGACAAAAATGTGACCTAAGAAACCCTCACCACCGTCTGATCCAGACAATGAAGGGAGATGATCATGAGACAAAGTCCACCTTTTTCAGGAACTTCTTTATGGTTTATACTACCCCATGCACCGAAATAGCTAAATTAGTACTTACATATTGAGAAAGGCAATCGTGATGCAATGCAAGCCTTTTTTATAATGAACAAATTCTCTCTCTCTCTCTCTCTCCCTGCTTCCCTCACTCCAAGTCGATCAGTTAATGATATATCCTGAAGAACCAATAGCGAAGAGACACGAGGATGAGCACTAAAAAGTAAGGGTTTCTCAGGACACATCATTAACTAAGCAAAAGGAACTTTAAATTTATGATGGTAGTGGCCTCAAGCATGTATTTCGGTGTGCAGTGGTCTCAAGCAAAAAGGATTGTCTATACTCCATGTTGGCGTGAATGAAAATCCTCCACCAAAAAGGAAATTCAGAAAAAGAGCTCAAAAGAGAATAGATGCAATATTCAAAAGATTATCATGGTAAGCTATCACCCACTTGATTTACTAGTAGAGCAACTGAACTCTTAATTTTTGTAATCAAAAGTCAAATGTTGTGAACCCAGAAAAAAAAAAAAACAAAAAAAAAGAAGAGGCTTATCGTAACTTTTGGTATGGTGATAAAATGAACTCTTAGTCCCAATATTAGGTTTCAACTATGGTTCTAAGGAACAAGGAAAAAGGCTCATCATTGTAAATACTTTCACCATATATATACACAATTAACTATAGTCTTCCATTTCGAGAAAAACATGAAATATATATGACTCGGTGATAGTAATATAATGGATATGGATTTCAGTGACAACCATGATTTTTCAAAAGTAAAAGGAAAGCTAAGGTGCGTTTGGTCACATTATTGGTTTTTTGTCTGTTGTCTTTTATTTGTTTATTATATAGTTTTATTATATACTGTTATCAATAAAGTTTTTCAACGACGCTTTCTTTAAAAATAATTACTGTATATAGAAAGAGAATGCAAAGAAAAAAAAAAGTGAGATTAATGGGAGAGCAAAGAATGTGTAGAGAGATAAACAAAAGAAAATTTGGATAATAATGATAGAAAATTTAGAGAGAAGTGGAGATAGAGACAAGTAGTTTGAAGGGAGCTGAGGTAGACTCAGAAAAACAAAAGAAAAATTAGAAAAACTTGATTTTGTTGTTTTTTCGTCATCTATTTTCTTAAAAAGTATTATCATATTTTAAATTTAACATACAAACAGAAAGTATTGCAAATAGGCTTGTTGTTGTGTGACTGGAGGGTTAAAAAAGAAAGGAAAAAAAAAGAAAAGAAAAGAAAATGAAGAATAGAAAACCGGAACGACAATAAACGAGCCCTTTGTGCTTTTCTGATGATTGCAATGACCCGCACCCAATCATTTGGACCTGTATCAAACTCAACGGATGCAGTTCAAAGGCACTAATTATCTAGGCTAGATCGAGAGTGTATCCATGTTTTTTTTTTAATTTTTTTTATTATTAATATGGTTGATTGGCATTAACCTCATGATCAGACACCTGATTATCCCTATGCAATTAGTAACTCTGATGGGTTTGATCGAGACAGCTCTCACACGAGCCTAACCAAAAGTTGAGATTTGCAGCCCAGCATTTGCGAGCGAACTATATGGGCACTGCTCTAGAAGTCAGGCCATCAGAAAAAGCCGAAATGGAATTCTACAATGAAATCAATCTTCATATATCAGTATTGTTGTAAACGAAACAAGCTGGGTCACAAACGCAGTCTTCCTTTTTCAGACACCTTCAATGCGTTTTTATTTGGCAAATTAATGCGGAGCTTTTGATAAAGTGAAATCAGCTGTGCAACCTTCTCTCCGAGACTCGTCGGATGAGATTACACGGCACTGCTTCAATTATGAGACGAAATGTAAATTTCTCCGTCCGGAAGATCCCTTGTCATGGAGATATCAAGCTTCTCCCGGATTGATATGTCTCGAACCAACCAGCCATGGTGATATCATCTATGTTAAAGAAGTTTTTGAGATAGTGAAGTATTCCTAACATTCGTCGCTTGTATTCCTTTTCACGCGATAAAAATAAGCAACACTTGTCCACAAATGAGTTGCGAATTGGCAGAAATATATGGATGACTGTCTTCGTATTGACCTAAAATTTCTGATGTCTCGAACAACCTAGTGATTTTGTATTGGATAAACTCTCTTTTTAAAATTAAAATTTAGAATTTTGAGAATATAAATTTAAATGCTTAAATAATGAAGTATGTTAGGAGAATTTTAATCTTAATATTATTAAAAAAGGACAAAATTACTTAAAATGTATGGATTTTTTTTTTTATTATATAGCCTTTAATACGTAATTGTTATTATGTACGGACTTATGAATAATAGGGCATCCCCCCCCCCCCTTTTGTGTTTTTTTTGGTTAATCATCGTCGCTTATACGCCTAGTTGGCTAAACAAACCGAAACCAAAGTAACGACATTGATAACTTTCCAAAAGGCTAACCAGTGCCCTTCACTGCCCAATAGCGACTGAAACAAGATGAGAAAAGATACCCAGATCAGAAAATTGTGAACTTGAAAAGCAGCCGAGGATTCCGCGCTTGTTTTGTAGGCAACATTAAGAGTCTAAGATGCAACAAAGTCTAGAGTAGTTGACAGAAATTTATGGCATTTTCGACCCCTCGAAACATTTGATTCTGCAAAAGCACGGCCAACCTATGATATTTTCTAGTCACTCTTTTAGTTCTAGACATCGTACAACATAATCATGTACTATCGCCCGTTCCGTGGAAAATCTGCCACATCTATCTCTCTCCCTGTCCCCCTCTCTCCATGATCCTTGGCTTATATGCGTCCTTGAGCTTTGTTGAAGTCGCAGAAGCGAAGTGAGTTTCCGTTCAACTCTTAATTTATACCAAAGAAACCAAAGAGGGTTTTCTTTCCCTTCTTGCCTAACCATTCATTAAATTTCCTTTATGGAAAGGATACAGACTCGTAATATTATGCTATACCATCTTTTTATATGAGTCGGCAATCACTATAAGAAGCCATAAGGTAGAATTGCGCTCTTCTTTTATTTTTGTAGGAATCCCTGCACTTACTTGAGCTCGCCTTTTTGATAATGGATGTCAGCCAAAACAAGTTCACAAATCAGACTTGGAGTGATGAAATGTCCATGGAAGGTCAAATCCTCCAGGACCAAAGCCTCTTCAGCTCTCTTTGTCCTAGCTACGCTCTCCAAAGGCAAACACCATTCTGCTCTATCCAAGCTCCTATCTCAAGCTCAATCCTTCTCGGAGATCACGTGGGAAACCCTAGAGAGGAAGAAGATGAGCCAGAAGAAGAGCTAGGGGCCATGAAAGAAATGATGTACAAAATTGCAGCGATGCAGCCAGTGGACATAGATCCAGCGACAATTTGCAAGCCCAAAAGACGAAATGTAAGGATCAGTGATGACCCCCAGAGCGTGGCAGCACGCCACCGGCGAGAGAGGATAAGCGAAAAGGTCAGGATTCTGCAAAGACTAGTTCCTGGGGGTACTAAGATGGACACTGCCTCAATGCTAGATGAAGCTATTCGTTATGTCAAGTTCTTGAAAAGGCAAATTCGTTTACTTCAGTCTAACCAACACCCACCTTGCCCCGGAGATTGGCCGGTTACATACAATAGGCCTCTTGATTCCACCACCTATTCTTCCTCCCTCGACACCCTGGCCTTTGGCCCCTGTTTCGCCATTGCCGGTGGTAATGGTCACGATCAGGTAATTAATTAGTGATTATCAGTTGTACTCAAATAGTTCAAGTGTTTAAATGTTAACGACGACGATGATGATGACGATGATGATGACGATAATGATGATGGTATTATAAGTGGATGGGATTATTGTTGTAGTTGTGAATAACACAAGGTGCGGTACAATTTAATAGGGTCGCCATGTGAGGGAAATGATGGTTAGGATTTTGTTGACAAAATGGCACATATGACCTGTAGAATAATCATAACGGTCAGCTTGAGTTACGTACAACCATGTGTTCTTATTATTTTATATTAGTACCATACAACGAGGTCTTTGGACTGTGTGACTTTGGCTCTCTTGGCCGGAAAGTTGGTTTGGTGGACTATCCCTTCTGGGAATAAAACAGCCATGACGTTCGCAATACAACTTTTGAACATGATTGACCTCTTTATAATGTTTGTGCAGATGCAGACGTGCGATGCCATAATTCACAAGTTCTTGTAGGTACATGTGTGCATACGTACAAGTGATATCTAGATTAGCGATACTCTCTGCATACAATTAAATGTGTGTCTGACAATTCATCCATCTGTACAACTTTTCGCACGAGTGCTTGTGCTTGTGTGATTGGATTAATTTCTTGCTCTACTTCATTGTGGCTAAGGCCTGAAGGGTACGACTTTTCTTGGGGTTGGGTGGTGGGAGAAATGGTAAGATTACATATGCATGGCTTAGCAAGCCATAGTAGATATAGAGATAGTTCATCAAACAAAAATTAGTTAAGTACTTAAGTAAAACCCTAGCGAAAAGTTCTCCCCGATGATGCAATTGGAAACAGGAAGGGAATTTGGACACCGCCAAGCCCTTTTTTTTTTTTTTTCTTTTTTTGGTATAAGTGGAAATTTATCGTAAAAAAAAAAAAAAAGAGCGCGAGAAATACAAAATTATTGAGCACTTCGATATCCCAAGCCAGAATATCAAAGGAACCGAAGGACTACCTTCCACAACACTCAAACTAGCATTTGAACAATGGTTAATATATAAACCAGCAAACCTATTACACATGTTCTTATCCACTAATTTAAAGTATTTGCCTCAAATACACAAAAGGAGGAGACAATCCGATGAAGGACCACTTTTCCGCTAGTAACCTTGTTGTTTCTTCTCTCTTTTCAAAGGTGCCAACAAATACAAACCGGAATCATGAGTTTAAATTGCTTAGAAATCCAAGAGCAAGGTTGAAATTTCCAACAATGCAACAAGTTGATCACTGAGAAAGGAAAGGGTATATACCAGCCAAAACGAATTCATAAATGCCTGTAAAATGTCACTAGCAGACCTGCAATGGAGCATTATTGCTATCCAACCTCATTATTAGAACAACAAAGGGAACACATGTTAGCAATACCAGCCATATGTACACCGGTTGGGAATAGCAAGGATCATGCCCCTAGCCACCAGAAGGAGAAAATGGAAATTTTTGATGGAATAAACTCGAGCCAAATGACTTTAGGGCGATCGGCCACAAGGAGAGGGACGATTGTAAACAGGCTTAAGCTTTGACAGAAACTCCTTACAGAGAACTTTTAATGAAAAATGCTTCCAATACATCTTTTCCTTGCCTACCTGGGTGACAACTGATATTGCTATTATGAAGAGCTATTTGAAGATCCGACACATGTCTGGTGGCAATGTCATGATAACGAACTCAACAGCTATAACTAATTGAGATGAGTAGGCAGCCAAAAAGTCAGGAAATCTATGGGTCAAGGCCTTATTATTAGGCCACGCATCATGCCAAAACGAAGTACTTTTACTGTCTCTAATATCAACCTTAGCTCTGGTCCAAAAAACCTCACTAAGCCTGCAAATATGCATTCAAGAGACATACCCGTGAAGCTGAAGTCACCCCTCGATACACAACAATTGTTTCTATTACTATATTTTTAAGATATAGTAATTGAACCTCCAGAACCCCTTTACAAAGCAATGCCCTATTCAATAGCATCTGATCTTTCACACAAAGACCCCTCCTCCCCCATGTTTCTGTCCTTCTTGACCTCAACTCAGGACAAAGTGATAATTATTTTTTTCAGATCCTCCCGATCAAAGAATTATGGTACAAATCCTATCAAGAGACATTTAAATGTTTCAACGAGCCTTAAACAACGAGAAAAAATATGTAATAAATTGGGTTATATGATAGAGTACTCTTGATAAGAGTAAGCCTACCCCTGCACAAGCATATAATTGCTTCTGCAAGACAACAAACGAGACTGAACCCTCCCAACAACTGAAGCCCAAGCATCCTGGATCTCAGTTTATCTCCCACCCGTGGCCCTAAATACGTTGTGGGAAAAAAACAAAAAAACCCACATTTGCACCTCAAAATTATCACAAGAGCTTCCAAAATATCAAAACTATCAATGGAAACGATCTCAGATTTATCGAGATTGATTCTGATCTTGGGCATAGCTTGAAAAATAATTCATTACAACTTTGATCCAAAAGACCTGTAATTCCTCCGCATAGCACAATAACTGACCATCATCAGCAGACAATAAACGATTTAACTCGCTACTTTGGAAGGTTTCATTCGTTTAAAATCCCTGAATCAAATACTTTTCCCCAAGAAACTTTAGGCAAAGAGAAAAAGAGAAAAGGTCTCCAAAACGCAAAAAGAAAGAAAGAAGTGTGTAAAAGAGACAGACAGCCACCCTGCCTTAGTCTCCTCTCACTTTTAAAATATTCTTTCTTCTCACCGTTATACTTTTATTTTATTTACTTTAAAAACTTCCCTCATATTTTATTTACTTTAAAGACTTTATGAATTTATTAGTTTTATGAATTTATATTATAAATTTTTTATTTAAATGTGAAAAAATAAGCAATGTAGAAAAAAAATATAAGTAAAGAAATAAAATAAATAATAATAATAATAATAATAATTAAATTATTATTTGTATTTAATATATAATTAAAATTTTAATAAATAATATATATTTTAATCGTGAAAAGAAGAGTTAGTGATTTTTACTCTTCTCAAATTAAATTTAAAAATAAAAAAAATATTATTTTTGAGTATAAGTTAACTATAAAAAAGATCTTTTTTCTCTCAAAGATTCTCGGGTTAAGCATTCAAGTACAACAATATCAATTATACTCTCTTTTCAAAGTTTAATTGTCTAATCTATGTATAAATCTTACAAATCAAAAGTTTACAAAATTATTATATATGTATAAAAATAATTTCAATTATCCAACAAAAAGTAACCAAGGATTAATAGTTGATGTGAAGTAAAATCCATTATAAAAAAGAGGCCGCATTATGTGATGAGAAAAGGGGAGGACAAAGCTAAAAAAATTAGAGCAAAGTATGCATTAATTATAAAAGAGTCAATGTGATTTTAGGGGGCCAACAAAAATCAATTAAGGAACCAAAAAGAAAGAAAATAAAGTGTGCACTTATTATTTTGAGGGCTAATAAGTTTAGAGCATTTGAAGGAGGATAAAAGAATAAAAAGAAACAGCCTCTTGCCAAACGTCTAAAAATATGTACAAATAACAACTCAAAAGGAGGAGTTATTTCATCCGGGTAACAATGTTAAGAATAAAAGTTCACACATTATGATTATGAGACTTCTACATTTTTCTTCTCATTTTCTTTACACTTTTAAGGGTACAATTATACATAAATAATCTTGTTGAACTTAAAATCATGATCAGAATAAAAAATAAAATTAAAATTAAAATTTAATAGATAAAGATCTAACCAATGGAGATAGTTTCATCCACTTATAGAGACATCAATGATATTAAGAGGAGTTTCATTTAATTTATCCTAATAAAATCAACAAGTAAGAGGTTAAAACTTTCTATAAACAAATGATCACAAGTTCAATTACTAAAATTAACTTAGTAAACACTTATCTTAAGTTGTGTTGGTATTCCTCCATTTCAGTTAAGGTCTTTTTACACAAAAAGGTATAATATCAGTACCTTTTACTTTTTTTATTCCTTTTCTTTTATCCATACACATATTGAAAAATTGAAAAAAAAAAAAAGACATACTAACAAGAAATATAAAAGTAGTCAAAGAGGTGAAAAACAAAGCCCAAAATTAGGTATTTTGTCCCAAGGTAGCCTATTAGAGGTCACCAGCACTGCCCACCACTAGAAAAATCCATAGATATCACCTGTAAAATCCTTTCAAGTTGAATTACACATCATCAAAGGCTATGCATTGAGAAGAGGGACAAAAGTGCACGATCCGACAAAACCAAAAATTGGCTACTACACACATCACTACTAATCTTTGTCACCACACAAGACTAATATCGGTCAATTCCTCAAGTGTTGGTCTCTCAATTTCCAGTGGCCACATGCCAATCAGGGTAACGGAAGGTGATAACTATCATCTCAAACCCCAATGCCACTACTTGTTCCGCCTCTTATACATGCCCTTTTTGGCCATTTTTACCACACAACACCAACCTCGGTGGACTTAGTAAGTAACAATCTATCCATTGATACCTTCTATATGTCAATCGAAGATTGACAACATGTCACTATTGGTGGTCATTATCATCTTTATTCCTATCATATCCACTCCAAAATCAACAAAAAAAACACCATTTTGGATTGAAATTTTAACTTCTTACACTAAAAATCCTACCCAAGACTTATGATTGAAGTATTATCAAGGTAAAAATGTAAATATTAACCACATAAATGGGCATTATAGAAAGAGAAGGATCCTTGAATTATTTGGGATATAGAAACTAAAAATGGGGGGGGGTTGGCAATTAAGAAAAGAAAAAAAGAAAGAAAAAGAAAAAGAAGCCAAGGAAAAGAAGAGAATAAGGAAAAAAAAAGGAAAGAAAAAAAAATAATAAATAAAAGGATTCAAAGTTTTCAACAACAGTATAAATTTGATATGAGTTTATAAGTATAAAATTATATTAATTCTTAAAAAAAAGAAAAAAATTGCCCATCTTATCACTTGTTTGAATTTCTTAAAATCTTAAATGTGTACTTTTATGATAAATTATAAAAAAATAAAATAAAATAAAGTATTAATAAGAAAAGTATAAAAGTAAAAGTTAATAAATAATAATTCTATTACTTGCAATAGATGTTTGGGTTGATTATAACCTTCACCAAACATAACTATGTTCATAAACCTTGAAGAATCTTAATAAGATAAATCAAATCACTTGTAATATTTCAATTGCACTTAAAATGATTAATGTAGACTTTAAAATTAATATATACACATTAGAGCACACTTACCCCCTATAATTCCACGTTAGACATGCATTTCCTCTTTACAAGCAACTTGTTATGATAGCCTGACGGCTTCATTAAAGTTTTTTTAAAAAACAAATTTCTTTAATTTGTTCTTATTTTTATACTTTATTTCTTATTTGATAATTTATTTAATTCTATCATTTTAATATTTATAATTATCATTTATATTATAAGCTTAATTTCACACACTCACAAAGGTCTAAAACTCAACATATCCTTTCTACCTTAGATGAGAGAAAAAAAAAATAGGTCCTTTGTGAAACTTATAGTTTTCATATAAGACAGTTTTGAAATCTCTCGATTAGACTAATGACTCCTATTTGAGCTTTAAATGACAAAGGAAGAAACTTTTTGAGGACTTTTAACCTATTTGAGATCTATTAAACCATACATTCATTGTTATATTAGTTAAGTGATTTACCCATTAGATCCATCCTTTATAGGAGAATAAGACTAAGATATTTCTACCTTAATCATCACATCATACATCCTTTTATTTTTAATTTTTTACTACATTATTTTATAATATATGACTCATCTTTGTGTTCCTTATACTAACATATTTTATTTTTTTTTTTTGTTATTTTTCTCATGTCATTCATATCTTCCATCATGATAAAAGGGAAAATGATGTGAACAATAAGGAATTTATAATTGATAAGATGTATAATTCATATTCAATCTTATATAAAAAAATGGAAAAAAAAGTTAAAGAACTAATTAGTTAAATGGATGGTATTTAAGCCTTAATTAAAGAATTAAAGCGTACATACTGTAGATAACCTAAGAATTTGCTAAAGGAAATATGGTCGTAGGGGATGTAATTCCTCATAAGAGTTCTCTTACCTTAACCAGTGGACTATTTAAAGCAACTTTAGTATCAATAACTTCTCTACACCAACCATGCATTTTTCTTTAACACTAACAATAGTTATGCAATTATTTGGTGTTAAGATATACTACATGATGTCACTTTAGCACATCACCTTGTTGATTTCACCCTTAAGATTTAAAACTACTCTTAAATTAATGAAAAAAAAATGTATGAAGTATAAAGCATTCTATAAAACAAAAGATTGATCTTTTATCAAACGAAATTAAAACCATCAAAAGGGATAATGTGTACACTTTTCCTAAATGCATCAAATCTTTGTTTGATTTAAAATGTAATCCTTCAATCAAGATTCAAGATTACAAAATTTGAAAAGTATGATAGCATAAGATTATTAACAAATCATTTAACCATGTATATCTAAAAATTGGTGGCATAATAAAAAATTTTTATTGTCTTACTCTTAAGGTAGTCTAATGAATGCAGCCTCCTACTGTTTCATTAAGACTAGAAAAATGCTAGAATTTAAAAAGAGCTAACGGTTTCCTTTGAGGTCAGGTTTAAGTATATGTTTAATTTTAAACCTACTTAAATGGATCTTCAAGCCACGAAAAAGAAGTCTAAAGAGTCTTTTAAATAATATGCATAATGATGACATAATATAATTGTCTAAGTTTAACTCCTTTTAATGGAAAAGGAATTGGCTTCCACCTTCCTCAGAACCTTGAAAGCCTTTACTATAACAAAATAATAAGAAATGTATTAGGAAACTTCATCAATCTAGTCATTATAGGAGAAAGAATCAACGAGGGTATTTGAAAATGTAAAATTATTAATGCTATTACTAACATAATATCTAAAAAGACTAACACAACTAAAAAGAAAGAAGATGAAGTCTAGGTAACTAAGTATGATAGTTAATCAAAACTATACCATGTTTACTAATGATTCAATAACTTATAGGGGCAATTTAATCCTTAACCATCATATGAGTTTCATGATATAACAATATCATTTTCATACCAAAGCTCTCAACTACAACTGTCATAACCACATATCCGCACACCAACACCTCTAAGTAACTAAACTAACCTTAGAAAGCAAAAAAAAAAAAAAAAAAAAAAAACAAATAAGAAAATTAACTCTATACTGGTACTTTATTTAGAATTGTTATTCTAACTCATTTAAAACTAGTTACCATTATAACTAAGAAGTAGCTAAAATAACCCTATCCTAATTGGTATAATAACATTGTCAAATGCAAATATCATGTGGATAAATCAAATATTCTACTGACAACGACTGGACCTTCAAACATAGAGTCTAAAAACTAAGGGATGAAGGCTTAATTAACTTTTGAAAACCTAAAAGGAAGTTTGATGTTAATCTTTTTCTTTATCACAAGGCCATGAATCAATTTAAGAAATGCTCAAATAATAATTATTGAGGATCAAATTTTAGCTCCTTTGAAATTTGTGTGGTAGAGGTTAGAGCACTAACTTAAAGATGCCTACCTTTTCAACATAAAAAAAACCCAACACCATTAAAAGTAATTAAGTTTGTACTTCCCTTAACTCACCACTTCAAAAATGCAAAATTCACTAACCAAGTCAATGATGAATGCAAATGGTCAACCAAAGTCATTATTGAACTTAACATATTGACAATTTACATGATTTCCAAAAAATAGGAAAAAAAGTCTTCTTAAGTTCCACTAATTTAGCTATGTAACCTTGACCTCCCTTTAGGTAACTAACAAGTTTAGGAGATTATCTAATCACTTAAGTATCTTGTAAAGTAATGTAATTTAAAATTTTCCTTACTTGTTGACACCTATAACATTCAAGAGTAGTCATTTGATAAAATAGGTAACCTTTTACCATATGTCAACTAGTAACATATGTTTATATACACTTATAATTCTAACTCTATCATTTTCCTTTATTTACATAATCCATCCTAATAGCACCTATTCATTTCTTATAACATCTTATCTATTATTCAGGATATCTAAAGATGAAATTGATAATTTAACTTATATTTACTTTGAGGCAAAATCTAAAAGTACCTTCAATGTGTCAATCTAAGATAACCTAAAAAGTGAAAAAAATCCTATTAAATCTCTAATGCCTAGTTAAACAAGAATAAAGGCAGTTCATAACTAAAAAAGAGTTTATTAATTAGATTAACTTAAGTACTATAAGAAGTTAATAAAAAGTAAAAATCAACATAAAACTTCCTTCTAAAAGTAGGTAAAGCATGATTTAATTGCTTAAAGAATACACAAATATATTCACTTAGTTATACCAAGATATATTAGGCTCAAACACCAATATATTAATGCATAAATTTCCTTTGTGACTAAAAGATAAACCAATATGATAGAAGTTTAGAAGAATAAAACCTAATGTTCTCTTAAAAATCAAGGAAGAATTAAAAAAATAGTTAGATTTAAGTTTTCTTTAAGAGACAAATTATCCAGAATGGGTAGCCAATATTGTACTAATGTCAAAAAAGGATGGTAAGGTCTACATTTATGTGGACTACAAAGAATTAAATATAGCAAGCCCCAAAGATAATTTGTTGCTAACACATATTGACATTCTTGTGGATAACACAAAAGGTCATTCAATGTTCTCCTTCATAGACAAGTTATTAAGCTATAATCAAATCTAAAAGGCATTCAAAGACATAAAGAAAACAATATTTGTTGCAATATGAGACACCTTCTACTATTAGCTCATGCTATTTGGCCTTAAAAATGTAGATAACATTTACACCTTTTACAACGAATGAGGTATAAAGATTCTTAAGAAATATTAATTATATGCAGAATATGGTGAATTTAGTAAAATAAAGGCTTTGATTTAAAGAGGTACTAGTAAGGGACCTTTAATTCCATTTTTTATGGACCAAACATTTTCCAACATTTGTTTAAAGGGCTTTTTAATTGACAAACTTAGCATTAAAAACCAAAGTACTAATCTTTCTCTCGATGTTCTATAGAGGGGTATATCCATTGAGTTAGAGCTTTTTATTATTATTAGCATCTCTTCCTTACCCTTATTGTCTATTTTGACATTAGCCATTGAGTCTCTATAAGGGGTAAGTATTATGACAATTGACAGTGGTTTAGACTCTAAGATTCTTATCTTATTGAAAAAAGGTGTTATGGTTACTATTACTAATGAGGGTTTAGTGAACTAACCTCTTAGTAAGTGAGCTTAATTAAGGAAATCTTGAAAAGTGTCCTTTGACAAAATAGTGAAAAAATCTTTTGAGAGCAATCTTATCATTTCTATCAATCTTTACATTATGAAGGACTTTAGGAGGAGAAGTTTGCCTTCTTTGGATTCCCCCTTAGACCTCCCCATTAAGGTATTTATATCAACTTATCCAATTATGTGTTCCTTATCTTTCTTATTGCAAATTCTCGAGGAATGGATAAATTTTCCATAACTTAGTACGCAAATAGTAGAGTATACTTTCAAGCAACCAATAAATGCCACATTGGGTATTTCTTAACTTCAGAAGAATAAGGAAGCTAACTTAAAGGTCAACTATAAGGCTAAAATTAAAACTCAACTTCTTTGTGAGCATCTTTTTCAAGGGAAGGTTAAATTTTCTTACCTTTAAAAGAGAGTAAAAAAGTAAAAAAAAAAAAAAGGGAAAAGGTAATCTTTCAACACAAACTATAATATTTTGGTCACGCCTAGTAAAAAAGTGAAGGAATCATGTTAAACTAAATGCTAAGGTTATGGCTAAATAGGCTAAATTAAGATAAAAAGTTACTAGGCTGATATCATACTCAAGCAAAGCCATAATCGAGAAAGGCAATAAAGGGATAGTTTGATGAAGCTATTGTTTGAGCTGGGAATTATGGCTTCTTAATGTTTATTATTGCTATTCATAATAAGCTTCGATTTATTCGAGAGAGTAACAAATTGTTGTTCCTTTGGGAGAAACTTCCTATTTTTGTGGTACCTTTATACCTTCGTCTCAACCTTTAATGCAATTCCTTATACTTTTATCAGTCTTTTAGCTTTCTGAGAACCCTTAATTTGACAACAAGTATGGCTAGAGTTTGGATAAGACTCTAGAAGCTTTACGCCAAAGGTCTTACTTTAGCTTTTACCAAATTTTGGTTAGGTAACCCTTTAAAGGGTGTACAGTTAAAGGGTGTCAACTTATGTAGAGGTTACAATCACTTTTTAAGGATTATGACCTCTTCTTAAAATCTTCTATAATAAACATCCTCTCTAAATCTTGTAAATGTAAATGATTTCTTTCCATATTATTATAACTTATAAAGTATTGTCATGTTAACAAAGTTTCCATTCATTTATTCTTTTTGTTTCTTTTTTCCTACTTGTACTTTATTATTATTAACTACTAAAAAAAATGGGACACTTGTATGCAAATTTTGCACTTAATTAAGGTTCAATTCTCAAGCATCATGCAATTCCTTATTATTGGTAATTGTTCTTTAAGACATGTATTTCATAAGTCCTTAACTATTATTGAATATTTCATAACATTATTGTTATTTCCATAGTTGCACAAACAATTTTTATAAAATTAAAATTTTGTAAATAAAAGATGCATTTTGAACTATTTAATTAAAATATAAGTAAATAAAAATTTTAAAATAATATATAAAAAAAATTACAAAATGCTATATATCAATCGATAAACTAGAATTTTAAAAAAAGACTTGTAAAATTTTGTTATGATTTTGGCTAATTTTTTAAATGATTACAAACAAAACAAATTGCAAGTAATGGTGAATAAGAAAATTCTTACAAATTTTATACAAAATCTTGGATTTTAATATGGATAATTACAAAAATTCTTATTTTTATAAAAAAAATTCTTACAACTTTTATAAATAATTTGCACAAAATTTGCCCTACTAAACTGTAAGGATAAGTTCTATTTTGAGTTATTACAAAAATTTAAATCTTAGTCATTAAAAAAAACAAAAATTCAATGAAGATCAATTTTGTTAAACAAAGTTTATGTGCACATCAATAATTCCAATTCTATCAAATCAGTCACTATCCTATGATTTGACATTGACAAGGTGTTTAATGTGTCAAATGCAAGTCACTTGGTCATCCATTTGTGCTTACAAGGCATGCCCAATTATCCACGTTAGCCCCTTACCATGACATAATGTCCATAAATGGACTTGTAATTTTTCTCCCTCTCAATTAGTTTCTCTCTCTTTATTGTGTAAAAAGTAAAAACCAAATCTTAATTGATCTAATTTTTCAAAAAAATTCTCATTCACTTCACTTGTTACAAAAAAAAAAAAAAATTGTTATTCTGAAGAGAAATAAAAAAAAATTGATAAAACCTTACGATTAAGAGTCCTATTCCTCCATTCTTTATTAATCAAAGCACTTAGAAATTATTTGGTTAAAGTTAGTTTTACTAAGAAATTAATTGAAAATGGATAATCTCCATCCTTAGTATTTAGTAAAGAAAAATCTCATTAACATTCTCTTATCTATAGGAATAAGATTCCTTTATATGTGTGAATAAGCATTCCCTTCCTCTCCCTAATCAATCACATTGTCATTTCCTTTTTTGTTTCTCTTTAAAATAGATAAAATATAATAAAATATTAATAAAATATATTTATATAAAATAAATACAAATAAATTTTATAAATATAATAATAATAATAATAATATATTTTCAAATTATGATAATAATTAAATTATCAATAATAATTATATATATAATGAGAAAAAAATTATGAAATATTCTAATTATTAATTAAATATTTATTTTAAATTTATATTTTTATTATTAATTTGAATTATTATTATAATAGATATTATTATTATTAAACAAATTCTTTAATATAAATTATATTTATACTTTTATAGTAATTAAATATATTTTAATTATATTATTATTATTTACCTTTTTCTTATAATTATTTTTTATTCTAATTATCATTTTGAATTTAACCAAAAAGCTATAAAAGGAATTTAATTCCAATTTTGGAGTGAGTTAAATATATTATAAAATTTACTATTCTGTTTCTAATTCCAAAATATAAACTAAATGATCCCTTAAGTCAAAAAGTAGCAACTTTTCTATTGTTTAAGGTGGGTCTTTGAGATTTTTTTTTGTCAAAATTTCAAAAGTGCATTAAATATATTACTTTCGATGAAGTTTTTGTTAATAGACATTTGTTTATACCTATTTGTATTTGAAAATTTTAAATTTCATTTTTGTTTGTATATGTATAGAAAATGACAAAAAAAATATTTTTTTTCTTGGTTACATGTTTGCTTGGAATGATTTCACACACACACACACACACACACTCACATATATATATATATATTTGTTGTTTATTTGTATCTATCTATACATGTTTAATTTTGGCTATTGTAGTTTATTTTTCCAATGTTATTTTTAGTGTTTTTTAAAGGCATGTTATTTATGACTGTTATTATTTGTTTTTGTATCTTCTCTTCAGGAAGGCACATTTTGACAGGGGGGTAAACATTGTATATGTAGGATCCTTGGTGCATGACTAATTGTATCGTACAAAGGGGGCATAAAGCATGTAATAGATATGGTGAACTCGAACAAGTTATAATTTTTTGATATAAAAGCAACTAATTGGCTTCTCAGGGGTGAGAATTTTAAGGATAAAGTTGAAGTATTGTATTATTTTAATTTTAGGAAAAACTTTGAGTGAAAGGCTTAGGGGGTTGGAAAATAATTATGATTTTTTTTTTTTTAGTATGGCGAAGTGCGTGTAGGAGAATGAGGGTAAAGAAGCCGAGTTGTTATATTGAATATTGTGTTCTATCAATATGGAGGAAATGAAAGCCAAAAGTATACTCAACAGCAATGTTGAATTTAGGGGGCTTGATACTAAGGTGGTTCTTGCGGAGGTAAACAGAATAAAATATGTGGGAGACATACACGGAGAAAATGAAGAATAATGCATATAAGATATATGCCAGTTCGAAAGTTATAAAAAGGTGAATGAAATTAAGCATGTCGGGAATCACGAGGATGGTCTTAGTCTTAAGGAGAAAGACTAGTCTAGGAATATATAGGGAGGTCTATTAGCTTGGAAGGGCGATCCAAGTAATGTGAATATGCCTGGACTAGAATCTGGGTCTGTTCATGTTAATGTGACTAAAGGAGATTATTTTGAAGTTATTGGGAGAGAAAAGAATAAGAAAGAAGTTAACGTTAGAGAAACGAAAAGGAGGGAAACTCCTGTGGTGGCTGAAGGAAAGTATGAAAGTGGGAAAGGAGGGTAGTCGTGAGTCAATAGGGTTTGAGACCCCAAGTGATCAAGATAAGGCCATGAGGAGGAGGAGGAGGAGGAAGAGCGAAGTCCCAATAGGGTTTACTCCTACCACCACCCACGCACTCAGGTAAGGCTGGAAATGCCATCGAAATATGCTTCACCTTTACGCTCGTCGCCGCTAGTTCCGCCACTCAACCTTTTGTCTCCAATTACTGAAATTGGTCCAGGATGACTCACTGTCATCAACAGGTCTGTTTTCGGTCATTCAAATACTGTTCTGTCGCCTCAAAGCCGATGCTCCGGTGCTTCTCCGCCTACGAGCTACCACACGTCCACCGCATGTCTTCGTCAAAGGGAACTCACACTGCTGAAGCCGAAGCCGGCTTCCTCCATTGCACTGAACACTGGGGCCAACGTGTGTCGTTGACTTGTTGGTGGACTCGCTGGAGTCATAGACTGGAGTCAAGCCTCCGTCACAACGCTGTTTGTTTCTTTAATTGGCAGAAGACTTTTTGGTCTAGTTTTAACGGTAAGTTTAGTCGGTCAAAGGATCTCCGGCGCTTCGGCTTCTGAAAAAGGAAAAAAACAAAAAAAAGAAACGAAAAGAAAGGGATACGGGCAGATGATTTATAGTAATTAAAGTCATGAGTTTAGTGCGAAAAAGGATTGAAATTGTGATTTATTAATTAATTTTGCAGGAAAAGAGGAAGAGGAAAGAGAGACAAAAAGGGAAAAAAGAATTTTTTTTTATTATTTTTTTATTTAATTATATTTTTTAATTTTAAATTAAAAATATGGAAGTATTACTAATTTTCTATGTTAACGTATTGCATTACATTTTTTTAATAATTTTCGTTTGTGTGATTTAATTAAGATAGATTTGTTAAACAAAAATTTACTACTACAAAATTGTTATTTTTAAAAAAATTAAGATATATTTATTAAAACATGTAAAATTATAAATTTATTTTAAATAAAATTAAAATTAAATTTATTGTATAGAATTGTGGCTATCGATAACATTCTTTCCTTGAAGGAGAATTAACACTTGTGGTTTAATTTTATGAAAACAAATATAAGCGATTGCATTTAGTTAAATAAAAAAATAATAATAATTTAAACAACAAATAATAGTTTTCGTGTTGCATGGCAACATACTTTACTTTGAGTTGAGATTGACGAGAAATCAAGTCTTATCACTTAAACAAAACACAAAAGAATAAAAAGGTTTTGCCCTTTCGATATTGTAAAATTGAGTAATAAAAGAAAGGCATCGCTTGAATCCGATGGGGAAGGGGAAAAACGACACCGTTCGACTTATATCGATCACTCACCTCCTCGTCACCCAAAAAGAAATAAAATAAAATAAAAAAAGTAAAAAACCCCAACGAGGAGAGTTATCGAGGGCAGTTATGCATTTTCTTTTTCTTTTTCTTTTTCTTTTCTTTCTTTTTTCCGAACAGAGAACAAAGAAAACAAAAGAAAAGAAAACAGATATCCATTCGCGGCGCGCAGGCGGCGGAGCTGCGAAGGCCGGCGCATTGGAAGAAGAAATGGTGGCAGCCTAAGGGCTGAAATTGGAAAAAATCGAGCAGAACTTGCAATCCGATTTTGCTGCAATAACCAGAAAACTAAGAAAGAAGAAGAAGAAGCAGAAGAAGGAGAAGGAGAAAAAAAAAAAAAGAAATAATGAAATCTCTGGTTGCGAAGCCTCCTGATTGCATGCGGCTTCCAAAACCCCTATCTCACATAAGTCCCTCGTTATCTGCTTCGAGAACGACTTACAAATTGCGCTCTCCCATCAGAACGCTAAACCATTCTTCTCCGAGGCTCAAATTTAAATTTACTGCTGTTTCTGCTGCTGCCTCTTCAAGTTCCAACTCAGTAGAAGCACGACGAGACGACGACGCCGACTCCGAGTCCACTCAGTTATTCGAGGTGCTGTTTTCTCTCTTTCCTCTTCTTTTTTCTTTGCTTTTGTGGTTTCTTGGCTCAATTTTGCGGCGGCTTCGATTTTTGGTTGTTTAGAAATTGAAAGAGGCGGAGAGGGAAAGGATAAGCAAGTTGGAGGAGGTGGAGAGGAGAGCGGACGTACAACTGGAAAGGCAGTTGGTCATGGCTTCTAACTGGAGCAGGTCCCTGTTGGCATTGCGAGGGAAGCTCAAGGGGACGGAGTGGGACCCGGAGAATTCCCACCCGATTGACTTCAGTGATTTCTGGAGGCTTCTCAACTCCAATAACGTGCAGTTCATGGAGTACTCCAATTATGGCCAGACTGTCTCAGGTCTTCTGCAACAACTTCTCAAAACTCTCTTCCGCTCCTTTTTTTTTCTTTAATTAGCTTTTACTTTAGATTAGGTTCCGTGGTTGTTTGCATTTTTGGTGAACGCTTTGCTTCTCTCGATTTGTATTTTCAAGGAGTTTGATTCTTGAGTGTGTTTAGGTCAAGAGGTAAATAAATTTGTGGATATCATTTCTTCTAATCAAATGCTTTTTTTGCATCCTCCCATCCTGTCGTGTCTTTAGACTAGGGTAATGTTTCTCTACTCGGATTAGCACTTCTCTACTTGCTTCTGGTGTCCCTGTTATGTAGATTGGTGTGTCTGACTGTAACTTTTAAGTTGCTTCTTGGTTACACGGCTGTCCATACCATTGTCGCTAGTTTTTAGATTTGTCATCAGAGTTAGTCAATTGATTTTTTCAAGTATCGAGCCACTCATGCTTTAACTAGCTTAATCTCCCGGTTCATTTCCATGCACCAAATATTCTACCAAAGAAAGATCGATTGAAATTTTCAATGAAAATGCGTTGCTTATTTTTGTAGTGATCCTGCCGTACCACAAAGATGGAAAACTAAAGGGAGCAAAGGAGAATAAAACAAAGGAGATTGTTTTTCGGCGCCATGTCGTTGACCGTATGCCGATTGATTGTTGGAATGATGTTTGGCATAAGTTGCACCAACAGATAGTGAATGTTGACGTCATTAATGTGGACACAGTTCCTGCAGAAGTCTATTCTACAGTTGCAACTGCAGTCATATGGGCCATGCGGCTTGCTCTCTCTGTTGCATTATATCTCTGGATTGACAATATGATGAGACCAATTTATGCGAAGTTGATACCATGTGATTTGGGAAAACCGAGCAAAACAGTTAGGCAGCCTCTCAAGCGCCGTGCACTTGGGTCACTAGGCAAGAGTAGGTTAGTGGAAGTGTGAATCCACACCTTGCACATGCAACCATGCAATATTTAATTATCGGAGTTCCCAAATTTTCTGTGCTTTGATTCTCTTTAAGTTTTATATTTAATGCTCCACCTTTTTATTAATGTTGAGCACCAATTAGATTAGTAGAGTCTGGAATTGAAATCTGCGGTGCTGGATTTAGTGGAAGAAATGATGTGTTAATGAGCAGCTGAGTACCCACAGAAGCTTATGAGATTGAGCACCATGCACTGTCCCTAGAGGTCATAAGTTTTAAGCCATGGAGATAACCCTTTGTGCAAATGAAGGGGGACTGTAGAAAGGTTACATACATTTCAAACCATCCTTTGCCCCACAAATGCAGAAGGCTAAATACATTTGAAGCCAGCCACTGCACCACGCACACACACACACACACACACACACAAACCCTTGATATGGAAGCCCATCCTGTACATATTTGGACTGATCTTTAACTAATTCTAACATGATTACACCTTTCCTTTGCTTTGAAGCTTTATTCTTGTGCACCAAACTCCTTGTGTTTCTAGTGTTATTTATTTTTATATTTTTCCAAATGGTCCAATTTAGATGCACAACAAGGGCACCACCTAATAGTTCAGCTTTCAGTAATGGGAGATTGCTTGATTTTCACAATTATATCTAAAGTAGCAACAAACTCATGAGAACATGGAATAAATCTGTTGGGAACATAATTAGGGTGATTTTTCCAATGAAACACTTGGAGTCTAATTTTTTTTACTGTCTTTCAATCAGGGCAAAGTTTATATCAGCAGAAGAAACTACTGGTGTCACATTTGATGATTTTGCTGGCCAGGAATATATAAAAAGAGAGCTACAGGAGATTGTACGAATTCTGAAGAATGATGAAGAATTCCAGGACAAGGGCATTTATAGTCCAAAAGGTGTCCTTCTCTATGGACCTCCTGGAACTGGTAAAACACTGCTAGCTAAAGCTATTGCTGGTGAAGCAGGACTGCCTTTCTTTGCAGCAAATGGCACAGATTTTGTAGAGGTGAGAGCTTAGTCTCTGTTGAAAAACAGAATAAACAAATAAAAAGCTGTAGGAGAGAGGTAGCCATTTCTGAACTTGGGATATTGCATGTCCCTGTAGAATTTCGGATACTTCAAAGCACACTCGTTAATGCATTGCTTCATAGAATGACCATTTGTTTTCTTTGCTGCAGATGTAAATTAGTTGCCTGGCCCCTACCTTGCCCTTCACAATTGTGGATGATGATAACTTAGGGATGTAATTATGTGAGAAATTTACCGTGACATGAAAAGTGAGGATAAGTTGATAACAATAGCGATAGTGATGATGACGGTGACAATAAATAACAAAGATATTGAATCATCTTCATATATTGTTTAATGGTGTATTGATTAATTGTCTTTGTATACTGTTAAGTTGGCATGTTAGCATGTATGGACATGACTGTTCAGTACCTGTTTATACCTAGTTTTGTGAGAATTTACCTTCATGAAGTTAAAAGACATAGAAAAGGAAAACCAGAAGTTGTAAAACAGAAATAGATAATTGGATCAACTCTTTCTCATTTCTCTCTTTTGTACTGTAAACTTTAGAACACCTCGAACATGCATGCAATCGGACAGATATTGGTTAAATTCCAGGTGGAAAAAACCAGCTATCTTTGTTCTGACAAGCCCTAACATACCTGTGATAAGTTTGGGCAATCTTATTATCATCTTTCTTTTCACTCCTACACAATGTGCTAATGGACTACTGAATTATATTAATTTTAGAGTGAAAAAATGATATTGTTTGTGCATGCCCATTAAAATGGATCTGGTTTTAATTGCATGTTTGGCTATTTTATGTTTATGGCATTGATTGCTCTCAGTTACCAACATCCATTTCATACTGTATTTGTCTTAAAGCTTCAACTTTTTATGTCTGCTTTCCAAAGTTGCATGTATACTGTCGTTCTTCTTAGCACTTGTGCTGAAATCAATTACCTGCAAAACTGCTGAATCATTTGTTTGTTTGATGTGCTGTTATAGTGTATGATAATTGAATTGCTTGCTTTATGTATCGTTCAACCTGCAATAACTGCAGGCTTACACTTTGTGATGAAACTGCTTTACTTGTATCTGTTATGTACAACCTATTTGGAATTTTCAGAACCCTAGAAACTGGCTAACTTTAAAAGTTGAAGTTTTAGATGTTTGTAGGTGTGGCGGCATCTCGTGTGAAGGACCTCTTTGCTAGTGCCAGATCATTTGCTCCCTCCATCATCTTTATTGATGAAATTGATGCTATTGGTAGTAAGCGTGGTGGGCCTGATATTGGTGGGGTAAGATAGCTTACATGGTTGCTCACTTTAATTCATTTCTGCTAATGAGATGATACATTTGCAACATAACTAAATAAAATAATAATAATAACAATACAAATACAAGTGCATGGATTGAAAAGATGATATCGTAGATAAGTCAATGTTGCAAGTCTCAGGATATCAGTAGATTACATGGAGAACTTAACAAATGGTGTTATTTTTGAACAATTTCATTACTTTTGTGCCATGTAAGAAGTTTGTTATGTACTTCTTTTTAGTATCTGTTAGTTTTATTTGCTAGAAAAATGGTATGTCACCGAAGGAGTTAGTTATATGAGTACAATGTTTGGAAAACTGTCTCTATTTATAAAGACTTAAGAGGCCCAAAATGTAGTTTAGGGAATTTTGTTCTCTCAACTGTCAGAGTACAAGACTACCCATAATCGGGGGAAAAAGCAATTAGCTGCACTTCAAATTTCTGTTACGTACTGGGATATATGTTCCTCTCTCATCTCTCTCTCTCTCTCTCTCTCTCTCTCTCTCTCTCTCTCTCACTCTGCGACATTCTTGCAAATGGCTTGAACATGTAATTGTTTCTTTAGGGTGGTGCAGAGAGAGAGCAAGGTCTCCTTCAGATATTAACTGAGATGGATGGATTCAAAGAATTTACATCACAGGTATGCTTTTATATATTTAACATTAACTGAAAAGAGTAGTTTGTTTATAATCAATCACTGGAGATGGATGTGTTAGGTGCTAGTTATAGGTGCAACAAACAGGCTTGATATTCTTGATCCAGCTCTCTTGAGGAAAGGTCGTTTTGACAAGATCATAAGAGTGGGTTTGCCATCTAAAGATGGTAGATTAGCTATATTGAAGGTATGCTTCTTAGTGTGAAAATATTTCAGATCGACTTCCTAAATTTTACATTTTAGGAATTGAGATTTAACTTGGCAGGTGCATGCTAGAAATAAATTCTTTCGTTCAGAGGATGAAAAGGAGACTTTGCTGCAAGAAATTTCAGAGCTTACGGAAAATTTCACTGGGGCAGAGCTGCAGAATATATTGTACTCAATTCCTAATTCATAATATCCTGCTGTGTTAATGTCAGGATAGAGAGGTAACATTCTCTGAAATGAATGGCAGGAATGAGGCTGGAATATTGACTGCCAGGAAGGATTTGGACTACATTGGACAAGAAGAACTTCTAGAGGCTTTGAAGAGGGTTTGTGCTCTCTCTCTCTTTCTCTCTGTGTGGTGGATTGGTGCGCATGAATGCATCATAAATCAATTTTATTTCTTCTTTGAGTGCTGCATTTTCATTTTCCTGAGTTTATTATGTGATTTTGCAGCAAAAGGGCACATTTGAAACTGGACAAGAAGATAGCACCAAAATTCCAGAGGAATTAAGACTAAGATTGGCATACCGAGAAGCAGCTGTTGCTGTTCTTGCATGCTACTTACCAGATCCTTATCACCCTTTCATGGAGGTTATTGGAAGTATCATTTGTTGCCATAGTCTTTGACTGTTTTGATATATGAACTTAAGTGTACCTTTTGCAGACAGATATAAATTCTATTTCAAGCCAGCCAAATATGCAATATGCAAAAGTTGCAGGCAATTTTTTCAAAAGGAAGTCAGATTATGTGGACTCCATAGTGCGTGCATGTGCTCGTAAGCTACATAAATCTTGTTCTTAATTATAAACTTCAGCACTAGCTAGATTGTGATGGATCTTTATGCTTAGAACCAGTCCAAACCTTATGATGAGAGTAGAGACTTATTTGCATGGCTTGATGGCAGTCCTACTAACTGTACATGAAACGGAGATTTCATAGTTTCATCTTTTTGCTTAATGTGGTTATGATGTTTTTCTTATTGTCATGAGATGTGCGACATGCTTTAAGATATGTTTCTAGTTCCCCTAACTTTTCATGTTATTCAATGGAGGAGTTGCATGAAAGTGGTTACCTAAATGAACAAAGACCTCTTTCTCTCTATCTTTGTCAACCCCTCGAGAATCAAACAACAAAAAATGGAAAAAATATAGAAGAGTAGGGAGGAGCATACTGAAAGATGCCTTGCATCAAGGGAAACACTGTGCATAGGCATAATTGGAAAATTGAAACTTTCTTTTTCTCTGAATATGACTTATAACTGGGAGAGGAAGCATCACCTATTTCAAAATGCATATCCAGTAAAGGTACCATTATTTTCTTCCATGACCAAACTGTTTTTCCTGAATGCAAGTAAGAGTTTTGTTTCAGGTTTAATGTTTGATTTGCAGGGATGTGAACAGAAGTTGTAGCCTTTTTCCACGTATGTTGGCAGTTGCTTTTGTTCATTGACTTTGTTAATGTGCAGCTCGAGTGATTGAGGAGGAGATGTTTGGGGCAAACAATTTGTGTTGGATATCTGCAAAGGCTACATTAGAGGCTTCAAGGCTTGCAGAGTTTTTGATTCTGCAGACTGGAATGACAGCATTCGGGAATGCATTCTACAGGAATCATAATGATCTTGTTCCCAATGTAAACATTGATGTGCTGTGTTTTTCTTCTTTCAAATTTTTCTGTCCATTACAATGAAGATATTTTTTTTTAGTTAATCTGAGTTTCACTTGGATTTTAATATCTGGAACAGCTTGCTGCCAAACTTGAAGCACTTAGGGATGAATACATGCGGTATGCTGCGGAAAAATGTTTGGCAGTGCTGAGGGAATACCATTCAGCTGTGGAGACAATTACAGGTTGTTTTAGTTGATTTTCCTGAGCTTTTGAGTCATTGATTCCATGACACATAGTGTGTTAAAATTACGTTTATTTGAGTTGGTCTTTAGATTAAACATGTGTGTGAAGTTGGCATTTTCACTGCACATACTTATCATATACTGGCTTTTGACATCATTTCATTCAGATATATTGCTTGAGAACGGAAAGATAAATGCTGCAGAAATTTGGAACATATACAAAAGAGCTCCTCGAATACCTCAAGTGAGTTCTTGCACTTGGAAGATTTTTTTTTCTCACCTCAGCTCATAATCTGGTTGTCATAGTAGGTTTATTGAACATTTAGAGCAGTTTTTATCTATTGCCACTTAAAATAGTGACAATAATGTCTGTTATTTTCTTGTACTCAAGCACCTAGGAAATTGCCTCATGATTGTTATCCTTATTTGTTGCGTCGAGTTATCATTATCTAGAGATTGAATATAATTCTTATGGAAATGGTAATTGGTAGCTATAGGTAAACTTTCATTCCTAAAACTTAGAACCTCTATTCCATTGTTCATTAACCAGCCCGCTGTAAACCCGATTGATGAATATGGAGCTCTTATTTATGCTGGACGATGGGGGATCCATGGGATCACACTTCCTGGAAGGGTGACATTTGCACCTGGAAATGTGGGATTTTCAACCTTTGGTGCACCTCGACCAATGGAGGTAAATAAATTTCTCTGATTTTTGTTATTCCTTGCAACCTAAATTTTTAATTGCATGACAAATGCTGACCCTTTTCACTGGGTTTGTCTCCAAATGGTTTCATGACCAGACACAAATTGTCAGTAATGAGACTTGGAAGCTCATAGATGGCATTTGGGACAAACGGGTGCAGGAAATAAAAGCTGAAGCTTCAATGGAGATTGAAGAAGACAAGGAAAAGCCACAACTCTTGATAGCCAGCCATTTCATTTGACAAGGGATTTTGCATTTGTTTGTGGTTTGGCGGCCAGAAATTCATTGAGAGTTGGTTAATTAAATCTCGGCCTAGTTCACTAGGGAAGCAGCCCTTTGTCGGCCTTTCTTGGTGCTAGCTTTCTGTTACGTTTTGCCTTTGGGTTCTACTGGCGAAGATATAAAACTGGGGAAGCCTGGACTGTCTTCTTCAGCTCTCCATATCCGGTAAAGGGCCCCATTAACCACGAGCATACAGTGAGTTTTTCCATCTTTCTCATGTAGACTATGTGCTTCAGGAAGGAAGCATACAAAAGCAAAACAGTAGCTTTTATGTTATCTTTCCGGCCCACACCGTTAACCATTTGTGGTTACACTATAACCTTCTGAGCTACCTCCAAGGGTGGGGTTGGGGGGAGATTGATAGTGTGCCTATGTGCATGTAGTCTAACCATGACTCTTCTGCATTAGTAGGGCGGAAAGTTGAATCTTCTCCATCGTGTAGACAGTTGCCTCACATATTTATGGATATTTGTTTTATAATCTATGAAGTCCACCATACCATACCCCTGGGGTTGTTCTATAATCTATCATGTGTTGTGCAACTCTGCTTCTATGCGTAGGTAAACAAGGTCATATTCTGGTCAGGACTCGAGCGTATCCCTTAGATTTCTCAGTTCCCGGAAAAGGCCCAAAATCTCAACAAAGACCTGACCAGTGGATTTGTGTAGAACTATTGTCGGATAGATGGTGTTATCATGCTAGGTGATACTCGTCACAACGACAAAAGGTGGACTATTTGCGCAATGTTTTGAGTTCTCCCACGACCTAGTGTCTTTGCTGTTTTATTATTTTGCTTTATCTCAGTTATTTATTTTTATTAGAAGTCAAGTAATTACTTTAATAAATGGATGATTAGGATTAAATAAAATTTTATTTTATCAAAATCGTAACGTTTGTTTGACAATATTAGTTTCTACTAAATCCTAACCCTAGTTTCCTTGTTTCAACTTCATTTTTTTAACATAAATTTAGTTTTAATTCATTTCTCTACTTTAAGCTTAACATTAAAGCCCATTAGATCTTACTAGACTCAGGACAATAAACTGAATTGGTTGATTTAAGGCATATGATTGAAGATTTGTCATGGGTCGTTCAAGTTTTGTAGTGACAAGAACTTATGGGAGCCTGAAAGGAGATTTTGGAAGGCAAAGACATCCTAAATACATTGAAAGGTGGTTTTGGAGACATAATAGGCTTGGAAGACTTTGAAAACCCATTTCATGATGTTGGAGTCGTTAATCAAACAACAAGAGGTGGTTTGGAAGTGAGGTTGATTTGTTTTAATTTGAACAATGGTGAAATCAAAGTAAAGTTGTTGATTTTTACGGGAATATGCATAGAGACGATTATTTTGATTGGAAAATTAGGCTAAACAATTGTTTTGAATGGAAGCCAATAGCCCAAAATCGTAGAATATTGTTCGTCAAACTTAAGATGAAAGACCTTGCAATTCAATGGTGGAAGAGAGTTGAAGAGGAACATGCGCAATAAGACGGGTCAAAAATTCGTACTTGGGAGTATATGAAAACAAAATTATGGAAACAATTTCTGCTTGTTGATTATGCAATAAAATTATAAGAGAAATACCACTCATTAAAGTAACAAAGTATATTTGTTGAGAGATATATTGTAGCTTTCAACAATTTATTTGTCAAAGTTGATTAAAATGAAACAATGAACAACTAACTTTTCGCTATCTTATTGGTTTGAATCAATCTATTAGAGATGAGATGAGAGATACTTGTTTGATTAATCTCAAATATACTTAGCAATATGTTTTGACGATTAAGAAGCAAGTTTTTTGCTGCGAAACTAGTGGCGGTAGAAATCAAAGCTTTTATGGTAATAAAATAAGCTAAAAAGGCAATCAACAGTTGCCCAAAGTACTAAGGTTAATATTGAGAATCTTGCCAATACTGACAATAGCGAAAAGGGTAAAAAGTTGTCGCAAATTAACATTAAAACTAGTTCTATTCAAGATTCTTTTAAGGTTGGCAACAATTCACAAATTTGATGTTTCACATGTAGTGAGAGACGGCATCAGTTTTATACTTGCCTATAAGGAAGAGTGACATTAATTGATACTGCATGTACTGAGAAGGCTCTAAGAGACCCTATATATGATGATTAAATTGATAAAAAAAAAGGACATTATTGTGATACTAATTGAAGTAGAGTTTTTAGTAGTACAAAGGGTAATGACTACCACTACTAAAGAAGAAGAGGAAGATTAAAGGCAGCGTAGCATTTTTCAAACTCATGTTCTTTGTAACAACAAGGTATGTAACTTGATTATTTATGGAGGAAGGATAGAAAATGAGATTTCAAAAGATGTAGTGCAAAAATTGAAACTGACTACTAAAAAGTACTCATAACCCTACAAAATTTGATGACTTAAAAAAGGTAATGAAATATTTGTTACTTGTTATTTAGTTAAATTTACTATAGTTGTTAATTTGAATGATGAAGTTTTGTGTAACATTATGCTAATAAATACTAGTCATATTCTTTTGGGCAAATTGTGTTTATATGATCATGACATAGAGCATTACATTAAACCCAACATTTATTCCTTTTTTAAAGGTACTAAAAGATATACTTTGCATTCTCTTAAAAAATAAGGTTAAGGAAATGGTTTTTTAGGTCTTTTGTTAATTGGGGATAAAAATTTAGAAATTAGAGATGTCAAAGTAAGAATAATGATTGATATTATTAAAAATAACCAAAAAAAATCATATTCATAATGCAAAAACATAAGTGCACTCTTATGAATGTTAAAAATATAATAGAAAATATACTAGATTAAAGTTAATAACTTTGTATAAGTAGAAAATTTTGAAATTGAGTGTGATGAATTAGGGGTTATTTATGTCTTGATTGATAAAATGGTATAAACGACCCAAGTTGAATAGGACTTCAAATATGCTTTAAAAATGCAGCAATTTCTAAAGGAGTTTGTAAAATTAATTAGTGATGATTCACCTCAAAATTTGCCACCTATGATAAGTATTTAACATGCCATTGATTTGGTCTTAAGAGCACCTTCACCAAACTAACAAGCATATAGGAGACATTACTCGTGTAATGAGTAGAAATACAAAAGCAAGTTGAAGAGTTACTTAAAAAGGCCTAATGCAAGAGAGCAAAAGTCCATGTGTTTGTCTAGCTTTACTTGCCCTTGTAAAAGATGATTCATAGAGAATGTGAGTTAATAGTTATACCATTAATAAAATCACAATCAAGTATTATTTTCTTATTTCCTAATTAGCAAACATGATTGATTAATTGACTAGGTCTATGGTATTTTCTCATATTTATTTGAAGAGCAGTTATCATTAAATTAGATTAAGTGCTAGTGATAAATGAAAAATAGCTTTTAGGACACTAGATGGATTCTTAAATGACTAATAATGCTATCTGGACTCTTTAATACACCAAATACATTCATACAAGTGATGAAAAGGGTACTAAAACCTTATTCAAAATCTTTTGTTATTATTTATTTTAATTATGTTCTAATATATAACAATATAAAGGAAAAACATCTAAATTACTTATGACAAGTTTTTAAAGTACTTTATTAAGAATAGCTTCATATAAACTTATAGAAGTGCATGGTCTTACACTTCAAGGTTGTGTTCCTTGACTTTATTGTCTTTAAATAAGGATTAAAGTCAAATCTTAAGAAAGTTCATGCAATCAAAAAGTAGTTAACACCTAAATCTATCAAAGCAATTTAATGTTTTCATAAGCTCACTTCATTCTATTAAAGGTTGTGAACAACTACAGCTTTATTGTGAGTTTTATCACTAGATGCTTTTAAAAAAGATAGATTTGAGTGGTCAAATTCAGCATAAAAGAATTTTAAAAAGTGAAAATTTCTTTGATAAAAGTTGTTATTTTTGTATTACCAGATTTTGACAAGTTATTTGTTATTGAATATGATGTTTTACATATAGGAATTAAGACTATTTAGACAATATTTGATGACATTATTCTACTTATAACTTAGTAGTTTTATACTTTAGTAAAAGCTAGTTATAACTAGAGCATTAATTGATTTATTAGGAGTTTGTTGTTTAGTTTGATCATCAAACATTATGACATTTAAACTTTAAAAAGAAGCTCAACAATTAGCATGCAAAGTGAAATGCTTTTGTTGATGCCCTTAATCTTTTTGTAAGATATAAATCAGGAGAGATTAATATTGTGGCAAATGCATTGAGTAAATGCTCCTTACTAGTTACTATGATAAGCATGTAAGTCATCAATTTCAAAGAATCGAAGAATCAGTATACCTATAACACTTATTTCAACCAAGTCAAAACTAAATTAAGGGGGCAGCAGTCATAGAATATTTTTTCTATTTACTTTGTAATGGTTATCTCTTTAAAAGGAATCAATTATATATTCTTGAAGGTCCTTTGTATGAGCAAATTATGAGATATCTTTATGGTTGTAAACTAGGATATTTTGGTAGGGATAAGACCTTATCAATAATGGTTAATTGATATTTTGGCCAAAGGTATATAAAGATGTTGATCATTTTGTCAAGAGATGTCCTGTATGTCGATTTGACAAAGGGCGTTCACAAAACATAGGTTTGTATACTTGTTTACTTGAAACTGAAACTTCATGATTTCATTTGAATATAAATTTTGTGTTATGACTTCCAAGGATAGCAAAAGGGCATGATTCTATTTTTGTGATGGCAATCATTTCTCTAAAATGTCACATTTTGTTCCTTACTCTAAAACTTTAAATGTTACTCATATTTTTTTTTTTTTCAAGGAAGCGGTAAAACTATATAAAATTCTTACATCTATTGTTTCAACTAGAGATATAAAATTATAAGACTTTTAAAAAACTTTGTGAAAAAAATTAGAAACTTAATTGAAATATTTTATCACTTGTCATTCATAAACTAATAGTCAAATAAAAGTTATGAATAAGTGCTTGGGAAATATGCTAAGATGCTTAGTGGAAAATCATATAAAGCCTTAAAATAATGTGATATCAGAAACTCAATTTACTTATAATAATTTGGTCAATCAAATTATTTAAAAAATATATATCATGTAAAGTTACCTATAGTTTGAAGTTACAAGTACTTGATCTAGTACTATTACCATAATAAGGTAGAGTAAGTGATGATGGGAGGCATTTACTAAGCATATTCACTAAGTCCATATGGAAGTAAAAACTACCTTAAAAGCAAGTAATGACACTTATTTTTCAATTGTCAATTAACATCGAAGGTTCAAGGAATTTGAAAAGGGTAACTTAGTACTTGTTCACTTTATATGAGAAAAGTTCCCTAAAGGCATTACCATAAGCTATAGTCTGGGAAGTTCAGGTCATGTAATAAGCTAAAGAAGATCTGTTCTAATACTTATTTGAAAATTAATCTAATTTTTAATGTTTCATATTTGCATTCTCACGAGAGATTTAATGGAGAAGTGGCTACAATCAAACAACAAGTTTGCCAATGACCTTTCAATCAAAAGTCGTTGAACAAGTTTTGGATGTCAAGTAAAATCACAAAGAGGCAATCAGTATAAAAGATTTCTAATCAAGTGGTAGGAAAAATCGGCTAGTGAAAATGCTTAGATTACAAAAAGCTAAGTTAAAAAGGATTGATCTTGATGGCTATTATAAAGCCCTCAAGGTTATCACATCTAAGGTGAACTTCTTTTCCATCCGAGGAGAATAATGCAAGAACACCCTTACTATTTGTTATTTTATTTTATTTATTTGTTTTAGTTAAAAATCATGTTATTAGTGTGCGATTATTTTAATAAATGTATAACTACAATTAAACGGGGTTTTATTTCATCAAGAGTTAATATTTAATCTCATTATAACCCTAGTATAAATAAATTTATTTATTAGACGTATTTTAGATATTTACTATATTATCAAAATATTAACATTTATTGACAATAGTGATTTCTTCTAAACCCTAACCTTCTTATTTCAACTTCAATTTTCTACCTAAATTCAATCTCATTTCAATTTCTTTATGCTAGATTGATTTTGTAGAATTTTTGTAGTTAAGTTTGCTTACAGAAACCCATCAAATTGTAAAATGGCGTATAGGTTTCTTCCTTCCATTCTCGCAATGTTTTAATCCATTCGTCATTGAATTGGACATTTTTATGTAGGCAATTACTTTGCGACAATTAACAGTCCCTGCAAATAACCAAAAAATAAAAAAAGAAACAAAAATGAAAAGCAAAGCAAAGTAAGGTTCAAAAATAAAAATATGAAATTTGAGGTAGAGTTTGAAAGTTTAAATTTTAAAATCAACAAAAGTATTCTTCTTAGTAATTTCAGCTTAAATTGAGTCATTTTTGGAGTGTGTCAAGAATATGAGATGATAATTCGATCAATGGAGAGTCCGATGAACTCGAGTCTAATGATACTTATATTAGCACGATTTGAGTAACACCTTTTTTTTTTTCCTTGGCGATTTTAACTTTTTTATAGCACAATTTGAATAAAATTTTTTTGATGATTTTGTTAGCAATTTAAAAATTTTTGTGATGCATGGAAGATTTTTATTAGGGAATAATATGAGAAATGCCACATAATAATAATCATTCTATTATATAGAAATATATTGTTTAATCTTACTAATTAACAATTGCATTAATTTTTTTTAAGATTTAAACATTTATAATAAACGATCAAATTTTCTAATCTAAACTCTAAAACAATAGTGGAAATTAAAATAATGATTTATCCTTCGTGGACTTAATAAAGATGTATAATTTTTGCTTAATTCATTTTCTTATAAAATAACAATGGTCCTAATGCATTCAACTAGAAATAATTGTATACCAAGATAATAAACACTAAATAAAGTATAAGTAACATCATTAAAAATTCTTAAAATATTTAACATTTAATTACATAAATTCTAATTATCTGTACGCAGAGATAAATCAATAAATCTCAACATTTGAAGAACCCATTAAGTAATCCATAGGTTGAATTCTAGAGGATATGACCATTACTTGGGAATCATTTAGGTCTTCAGTCTTTAGCTAGACAAAACCTTTCACCATTCTTTCATGAATCGTGGACGTGCCCACTAATAATTAAAAAATTAAAAAATTAAAAAAAAAAAAACAAGAATTTTCTGACATGAATTATGAAAACACTAGGAGCAATCAGCCTATATACACCAATTCAATATCTGGCAAGTGCAAGTGATATGAAAATACGTACCAATGGTACAAGGTTTACATGATTTTATCAAATCTACAATAGATGCAATATTGTGGTTGTATTATCAAACAAAAATTGAAAAAAGTTTTAAAAGTGTGTTATATTCTTGTAAAGTAACGTGTATCATTACATGCATGCTATGAGTAGTTAAACGAGTAAACAACACGCCGGCTAGGGGACAGTGTGTGCAGAGAACGTGAAGGGAAGAAATGCCGGGGCAACGTGATATCGTACAGTACATGGTGCCTAGGGAAGTTGGGACACCGGCTAGGGGTCAAGCTCGCCACCTGCCTAGAACTGCGACGGCAGCTTGGGTCCGGTAATTGGAGTAGGGTTTAGGGTATACTCATACCCTCATCAAATGGCAATAAGCAATGGGCTGGGCAGAACCTTCGAGGAAGTAGTGGAAAGGAAAATAGGAATGCAGGAGTCTTCTTCTGATGGCCCGGATGATGGATTGACATCTGTGTCTGACATGACTCCAGTTATGTTCTCGCATCATACTCGGGCAGAGGACACCGAATGGCGTGGCTTCATCGCAGCGCAGCGCTGTGGGGGTGGTTCGATATTTGAAAACGGTTGAGAAGTCATTTACAGATAGGGAGATTTTTTTCCTTTTTAAGAGTCAAAATGCCGGGTGGTTCGGAGGTTTTTCTGACTCTTGATTCTAAAAGGGAGACGAGGGATGCGCTGGCAGATCGGGGAAAACGGATACAATCTCATTTTCGGTGTTTTTTAACTCCTTAGATCTCATATTGGGTGGTGTTCAAACAGTCGTGTGCGGGTTTTGGTGGAAGGATTACCCCCTCAAGCATGGAGTAACGACAAAACAGAAGATGCGGAATCATTTCATAAGCAGCATAAGGTTGCACCCCAGACATAAGACAGAAGCGGAGGAACCATTTCCGAGCTTGCTCGATACGATTTTAATTGGAGATGAAAATGAGTGACTTCTGTTGAACTAAATGCAACAGCTAGATCGTGTCCTATAAACACATTGAAGAAGGTCCCATTTTCCCAGCTCTTTGGTAAAGAGTTTCGTCACTATATGCGGTCCATATGCAATTCTAACAGGCCAGTCATATGCATTCAGACAGTCATAATTACATTGGTACACAATGAGTTCTAAATGATCATATGCACACCTTTGTACTGCCGCAACCTTTCCAATTAGGTAGTCAACAGTCATCATAAACCCTGCTGAGAAATGCCCCACCTCATTTAAGGTAATCAGTAGACAAATGTTGACCTTTCCATTCCCAAGGCCAAGAAAAAAATTTGCCATCTTTTAACACTCTTAACAAGATGTAATCTGCCAAAGCAATTAAGTCAACAACGGCAAAGAACACTGACATTAGGAGAATTTTGATCGACATTTTGACATCTCGCAAGTATTAGCTGCTTCAATCCAGGTAAGAAGACATAGAACCATGTAGAGTACCTTTATCTGCTGTATTTCATTCTGGACTTGAAAGAAACCTACAAGGAATGAAAAACAGAAGAATGAAACATAACAAATTCTGGACTGTCCTGACAAGCCCGCATCACGTCACAAATAAATCAGGAATAAGTACATGGTCAAAAGTTGTTAAAAGAATACACTGTGTTGGTGTACTAAGCATTCACCAGGCTTTATATTTCTCAAAAGCTTGTTCATAACCGTGTCAATGGCTTCTTCCTCAAGCTGCCAATTCAAAATATGTCAGCATAATTAAAATTTGCTCTACTAGAATGCTTACAGACAAATAAAGAATTACAAGAAATGAAAATTGGTTAGAAAGCCTGGTACATTGAGATTAACCACTACCGTGTACACATGGTTCAGCCATATACTTTCACAATATGAACATCTAAAGTGTGCCAGTACCTTGGATTTCATAACCAACCTAGGTCAGAAGTACTAAAATTTTTGGAAGATCCAACAAACAATCCAGGTAAAATTAAGATTAGTGCATGCCTTGAGAGGAGATCCTGGCTGGGCATGTGTTTGATGGCAGTGAAAAGATGTAAAATCAAATTCTTGTTCTGTTTCCTGCCATTTGTTTCTGCAATCAACAAATAAGTAAACACATCAACTAGTTGTTAGATAACAATCTATAAGGTAATCTAAAGGGTTGAGATTTCTTCTCCTCTCTTCATCTTCTTTTCCAAGTCAAAAATGTATCTAGAGGTTCAAATAGCCTTTAGCCAATCAAGAAGGCCAAATCCCAGCTTTCTGCCTACATTACTAGAGTCCTGTGGGCTACTTCAAGCAATGACTGTTCCAGAGCATGACATGTTGGCAATGGCAACCTTCACCTGGTATAATATGTATAGAAACCTCAAAATTATTAGGCACAATGCAAAAGCACAGCAGAACAATGCAGTAACAGCATGATGAACTGTGAAGCCCCAAAAAATTCCCAGAAATGAATCCTTTCTGGTGCATATATTTCCCCGTTTTCCTTGACTTCTTTTGGCAAAGCACAATCTCCTTGCAGAATCAGTGCTACTGGCTTGCTCTGCAGGATTATTCAGCAGTAATGATAAATGAAGCTGAATGGCCATTTGAGCATCATCCAAAATGCACATATTTGAAAAGAATTATAATGAGTGACCTCAGGAGCAATTGAGAAACTTCTTCTGCAGAAGAAAATATGAGGAAGAGTGTCAAGCATACAAGTTACATGATAGCAGCATATGATGGTGTATTGCTTCCATCATAAGAGCTTTGTTCTAGTCCACTATGTTCCTCATTATCCTCATGCTCACTGATATCAGGGACATATCCGGCTCGCTTCATCTGCTTTGTAAGCAATTTCAATAGTAAATAGACTTCCTTTCTCTGTGGGTGCCTTTTGTCTTTCACCATGAAAACATGCACACTACCCTGTATTTCCATCCAGCTGCAACCTGGCTGCTTAACAACTCCACGATGCCTCATTAATTTTCTAACTCTAACAACATCTCCCCACCTGCCAAGCTCAGCATACATATTTGAGAGAAGAACATATGGTCCAGAGTTTGTGGGGTTGATTTCTAAAAGCTTTTCTGCCACATAACTGCCTAAGGTAATGTTGTGTTGGACTTTGCAAGCACCAAGCAAAGATCCCCAAACAACAGCATCGGGTTGCATAGGCATTGCCTCTACCAAAGTCCTTGCTTCTTCAAGGCAACCAGCTCGACCAAGTAAATCAACCATACATGTGTAATGGTCTTTCAATGGTACCAAACCATACTCCTCAGTCATGGACAAAAAGTAATATCGTCCCTCCTCAACAAGACCTGCATGGCTACAAGCACATAGAACACCAATCATTGTAACATGGTCAGGTTTCTCTCCAAACACCAACATTTTCCTGAATAATCTAAGGGCTTCCACTCCACGTCCATTTTGTGCATACCCTACAATCATTGCATTCCATGAGACATAATCCTTTTCCTCCATCTTCTCAAAAACCTGACACCCATCCTCAACTGATCCACATTTCATGTACATGTCTATGAGAGAATTTCCCACAAAAATATCAGGCTCATCACCAGACTGAAACCGGAATCCATGCTTTAGGACATGAGAGTGCGCCTGCCTGCCAAGTTGCAAGTCAGAAAGATTTGAGCAGGCATTTAGTAGGTTCCCAAAGGTGTAGTGGGTCGGACAAATCAATTCCCTCTTTAGCATACTAAAGAGTCCAATCGCCTCTTCATTCTCCCCATTTTGTGTATATCCTGCAATAAGGGCATTCCAAGACACTACATTCCTGTCCCTCATTTTTGAAAACATTAACCTTGCAGCTTTCACACTGGCTGCCTTTGCATACCCACTCACCATTGAGGTCTCAGAGACCACATTCCTCTTTGGCATTCTATCAAACACCCATCTAGCTTCAGCAATTTTACCGCATTTTGCATACATATCAACCAATGCATTACCCAAAATAAGATCATCCCTAAGTTTATCACATTTAACCACACAGGCATGAATTTGCATACCGTCTTTAACTGCCGCCAAGCTTGCACAGGCACTGACCACGCTAGCTAATGTAACTTCATCTGGTTCTAACCCACTTTCCATCATCCTCGCAAAAATTAGTAGTGCTTCACTTGCTGGACCATTCTGCTCATAACATGTAATCAAGCTGTTCCAAGAGACAACATTCCTTTCTCTCATCTCATCAAAAACCATGTGTGCATAGGGTACAAGTCCACACTTAGAATACATGTCTATTAGAGCAGACCCCGTATACACATACAACGAGTGCTGATATTTTGATAGCAAACCATGAATCTGAATGCCAATTCGGAAGTCCTTCAGCCCTGCACAAGCACTAAGGGCACTACCAAATGAGTACTCATTGGGCGTAAAACCCTCCCCATGCATCCTAACAAAAAGGTCAAGAGCTTCTTGAAACCGATCATGTTGAGCGAAACCGGCAACCATCAAATTCCACGAACACTGGTCAGGTTGAGGCATAGAAGCAAACAACCGTCCCCCTTCATCAAAAAGACCCAATTTCATTACGACGCTAATAAATGAGTTCCAGCTAAACGTGTTCCTCTGACGCATTTTATCAAACACTTTGCGTGCATCATCCAAGCAACCACACTTCCCATAGGCATCTATCAGCCTATTCTGTATGAAAACTTCAGATGCGAATCGGGTTTTGATAATTCGTGCATGAACACGATGAGTGTCGCGAGAGGACCGAAATTTAATGCAAGAATCCAAAAGTTTAGCAAAGGGCGTTGAGTCAACGAAGGAGAGGTCACCAATGATTTGTTTGGCGAAGCCATTTCTGGTCATCTCAGATTGTAGAACGAGAGGAAGCTGATTCTTGACTACCTAGCAGCCAGCTTGACTCCTAACTCTAACTGTTAAATTAATTAACATAAACTGTACTTGTTATTTATATTATGAGTTAATATAAAAATTTTAATATAATGATCGGTTTGAATATAATGTTAATTTGGGTAATTGAGTTTAAATTTGCTCTACTTTTTTTATTTAAAAATAACTGTTATAAAAAAAGATAATTGTTACAAATAATTATTATAAAAAAAGAGTAATAATTTTTTAATTAAAAATAATTTTCACAGAAAATAAGGTAATATTTATTATTACAGATCTTATCTTTCTCTCCACCGTTAGAGAAAATGAAAAACAATAAAAAAGAAGAGTAAGAGAAAAAAGAAAAATTTTTCAAGAATAAATTGAAAGACGATTCTCATCTCTGCGATAGAACCTCGACATCATGAACAACGGTACATTAATTTTGTTACAGTTTATGTGCTAGTATTCGCGTAAAAAAAAGATTCTGTATTATAAAAATATAAATATTTATAAAAAAAAATTTTAAAAAAATTCAACAATGGATATTAGAATCTATTTTATGAATACTATAATTTATTATGATATTTATATCGGTCAAACAAAAAAGTACTGGCAGCTAAAATATTTATGCTCATATATTGGCCTGGCTAAAAGATTTTCACCAGCCATTAGGCCTTTGCCGACAGGGAATATGCACCAACGGCGGGACTTTATATAAAAAAATAAAGAGGGTTAACAGTTAAAATATTTATACTCATATATTGGCCCGACTAAAGGATTTATGCCAGGGTTTTTTTGGAGTTAGCTCACGCTCGTGGGATCGCGACCCTTTGTTTGTAGCATATGTGTCGCTCAGGGCATAAAGGGCATGATGACTTGACATCATCCTCACCTTCCTCCGGCTTATCACCGGCAGTTTGCTCAGGGTTCCAAACTCAATGGTGGCAACTAAACACGAGGGTTGCGCTCGTTGCGGGACTTAACCCAACACCTTACGGCACGAGCTGACGATAGCCATGCACCACCTGTGCCACTAGACCTTTCGCCGAGAGAATTTACCAAAGTGGAATGTGTGCCAGCCGCGGGACTCTGTGTTGCCGAAACTTGTCGGCGTAAAATATGTGCCAGCCACTAACAACTGCACCACAAGTGATTATAAACGTAAGAAGTAAGCCGGCTACTAGAATATTGCACTGCTGGCGTATTGGCCAGTATTGACTCCTTAGAATGAAAATCAAATTCTAAAAACTTGTTAATCACCAAAGTAGCTTAATTTAAAAAGATTTGAATGTTTGACCATGAATTTCAATTATTCATTTTGATACTAATAAAATATTATATATGAATAATTATAGTTATTAATTATGAAGTTAGGAGATCATCTAAAGATGGATCATTACCAATAATTAATGACACTAAAAGGGATTGATTGATATACTAATTAAATATGATTGTATATCTAAAAATAATATTCATGTTATCTCTAGTGTGATTGATTGATCTATTAAAGTATATCTAAATTAGTATCATCATTGATTAAAATGATATATTTGAAGATCACCTAAAGGTGAACTTAAATACATAATTAAAGTTTGTAATGTATGTATTTAAATCCATTTGAGTTTATTTAAAGCATTAATGTGTAAATTTGGATTATATTTATAGTTTTCAATAATATACTCGTATTGGGCAATGCGATGATCAAATTCAATAGGCTAAACTATGTAAAATGGTTTGAGTATATTTAGTTTCATTTAGGTGTTTTGGGTTTAGACTTAGTAATCATCTCGGATAAAAAGCTTGTAGTTATTACATAAACTAGTACAGAATCCGATAAGTCTCTTCATGAGACTTGGGTACGATCTAATAGACTGAATTTGAATTTAATGTGAATGATGATAGTTGAAAATATCAAGCCATCAATGCCTAAAACGGGAAATGCAAGTGAATTTATGATGAGAATTAAGAAATACTCTCAATCAGATATAGCTGATAAATCCATTGTAGGAAGCCTGATGAGTGAGCTGACGACCAAGAAATTTGATTAGTCATAACTCATTCATGATCATGTGGCTAGTATGGCTAATCTAGCGGTAAAGTTAAAGACAATGGGTATGGATGTGAGTGAATCCTTTTTGGTTCAATTCATCATCAACTCACTGCATCCTGAATTTGGTCAATTCTAAGTTAATTATAACACTATCAAAGAGAAATGGAACCTTCAAGAAAGTAAGGCCATGTTAGTTCAGGAAGAAGGGAGATTAAAGAAGATGAATGATCACTTTATTCATCTTGTTGTTCATAATAATGCTAGCACTAGTAAGTCTAAACCATATAAAAAGAACAAAAAAAAGGACAAAGCCTCTATGAAAGTCACTGAAGGTCAAATCCAAAAGGATCAAAAATACTTCTTCTGTAAAAGGGTTGGTCACTTTAAGAAAAATTGTCCAAAAAAAAAGGCTTGGTTTGAAAAGAAAGGTATATATTGTATATCAGTATATTTTGAATCAAATATAATTGAAGTACCTAATAACACTTGGACTTTGGAGCTATTATTCATGTGCCACATATTATGCAGGGATTCCTTTCAATCCAACCCATAACAGGAACTGAGAAGTTCCTTTATATGGGAAATAGAATGAAGATATGAATAAAAGGAATTGGGACATATAGATTGATTTTGGATACTAAGTGTCACCTGGATCTAGAAAAGTGTCTCTATGTTCCTGAATGTGCTAGGAATTTAGTTTCTGTTGCAAAGTTGGATAAAGTAGGATTTAATCTTAAGATTGGAAACGGTGTATTTTCATTATATAGACATTCATACTATTATGGATATGATACTTTAGTTGATAATTTGTACCATTTCCATCTTAATGCTATATATGCTAATTTTTTATTTCTTATTGAGCATAGTATAAGTAACAAATGTAATATGCATGATGATAGTTTTACTTTCTTATAACATCAAAGATTAGGTCATATATCCAAAGAAAGGATATTAAGGTTGGTGAAAGGTGATGTTCTGCCTCAATTGGATTTTACTGATTGGGAGGTGTGTATTGATTGTATAAAAGGAAAACAAACAAGACACAGATCCAAGAACCTAGCCATAAGAAGCAATGAACCTTTAGAATTGATACACACTGATATTTGTGGCCCCTTTGATATTTCAACATGAGGTTGTGAGAAATATTTCATCACGTTTATAGATGACTACTCACAATATTGTTATTTATATCTATTGCATGAAAAGTCTCAGTGAATTGTAATGTCCAAAGAATAATTTGGAACAAAAATTAATGGAATCCATTCCCTACGCATCGCTGGTTGGAAGTTTGATGTATGCTCAAATATGCACTCGGCCAGATATTAGTTTCGCTATTAGAATGTTAGGCCGATATCAAAATAATCTTGGAATAGATCATTGGAAAGCTAGAAAGAAGATACTTAGGTACTTACAAGGCACTAATAATTATATGCTTACTTATAAAAGATCAAGTCATCTTGAAGTAGTAGGCAATTCGGATTCAAATTATGCTGAATGTGTAGACTCGAGGAAATCTACATTTGGTTACATGTTTCTATTGGTTAAAGGAGCAGTTTCATGAAAAAGTGGGAAGCAGTCTGTCATTGCTACTTCCATTATAGAGGTTGAATTTGTAGCATACTTTGAGGCTACTGTTCATGTATTATGGTTGCGAAATTTTATCTTAAAGTTTGATTTGGTCGACAATATAGAAAGGTCGTTAAGAATTTATTGTGATAATTCTACAGTTATTTTCTTCTCTATGAATGATAGGTATTCTAAAGGTGTGAAACATATGGATTTGAAATACCTATCTATTAAGAAAGAAGTGCAAAACCAAAAAGTGTCTATTGAGTATATTGGTACTGAATTAATGATAACGGATCTGTTAACTAAAAGATTGCAACCAAAAATATTTACTAGACATGTTGAATGAATGGACATTTTGGACAAGTTCATATTTTCTTGAAAGTCAATATCTTGTACTGCTAATATCATTGTGATACTTATGAATTCAATTAAAACTATAGTTTTGTTTACGCTCTATTATCTCCATTTAGTTGTATACAATTATGGTCTATGAGATAATTAGTAGTATATTTAGAAATGACAATTAAAATTTTAATGTTTTTCGGTTAAGTTATTATGAATTATGATAATTATGTGATACATGGAAGGAATCATGTCGCTAAAAGATATGTGACCGCCATAATCCAATCATTTTAATTCAATCAAGTATAATGGTTTGATGATCTCTAAGGATTGTGCACACTTATTTGTTATTGATTCATCAAGTCATAACATAAGCTAAGTGAGAAATTGTTAAATTAATTAACATGAATGACTCTTATTATTTAAAATATAACTTAATATAAAAGGTCTAATACAATGGTCAGTTGAGTATAATGATAATTTAGGTCATTGGGTTTAAAATTCCTCCACTCTTCCTATTTAAAAATAACTATTACAAGAAAAAATAACTATTATAAAAAGAAAAATTGTTATCGAAAATAAGAGATAATTTTCTAATTAAAAATAACTCTCACAAAAAAAATATAACGTTTGTTATTAGAAATCTTTTCTTTCTCTCTATAATTAAAGAAAATGACAGACAGTAAAAAGAAAGAGGAGAAGAAAAGAGAAAAAATTTTCAGAAATAAATCAGAAAATAAGTTTCATTTTTGTGATAGAACTCAAGATTATGAATAATGTTACATTAATTTTGTTATAGTTTATATATTAATATTCACATAAAATGAGAAAAGTCCAACACCAACTTCAACTCTGCCATAGCCCTATAACAGAAGCACACATCATCGTCGTCGTCGTCGTCGTCGTCATATCTTTCACAAATTCTAGTGCGGGAAGTGGTTGACAGTCAAGATTGTTTACTCTTTCAGGTTTTTTTCGTTTTCGTTATAATATAATCACGTTCTCTCTGGTTTTTTTTTTTTTTCGTTTTTCCCTTTTTTTTTTTAATTTCCTTCCGTCGCTTCGCTTTCTGCTTCGATCTGCCGATTAAAATATTGCTGTCGGACCACGATGAGTCACTGTTGTCTCCGCCATCATCAGTAATATGGATTTTAAGAAAATTACGTTTCAAAATTTAATTATTACAATTAAAAAATTTTAAGTTCATGTAAATTTTTGTACGATATTTTATATTTTCAACGTAAAAGTCAAAATCTCGTATCTGATACCTAAGATTACAATAATGTGACAGAATCCAAAAAGTTCTTTCAAACGGATACACTTATATGTACAAATATGGCAACAAAAATGTATATAAAAAATAAAAAAAATAAAAAATGATATTAATTATTTCACATAATAACCATTTATAATGGTTCCCTAGGATTTTTCATATTTTCAAACCTTTAATGATCTTTTCAGACTGATGTGGGATTTGCATTGTTTAGGGTATCACACGCGTTTGAAGGAGTAAAACTATAAAACAAGTAGAGAAGAAAAAAAAAATAAAATATATATATATAATTATTTTTTTAATGTAGAAGAATACAAATTTATATAAATTTTACAATAATAAAAAAAAATCTTATATTATTAATGTAAAATTTAAATGTCATATTTTGTACCATTAACTTAAATGGAGGGAAACTCTAAAATCACGTGCTAGAAGTAGTAAAATCACGTGGTAGAAGTAGGCTGGAAAACATGTCAAGCCCAAAGACAATAACTACCACGACGAACCCTACTACTTCTGTTGCCACGCCCGTAGTCAGAGCCGCCGCCTGCCACTCCACCCCCCGGCCACCTTCTGCAACAACTTCTTGTGGTAGTTCCGCCTCACGACCTCCATCCGGCTGTTTTTCTTTCTGCTGGATGGCCTGGCGTGGGATGTACAATCCAACGCCATTCATTTTCTTCTCGACGAGTCCAATCGCCTGATGGGCAGAGCGGCAGAAGGCCCTGGCTGAAGCACAAATAGTACTGCGACCGGGTGAATCCTCTGGCACCGCCCATCCTCCTGCCTTCCAACCTGCCAAATGATCGTAGTGTACGTCACGGTAATGTTCCGCGCCAGAATCAAATCCATCATTGAATTGAAAGAATCAAATCGTCAAGAGTCCACATGTTAAATTATAAATATATAAAAATTTAGTATTTACTTATTTTACAAACGAATAAAATAGCGTCACGAGGAATGCCTTTTGATTTTTCACAAATGAATTATGGCTTTGAAAGTTTATAATAAGTAGTAAAAATATTAGAAAAATATAAGATTTGTACCGACATTTTTATAATTTTATATTCAACAAGACCATGTCAAGAAAGAAATTGCAATTTTGAAATTTTTTTAAGAAATCATTTTATTTTTTATTTTTTCATTAATTATCCATGATGGAATGAATTATATTTTTCGGTAAATAATTATTCTTATAATTTGATAGAAAGTCCCTTAAATTGATGCTGCAAGATTTGCCTAGATTATGCAGAGATCTTGCCTAAGATTTTGAAAAATTGAAATTAGCAACAAAAATTAATTAATTGCTTCGTACACGGGATCTATATATATGCTAATGCATGACCCTTTTTTATTATTTCTTTTATCTAAAAAGAAAACTACATAATTCATATATATATATATATATATATATATATATAAATAAGAGAAAAGAGATAAAATTAATAAATTAATTACCCCTACACGACCATTCCGAACAGCTGACCCTTTTTCACGGAGGTTGTCGCGAGACGGTGTGGCTAGCACGTGCGGCGCGCAGCCCCATAACGAGAGAGGCTTGAACGAGAAATTTCATAATGAGGTTGATTTTGCAGCATTTTGTCAAAGACAGCCAACCAAAAACACACAAAAACAAAAAAAAAAAACAAAAAACAGAGACTTAAAAATCGAAATTAAAATTGGACACTCAATGAGAAATGGTAGTCTCCGCCTAGAAGGCGGAGAGTAATCAAACTTGCTCATAAAAATAAAAAATAAATAATAATAATAATAATAATAATTGTTTTGCTAGCAAAATGGACGGAGGGGGGAAGAGAGAGTGATAATAATAGTAATAAATAAATAAATAAGGAAACAAACACGACGCCGTGGAAAGCTTAGTTGGGAAGACGCAACTGATCCGGTTAGAGATACAATTTGAACGAGCCCAGTCCGGGATGGACTTTTTGAGATCGGGTGGGGCCCCACCGCAGATGAAAAGGTGTACCTTTATTAGCCAATGAAAAAGGTCATAAACGCGTGAAGGAGTTGACTGAAGTCAACGTTGAAAATGTATCTTCCATTTCAAGTAACGCTGTTGCGTACGTCCGCTTCGGAATTGACCACACGGCGCCGCCACCCCCCCCCCCGTCCCCATTGAGCCCAACCATCAAACTTCTTTTTACTCTCTCTCTTTTTTTTTTCTTTTCCTTTTCTTTGCTTCCTTTCTTTTTCTTATTTCCTTGCTATTCTATTTATTCCGGTATAGGTTAGGTTGATGGACGTGGGATATAGACGGAGTTTCAACGTTCTCTCTTTTGTTTTCTCTTTTTTTTCTTTGAAATTATAGTTGTCAACAAAAGATATATATATATATATATATATATATATATATAACAAACTATAAAAGTAAACAATGAAATCTAATTCCGCATTCTTTGTTGCTAGTTGTCAATTTTGCTGGTTTAGGTGCCCATATAGTAAATTTTTGGCCCAAAAGAAATAAAAATAACACACACACACACACACACACATATATATATATATAATATAATCGAACTAACATCAACCAGATGTTAGCTGAGTCTAATCTGTCTCAAAACCCCATCTATATAAGTGCACCCTTCCAAATTGGACACTCCCATTAGACCATAATGTTTACTTGTAGTATCGTGCTATTTTTGACGTTTCGAAGAAATTATGGGTGAGGCAGAGTTGGATAATTGCATTAGAGTCAGAATGAGGCTAATTGGGAATGAATCTCTTGACTACAAATCTACTAATATCCAGAATTGGGAGTAATTGCACCGTAATTCTGTATTTGCCGAAAATTTTAAGAAAAAAAAAAATGATCGACTAATTGGCGGAGTGCTAAACTGTCGAAATTTTCACAATATTTCAATTGTCAAAATTTTGAAAATAAAATACATTTTTGCACAAACCCCAAAAGGGTATCCCGATACTTTTTTTTTTTTTTTTTTTTTTTTGCATAGACCGTTGGAGGAGGAGTGAGACCTAGACCCGGAAATGATACCCATTTTTCAGTCCCCAAATGATACTGCGCCTAAATTTCACCACACGGAGAGGGTGCGCGGAGGAGAACTGATTTTGTGCCAATTTATGACCTTGCTGGTGAAGATGCATCTGGTTCGCATCTTTGAATGAAATCCTTCTATTTCCACTGAAAACAAAAATCACCGCAGGGCCTACGTGCCGTAATCAATTCTAACTACCTGACCTTTGGTTGTAGGTTAGCCGCGTAATCTCTCCCTCTCTCTCTCTCTCTCTGTGGACACTGAGAAAGTGCTCAGAACGGAGATGTCTTGACCTCTCCTTCCATGTTTATGATATTTGGAAAAAGTTGAACGACACGCTTCGCGCGACTTTGTCCAAGGATTGCCTAGGTTTTACGTACGCATAAAAACTCTTCCTTGGCCCTATAGACAAATGTCTCTTTGGAACTTCCTTTGAAGTGTCTCTCTTCTTTTGAAACTTTGATCAATTACAAATTACATATTCAACTCATCGTTTTAAATTAAGTAGCTGTATAGATTATTACATGTGTATGCTAAAGGTGGCGGATCGAGGAAAGAAAGTGGCTGTCAACCAGCACAGAGGCAATATTGATGACATTGAAGAATGGGTTTATCAGCCGTCGATAAAACCGTCGGATAACCAGAGAGTGCCCTTGGTGCCCTTCGGGCTGAGCAGGGAGAGAGAGATGTCTGCTATGGTGTCTGCTCTGACGCATGTTGTCACCGGAGACATGCCGGATGCAGATTCTCTGACCGCAGAACATGAAGTTGGAACATCGGCTGCCTCAGGTATTAATATTGCTGCTGGAATAAGGAGAGCGACGCAAGAGCCGGGTGGCCAGGAGGAGAAAAAGCTTTGTGGAGCGCCCGCCGATGATCATCAGTTTTCAGTACGTGGAGATTCGTCTTCAGCTGCTCAAATAGGTAAGCTAGATCTTTTTTTCTTTTTGTTGCTATTTCAGAACTGTCCGTTTGGGTTGAAAGAAATGAGACCTGTGATGAGAAAATTGTATTAATATTGCATGTGCTTGAGCTGGACAGTGCACTCAATCTGTACAATATCCGAATGAATGAAAATAAGTGTATTCAGGGCTTTGTTTCCAACTGAGCTGTGTCCCGTTCTACCCCCAAATGATCTCTCTCTGTTTTCTTTTGTGTTTTTTTTTTTTTTTTCTTTTTTCCCACAGTTGCGAGAAGTGCCAGAGCACAGGTTCCAACGGCACAGGCGGCGTTCACTCCCACATACGAACACAACAAAACCTACAGAGAGGAGCCGGGGAGAAAATACCGGGGAGTGAGGCAAAGGCCATGGGGGAAGTGGGCAGCTGAAATAAGAAACCCCTTCAAGAGCGCCAGAGTTTGGCTTGGCACTTTCGACACCGCTGAAGCTGCAGCAAGAGCCTATGATGAAGCTAGCCTCAGGTTTAGAGGCAAGAAGGCCAAACTCAATTTCCCTGAAAACGTCAGGCTCGGGACATCATCTACCTCCAATCCAATGGCAACCCAGTTGACTGTGTCTGATGCATCAAATGCCCTTGTGTCCATTCCGGCCTCTACCGATCCCACTGTTCACGCTCGATCTCCTCAAGGCATGCAGAGCCCTAAGATATCAAGAATGTCAGAACCATCCTCAGTGGGTCTTGGGTGTCGGTTGTCATCAACGGCAGCCAATGAATCTCTATGACCATGTGATGATTTCTTCTTCGATGGCATCTCGCTTCCAGTCACCGTCTTCTTCATTTGCTTCCTCTGCTTGTTTGCCTTCTTCTTCCTCCCATCTTTCTTCTCCCCAATTTATCCAAAATCAACTGCTGCCTGGTGAATTTAAACCCGCCATCAGTCAGGGCGTTGATGTTGATTTTTTAATGCCTCCAGGGTCGGATTGCAGTCATAATACTTCTTCCTCTGGATAGTTCTTGCATCTTAGTCTCGCTTTTGCTATTACATTTTTTCGGCCCCCCGTGTACTGGGAGGGCTGCTACGAGTTTGTCATTCTTGTTGCCATCATATATGATGTGTGTAGTTGTTTCATAAATGATATGTGTAGTTGTTTCATCATGTTTGATATGCCATCATTAATGCAAACAAAGTCTGAGTTGAGGAAGATTGCTTTGCCCTTTTCCTTTTCGGTTTAACTTGGGACTCAAATTAATTTGCCGGGTTCAAACTGGAGGCTTTCAATTATGAGGAATTTGTCGGTGAAAGTTGTCACGATGATAGTTTGATCAAGTGGTAAAAAGAAAGTTTGGTACTTGGAATAATGGAGATGATTATAAGTGACGAAATTGGTAATGGGTCATCATGTTCTTAAACAAGTTCAGGAGTAGAACAAATTCTCTGTAAGCATGGAATACCAGCTCAAATTTATACATCTTGGAGTCAAAACAATTCAAGAAGAAGATTTCTAGGTTGTCAGTTTTGGAAGGAAGTAGATTGTAGGTTTTTCAAATGGTATGACTTAGAAAATTTGTGAGGTATATAAGAGAGTTACAAAAAATCTCTGAAGAAAGAATAAGAAATTGAGTCCAAAAAGAAGAAAATGAATAATATAAGTGAAGATATGAGAAACATGTTGTGTGAATGTGTTAAATTGAAACTAGCAAACAAGAGATTAGGTGAAAGAAGATGCAACCTTGAGGTGTAACAACACGGTGTATTTGTATTTTTGTGTCTTTGTCGTGTCTGTTATTATTATTATTATTAATTTGCATTTGACTGATAGTTAAAAATACAAAAATTTGTATTTATTGTAGTTTTTTTTTATTATTATATTCCTCTTTATTGTAGACAACCGATTGTTTTATGGGAAATTTAAATTGAAAGTCTGATTCAAGTATTCATCTAAATTTGAATGTTTGTATTTTAATGAAAATGAATGCGTATTAAATTTATACGCCTCTTCTCTCTTGATTCTCTTTACATTTCTCTGCCTTTTTTCTATATAGAGCGGCAAATATATAACAACAATAATAGCCTATATATACTCAATACAGTAATAATAGTTAAACACAAACTTTGAGGCAACAATAATGACATCACATATTGAATACATTATTTTACCACATATACAAACTAACAGATTTATTTATTTATTTATTTATTTGTAAGCCACAAACTCTTGATTTTGGACTTCAATTTCACCCATTGAGCTAATATTTCAATCCCTAAATGGCAACAATATTTGGTTGACTATTTATTTAATGCCATCCAGTGGCTTAATGGCAACTAATTTTACGCATACACTACATCTGTGTTCTTACAAAATACTTAATGTGTGATAAAACCGTACCATATATTCAGAGCTATAGTAATTGAAACAAGTAGCAATTATATGTATATTTTAACTGAAAATCATTTTTACAGGTTAAATTTGAAAGTTCTTAGAAAAAAAAAACCTATAAATAAATATAGTAATTGATAAAAAAAAAAAAGAAGCAATTATATGTGTTTTGACTAGAATAATTTTTACTGGTTAAATTTGAAAATTTTTAACAAAAAGCAAAACTATAAAAAAAAAAAAGTTGATTATATGTTAAATTTTACTTTTAATTATAAAATTATAGGTTTAAATAAAATTTATAAATTAATTTGTAAGTTTAAATAAAACTTAATGCTCAATTATAAATTAAACAAAGTTTAGGGGTCATTGTAATTTTTAAATTATTATAGAGTTAAAACTAATTTGACCGCAAATTGAAATGATTTATTTAATTTTTACTCAATTATTCCAATTAAACTCAAATTTGACCGCTTTTTGATTGATTTGAGTTTTTTTTTTTTCTCTCTCTGTTTTTTTTATCACTTCTTAGGAGTGAACTGAACAGAAATCCAGCCAATTATCGATTCTCCTAGTTCGACCGATCCAGTCCAATTATCCAAACGGTCGCAGGTTGTTCCAATGCTAGTCGAGGAGATGATGCAGGTACAGCCATGTACAGCTCTCGTGAATGCCCGAGTAATTAGAGAGGAATTGGCATTGCAGACTTCTTTCAGAGAGGAGAATGCTTGGGGATGATAACCTTGCTCGAATTGGACACCCTTGTGGTGCTGGCTGGTGTTAATGTTTGAAGGGCTCCCCGACGTCGCTTTGAGATTATATGGGAAGCTTATATCTAGCCCCGTCTTAGGTAGCGGTTTACTGTTTTGTTTTACCCCACCATCGTAGGCGCAGACTTTTGTTTCAACGCTCTGGCATGTATCCCTAAGGTGGCATCAATCATCCTTTTATTTGGTAAGCAATGAACTAAACTTGTGAAGTGAACCGAAGAGTCTCGATGCTCCAACGCTCATTGGCGATTGATAAAATTCGCATTGGATTGGCAATAGGCCCATTTCAATCACGACACCTTACTTATGGGGGCGAAAGTTGATGTCACTGTCTCCTTAGAAGTAAAGTCCACCCGGAGCATCAAGAATTTCATGGTGCTTCACGGTTTGTGGGACAATGGGTTCTCCAAACTCCCGAGATGGAAATCATGGCAGGCATAATTAGAGGTGATGAACTTGAGATCCACAAAACTCCAATGTTGGTTGCACATAATAATGATGACAGGAGTTTGTTTATCTAGAAAGATTGATGTCTGAAAAAATCAGCACCATCCTCAACATCGTCAGTTTTGATGCCTCCACTTTGAGCCATAAGCATTCTGTAGATCCGCTTCGAACAAATTTTGCCTACTCTTCTATCAGCGCCAAGTAAACCCTCTGTGGCCAGGTGCTCAAGCAGAAACTCCTTTTCATGCACCTGCCATTTCCATATTAGAGGCAAGTAGACTCTTATTATTCTGCTGCCTATTATAAAACTTGAAGGCCCTATTCTGGGCACAGAATGTACAAATTTAGCATTAAAGCGGAACTGGCATACCCTGACAGATTCTGAGAAGGTCCCAGTTCTGCTATCAGTAAAGGATTCAAATAAGTACCGTTCTGGAATTTAATCTGCCTCCTTCATGGATTCCGAGACCCACGAAATTATCACTATTGAAATAACAGAGAATTTTGTTTTTGTTTGTATTTTTGGGACGTAAACACTAGATTGTCATCAAGTAAATGTGAAAACGCAAAATCTAATGGAATAAACCATTATTTGCCCCCTCAATCAAAAGTGCTACCATGCATACACTCGATGCTCTCATATTTCTATATAAATCTAAGAAGGGTTTCCTTATCATTGCAATCAAATGACCACCGGGCAGCAGACAAGGTGAAAAAGGGGGATTGAGCATTGATCTAGTGGAGAAGCTTCAAAATTAAAAGCATCCATTATTATATTCCTCTCTCATCTTCAAATTGTTTATTGCTCTATGATACTATTTCACGTTAAGAGTTCCATAAAAAGATTTCACAACATTTTTCCTATACCTCACATGAAAAGACTGACCATCTTTAGTATTACTAATCAGCTTAAACTGGGGAATCCACAATGGAAATCACAACTAGAGTAAAACTAGATAAGACACTACTGAATTGACAAATGCGTACATAATCCATCACTAGCAAAAGGCTGTAATCAAATGCTCAATAATCAATTTAAAAAGAAAAAAAGCTTTGCCTATACTTACAGATTTACTGGGGTCCATGTAAACTTTCAGCAGAGACTTCATTGTTGGATATTTTTTCCATATTGCAAGAGCAAAACGTGGCTGCACTTTCGGAATAGCCACCAAAGCTTTCAACCTGTTTGCAGAAATCAAAGTCAACCCCTTGTAGATAAGCTAAGGAAAAGGATAAAAACAGGTCTAGTCCACACAATTTCTTAGCAATATTGATTTGATATACTCGGCTGAATTTGGATGAATAAGAAAGAAGAGAAAGAACTGGCACTCAACAGACCATTACTTAAGCCTAAACTTAAGCTTTTAGGCTTTAACTCTTACAATTTTGCTTTCTTCTCTCTTAAGCAAATATTATGTACTTTTCAAAGATGAGTTAAAGAGTAGAAATGAGGACTAACACAAAAAAATGCATGTCCAACTTCACAGAAAAACATTCCATGTCAGAAACTGTTGGAGAATGCAATTATACACACAACAAACAATTGACATGGCACAAGAACCCTTTACAGTATGTTTAAGCCATGAATGTAGAAACTACATCTATAAAACATATGATAACAAAAATTTGAAGAGTATTACTCACCATGGGCTTTTCTTTATTAAGTTCCTGTTGACAGAATCTTTAGGGATTAGTGAACCATTGGCATTTACAGATAGTCGGGTCAACTTCTTTCTGCAGTAAACAGTAAACAAAAAAGTACGTCCTAAAAATACATTCTTCAGAAGAGTAGAAACATATGCCGAGCAAAGAGAAAAGGAAACAGTGATAACAACATCTTACTCCCAAATTTCATTGGGATCAATTGCATGAATCTATTCTCATCATTTCGTTTTATTAGGAGAAAAGTTTGGAATAAGATCTAATAATTTTAAATCCTTTTTAACCAAAGATTCCCAAACCAACCCAAGTCATCCTTTTGCCCTCCTCATGCCATCCAGCTAGATTTGGTCATCCCTCTTAATTAGAGCATTCATAGGTTCATCTTGTATATGTCCGAACAAACACAAACCTCACTCAATTTATTTCCAATCAGTGCTACAGCTACTTTACTACGACTATTTTCATTTCTTATTCAGTCCCTTTTTGAAAGACCACAGATCCATCCAAGTATTCTCATCTCTGCTACACATTTTTTGGACATCATGTCTCTTCACAGCCCAATGCTCACCACTGTACAACATTGGCAACCTAATTGGTTTTTCAACAGAATTTATCCTTTAACTTAATGGGAATTTTGTGGTCACACAAAACCCTAGTGGTACAATCCCATTTTAGTCATCAGCTCTTGTCCTATGAAAGACACCATCCTCTATATTTCTATCCCTTAAAAGAAAAAAAAAAAAAAAAAAAGACAAAATATTTAAGCAGCAAAGAAACAAGTGGCAAGACAGTAGTAAATACTACAAATTGGCAAGATGATAAGGGAAAACAAAGTTATTCAGAACCTAAATTGGCATGATGCCAGGCTGCATGTCAAATCAACAACATGTTCAGCAAGTTCAGATTCATCTCTGCACTGCCTATAATGCACCCCAAAATAATGTGTGGTTAATTTTGCCAAGACCTGAAAGAGCAGAGTTGCAGACATAATAAATAATCATGTTGGCTACAAGATATCATCAAATTGTCAGACATAAAGCCCCTCAATTTTAAGTTGGTGATTTGACCTCTTCAATAGGTGGACATCTCCAACCAGTATCCTTTTCTGGATTCTTGTACTGTTCCTTTTCCCTAATAAATTGCCAATATCCATGTTTCAATTCAGGTAATGCTACATCATAAAATAAATATAAACAAAACAAATTACAGCAGAAAATATAACAGTAAAAGGTTTTTTCTTTTTACCTAAATTACTGAAGATAAAAATGCAGTCCTCAAGATATGTGCATCAGCTTGTCCAAAAAAATACATATATATATATAAAGAAGGTGAAAATTAAGCAACATAAGATATCTGCTACCATGGTGAAAGTTCCTTTAAACAAAATTGGAGGTAAATATCTTTGAATTCTAGCTCTCACCAAATTTCATATATAGTTGCAATTAACTGATCATTCACCAATATTAGTTTAAAAGTGAATACGGGAGAAAGTCTCAACTGACACAAATTCCATTAGATTGTTAGTATCCAGGAGGATACCTTGGTTTGTTTCTGCAATAATGAACACCAACCAGATTCACCAGAACAAAATGAGACTTAAAAAAAAAAATTTATGGAGGCCCACCTTTTACTAATGTAAGCCATCAGCCTGTTTGTCAAATAGCAAAGTTTATAGAATGGATAACAACTCCGCACATTAGCAACATGATCCAGAAGTGCTTCATTAGTAACAAGATTGCAGAATTCCTCAGCTTCATAAACAAGTAAGACGTATTGGATCTTAACTCCTTCAGATGAAAGCTGCCACAAATAATGAGGCCATATATGTTGCAATATTATAATTAGAGATAGTCCAATGCAAAGCAGCCTACCCATGACAACATGCACCTACAAATACCTTTCAATTCTAAAGGAAACTGAGAATGTAACACAGTTTAATGACTATTAACCAGTATTTAAAGGTCTACAAACAGTACCTGTGAAACACTTTCTGGAACATTCATGGTCCACACAATAGATCTTTTGATTGGATTTGATGTTATGCGGTAGGTAAGGCCTTTCTCAGCAAATCTGGTGAGTAGATGACCTAATACAATAAAGTTGAAAATTTCAGCAATAGAATCGGAACCAGATGTAAGCATGATGAGTTACATTAAAAAGACAGAAAAATATTGCACCAACCTCCAATTGAGCCCTGTTCAACCACCTTAGTATCAATCTCAGCAACTATAGATTTTACAGCGAACTTCCCCTTTTCCCACTTTTGCTTTTCTTTCTCCATTTTTTTGAGCTCTGCAGCTTGAGCCTTCAGAGCTACTTTCTGCAACTTCTCTTGCTGCAAAACAAATTTTAACCAACCAGCTGTCTATCTAAATCATATGGTACAAAAAGTTCAGTACAATTGTTAAATAGCTCACTTCTTTCTTTAGCTTCTTCTCTTCAGCAACATGAATTCTTTCCTCTTTTGTCATCTTCTTCTTTCTTGCCACTTCATATGCACTTTTTAACTTGTTACAACCAACTTTAGGTCTGTTTTGTCTCACTTTGTTACCCATCTGCTCAGTGCTAAAATTCTCTTTGTCACAATAACCATCAACCTGATTCAAGAATACTCAATCAATAGAATCAATAAAAGTTGGCAATTTGACAAAAAAAAAAAAAAAAAAAGAAAGAAAGAAAACAGATTCAACTGTCATAAAAACCAAGTAGAATGCTTAAACATTTCTAAGGAGCAAAATTCATATGTGTGCACTGCATGCTTCCCATTTAGAGGCCATTTACTTTTCATTGCTATCATTTTAATGGTGATGCCAAGCTTGATTTTCCAGTTTAATTACCCTAGCTTATGGATCTTTTTCATCCTACCATATGAGATGTCACAACATATTTATGCAACTTTTAAACAATATTGTCCCCAAGAAGGCAACTCGATGGTTGAGAGCAGATATGAATAAATTTATTTGGATTGTGTATAACCCAAATTATGTATGGCAATAAACAATTCCCATATATATCAAATCTAATAGATGTAAAAAGTTAATTCATAAAGGAATTGTAAAAAATTGATGACAACTCAAAAAGTTTTTACTAGTTGAAGTCTTTTAAGTCAATCGATAGATCAATTCAGATTTTGAGTGGGGGCAAGAAAAAATTTTAAGCGGGAGCAAACTTCTAAACACCCATTAGATTATGAACCATTTTTTTTGTTTCTTCAGCGGGGCATTTGCCCCCACTACTTTGAATGTACACCCACCCTTGTGGACTCCTGTCTTGGAGGTCTCAAATTCATAACTTAGGAGGAGGTGTGCAATTTTTGGGAAAGGAGAGGGATATCCCCTGATATATGGTTCACGGCCCAACGGGCCTCCTGCCGAACCAAAAAACTTCTGTACGGTACATTTTTGTAAGTCATCTTTCTAAAATTTTCAGCTACAAGAACTTGGAGCCTTTATAGAAATTTTAGGATTGTGACTTAGTATAGATAAAACTGAATCACATATTAAGAACTAGGAAAATGGGACTTGTGCTAGGACAATAAAATATTTAGCTCGTAACCATGGAAATAAAGTTGTCAAGATTTTTTCATCCTCACAATGAAGGAAACCTAATTTGGGAAGAAAAAAAATCCAAGCTAAATAAACATCAAAATGCAACTTATGATTTGACATCACTCCAAAAGAATTACATCCAGTCCCAAAAATAATGTGATTTTTGAGCTCTCTTTCTTGACCTTGAGCATCTTAGATTCAACATGATGACTGCTAAAGTTCAGAAACTAGCTTCAAGGCTATTGATTGTCCTCCCATTCAACTCAAGTCTGCAGCAAATAAACAAAATCCAATTTGCAAGACGCTAATCTTTTCCATCCATCTACTTGTCAAAAGGTACATTCCTACAATTTGAATCCTCCAAGTATGAAAATGCACGGTTGGATACAAAGAGCTTGGGCTATGCAGTAATTATGCTATGGCGCATCCATGGTAGTAACATCCAAATTTCTTTTCACATAAAAAAAAAAATAAGATGAAGACAAACACAGAGAAAAAGGTTATTAAAGGCATAAAAACTAAATTTATTGCCATACTTCCTAAGTTGCCTCTTTTTAAGCATCACGTCAATGGCACTGATCTTTAAAACAAAGTAACAAGCAGTACCTCACTGGCATGGTCTTGTGTAAATTTTAGGTGGGAAAAAGTCTCCCCAGACATCTGCATTAGAATACCATCCCCTGATAAACATGTTTTTGTTGGCTTAAGTCAAGAAAAAAGTAATCAAATCCCATATTAATCACAAAGCTGTGATGGCATCACTCAGGAATCAGATAAACCACAAATATAAAAAAATTATTCAGATGCAACAGCGTACCAAGCGAATCCATGGAACCTTTAAATCTGGAACTCAACCAACTCTCGTCCTCATCACCGCCACTAGCAGTTGGTTTGCCCCCCTGCGAGTTTCCCTTTCCAGAGCCACCTTTCGGCTCATCACTCTCCAATTCCAAGCATATTGATCCACCACTCCCTTTAAATTGAGACCAAAAACAAAACAATTAAAAAGGAAACCTATTAACTAGCTTAAGAAAATTGTCAAAAACCGAAACAAAAGACAAAGAGAAAAAGAATAAAAAAAAAAAAACCTAATTGCTGCCGAAAAAATCGGAAAAAAGAAAAGAAAATTGAATTGCAGATTGAACTAACTCACCGGCGAACTCATTGGGATCGGAAACCCTAACTTTAGGATTTGAGGGGCGCTCCATTGTGCATTTCGCGGTGGAGAAGTCGGACATGGGTGTCTCGGCGACAAACGAGGGCGTGGAAGAGGAGGCGGAGGGTTTCCGAGGGGTCGGGTCATCGTCGAGGACGAGGACAGTGGGGAAAGCGTCGGGTCCGGGTCCGGGTCCCGATCGGGTTGGTCTCTTAGATAGAAATTGAAGAGGAGTCCTCCGGTCTCCTCCCTCGTCTTCATCGGAGAGAATGATTGGATCGGTAGACATTTGGCGATAAATGTGATTTACAGAGATCGCCAATTTTGCGGGCGGCCCCCGGGCGGCGTGGTGTTTGAATATCAGTTTTGAAAAGCGCGGGATCGTTCAGAGAGGGATGTGTTTGGTTGCGAGGTTTAGCAATCGTCGTGCCGGTGGCGGCTTATTTCATTATAAATGGAAGTATCAAAACTCTATCCGAGCTGATAATTCCACTCCCATTCATTTAATAAAATAAAATATAAAAGACTCGAACATGATTCAAATGCAGCGTGTGACCTGCAAGAAACCCGATCCAAAATGGCCTGAGCTAAAATAACCAAATCAGACCTAATCTTCTGAAATTGATTTGTTTCTCTTTTTTTAAATAAATTCATTATTTCATTTTTTTACACTTTTACTTATTATTTTATTTATATATACATTTAGATATGAATTATTTTAATTTTATATATTATATAAATATATTTATTACATTTAATTTATAATATTTTTTATTTAATATATATATATATATATAAGTAAATATATACAGATACATAACATATATACATATCTTTATACACTTGGCTTAAATAATATAAATCTATATATATATACACTTATATACTATCAATACAAATTAATACATAAAAAAATAAAAAAATAACAATAATATAATTTCACTTATTTTAATAATAATATATAAATACTTATAAATAATATGTACATATAAATAATAATATATAATTTTATGTATATCATATATTATGTATAAATAATAATATAATTTAACCTTTTTAATATACAATAAAGTTAATAAAAAAATAAAAATAATATTTTTAAAATTTATCATATCAACTCATCAGTACTCTAAATTTGAGTGATTCAAAATTAAATTTAAAAGTGACTTAGTTAAAGATTATTTAACTCAATTTATTTATCTCCTTTAGTTACAAATTTACATTTGGTTCACATGCAACAAATAGTCGTGTCTAATTGGATTCATAAATGGGCTCAACTTAATAATAGATGTTAGTTTGAGTTTCAAGGTTGGTCAAATTAAAAATAATCAAAAGTTATATTTTGTTTAACATTTTTAAATTAAACTTGCTTATAAGATTGTAAATATATTAAAAAAATTAAATAAATAAATATTAAAAAATATTGATTTTGGATGTCTAAATAATGTTTGAGGAACAAAGGGAGAAAAAAAATCCTAAAAGTAAAAAGAATGGGAAAAAGGGATAGTTAAAAAGAGAAAGGAGAGAGCGTAGGTTAAGGAAAACAAAAGTTGGAACAGGAAAGAAACTATAAGAATTCATAATTTTTTGTGTTTAGTATGATGATCCTAAGAATACTGAAGATTTACTAACATAATATAGAGGAGAGAGTCAATGATATATATTTCCCTTATAAAAGATAGGAAACTCAATATTTCCTTTTCAAGTGCAAGGAATTAAACTTTTATTTTCATTTTCATTGAAATTAAACTTCTAAAAGAAAATTTACATTCGATTACTATATAAACATGAGTAATAATTTACTTATTAAATTTTAAAATATAAGATTTTTCTATATCATTTTCTGTGGTAATATTTAACTTATTTTACTATTAAACGTGATAATGATAGTATATCTTCAAGAGTCTTGTTAAAGCGTAATTAGTTTTAATATTATTATTAATAAATTATATTAAATTATAATGAAATAATACTTATTTCCATTAATTTTAAAGTATCACAAATTAAAAAATATTATAATAATATAAATATCAAATCACATTAATATTAATTAACTATATATACTAGTCACATGATAAACCAAGATATTTAAATATTTATATAATAAAACATATTTCTAATTAACCACTAAAAATATATAAAAATATAAATTAATTATTTAATTTTTACTTAAATTTTAACTTTTAATTTAAAATTAATTTGAATTAATTTCAACATTTCTTATTAATCTTGAATCAACATAATTTATTAACATTATCGAGTTAGAGTTAGTAGGGCTAGAAAAACAAAGCCATTCATTCAATTAAGCACCTTTATGGTAAGTCTATCTTTGTGTGTCCTTAGGTTCCATATATCATGAAAAGTAATGGAGAATTGGTTAAGTACAACCATGGAAATTTTGAGATTAAAGGAAAATAACCCTTTATAACTCTAAAACATCTATCTATGTCTCTAGGATCACCATTATTATGGTGGCCATTGAACGTGCAAAACAATAAATGGAAAAAGAGAGGGAATGGGTTGTACGAATAAAGTACGCTTTAATGGATGATATCTTAAGAGTGTTGAGTTTTTACAAAGATTGTTTAGGGTTTAGGCTTATTTGTTAGAATTTTATGGTTCAACAAATTGTTGAAATGAATGATTGGGAATGCATGACAGTATATTAGGTAATTTTCTCTCACAAATAATTAAAGATCAATAATTTAAAAGTTCTAATTTAACTATATTGATTAAGGTGGGGAAAGATTCATAAGATAAACTCATGGATTTAGACCGAATGAATAAAAAGAGAAGAATAATAACTTTTATAATATTATGATTAATAAACATTGGTTGTTCAATTAATGGTTACCCGAGTGCAAGCCATAACCTCTTATTTTATTTTGTCTTTGTATTGTCGGGATTTGTTGTAATATTAAACTCTTTTAAGTAGTCGATGGACAAAGATAATAAAAGGAAAATTCAAGAAAGAAGATTGTTCATAGGAAAAATTTTTTGCTGTGAAGTAGTTGACTACTAAAGGAAGAAAAATCGCTATAAGGAACAAGTTAGCAGTGGATGAAGTAAAAGAAATAGGAAAGGTATAAATTTCTAAAAGTAATCCTTCAAAGAAAGTTTTTCTTAATATTATAAGTAACTCATTTAATTCCAGAACTAACCTTTAATCACTAGTTATGTAAATCTAAAATAAGTCCCTGTAGAAATTTTAGAAACCCTTTATGATTGCCTAAATACCCAAATCATAATAAAGTTGAAATGGAATGTAAAAACTGAGAAGAAGATATATAAGTAAAGAAATATTAATCTTTATTACTTTACATATCCTAATATTATTTTATCAAAAAGCAAGGATAATAAAAAAAAGGAGAAATGATTAAAGTTAATGAATAAAAAAAAATACTAAAGAAAGACTAAAGAAAAGGATCTCCAAATTATCATTATATATCCTAAGAATTATTAATCTTCAATCAAAACTTAAACTTTCATATAACAATTAGAATAATTAAAGATATTCTTTCTAGTATGTTTGAAATGAAAAGTTAATAATGAAATAGTTCGAAGCTAAAGAAAAGTACTATTATAAAATTCATTTAATTTGGCTTATGGTTATTCAAATAAAATGTCTTTATTGTTAGGTATATTTATTCTTTTTTTCATGGTATACGAGTCTAATTGTTATTTATATAAAGTTTAAATATATTTGTTTTTTTATTTACAACTTAAAAATACTTAATGAGAGAATAAATACTTCTCTTTAATGATTGAAAATTTAATTAAAAAGGATAAAGAGATTACAGGTAAAGAGTTAGGTGATTATTGAAATCTTCAACTTGAAAGGGTGTCTTATATCTTATTGTTAAAAGGTTAACGGTGTATGATTGAGTTAAAACTTAGATAACTAATAAAAAATATCTTGTTCTTGATTTTAAAAAGTGGAAATTATATTTTGAGTATTTTAAATCCAAATTTTTCTTTAGTTTTATAAGTGTGCATTATAGGTATTTTTCTACATGTAATTTTGATTAATCATATAATTAGAAAGTTATTTATAGTCCAATTAAACTAAATTTTAGTCAATTTTTAGAAGATATATGTATTTTTATTATGAATGATTAGATCTTATTTTAATGATCTATAATGGTACATTTTTTATTCAAAATTAAGTTTTTTGAATTATGATAATTTTCTATTTTCTCATCTATGATAGTTTTGATAAATCATATTGATCGGTATTAATTTATAATCCAATTGAGTTGAATTTTTGTTAGGTGATTTAGAGGAATTTTTTATATAAAAATTGATATATTCTTTTGTATAATTATTTTGATTATCATATTTGTTATTTAATTATTTTTTATCATAAGTTTAAGAAAGAAGGAAAAATCTCATGAATTATTTATACTCTATAGGAGAAGGAGTCATAGAGTACAAAGAGATTTAAAAACTTTTTCTATTTATTTGAATATGTAAGGAGATAATTAAATAATAAATATAACAATTGAAGTAATCATATAAAAGAATACACTGCAAAAAATTCCTTACAATAAAAAATAGGAAAAAATCCTAAGACACTATAATTTAAAATCAATTTTACTGTAATCAATAATTAACGAATGATTATAATAAAAATATATAATTTTAATTATATCAAATAAATTAAATAAATTTAATTTGAACTCATTAAAAGGCTAATAAGTTGATCAAAATAAACTACTTACGTTCTCTTAGTTACATTACTAATTGTCACAAATAAGAAAATATAAAGTTATCAAAATTCAAAAGTCTTAACTTTAAATCAAAAACTTATTTTTACATATTACTAAAATATGATCCAATCATCCACAATAAATATATATTTTTTTTAATTATTAATCAAAATTTAATTTGATCAAATTATAAATAATTTTTTAATTATACAATTAATCAAAATTACAAGAAAAAAAAAATATCCAAAATGTAAACCTACAAAATTGAAGAAAAACCTAGACTTAAAGTATTTAAAACACATCTTTTATTAAGCATTTAAATTTTAACTCAATTAGATACCATAAAAATATTATCTCAAATTAAAAATTCTAACCACCAGCCAAATCTCCTTTTCTCTCCTTCTACATTTGCTTATTATGTGTTAAGAACAAAAGGATTCATCGTGATTTCAGTCAAATGCAAAACCAAAGGGAACAAAAAAAGACAAAAAGATGGAAAATGACTAGAAGCAGTTCCAGGTAAAAAGGAGTTTGCTCGTGTCTCTGTGTGCAACAAATCCTTTCTCAAGCCAATTGGCATAATATAGTAAGTAAAATAACAAATAGATACCTAGTTAATTTATAATGTTCACTTCAACTAGCCAAAACTAGACTTAGTTTCAAAAAAAAAAAAAAAAAACTTTCGCCCTAAATGAATTAAATATTCAAAGAATTTTCCAAACAAAGCTTATTTAAATGATTTTTTCATGATGCTAAGACCAAGTGAATTATAATAACCTCAGGTAGTTGCCACAACTCACTCGTAGCACTAACCAAACTAATTTAATAAAAGAGCCAAGCAAATTCTCACTGCCTTCCCCACATGTTAACCATTAGTATTCATATATTATTTATTTCTCCTCCCCGCCTTAATTAACAATTATCAACTCTCGCTTGTACAATTGTGATTGTACTGCACATATCATTAAAAAGAGTATTTTCATTTAAGAAACTTGAAGAATCTTACACCGAGTGACTAATGGTGGTTGCTTTGATGGTAATGGTGGTGATGGTAGTGACCAGCATTAATATTACTTATTTTTACTAAGATTTTAAAAACTAAATTAGTTATTAAATTAAAAAAAATTAAAAATTAAAAATTTAATCGATTCAACTAATAAAACTAATATTTCATATGAAATAGATAAAAATTTAATATTTATATATATTATATAAAAATATTGATAAATAGAATATAATTATGTACAAAATATAAATATTATATGTATATGTATATATTATATTATTATATTTGAGTAATTTTATATAACAAAATTAATTAATATAATGTATTAGTAAATATAAGTAAATTTTACTCAATTAAATTTAATACAAAGAGTACTATAATTTATATATTTTAATTTTAATGTAATTCATAAATTTTTGTTGAAGAATAAAATATTTTTAATATAAATGAGATAAGTTAGATAAAAAAAATAAGTATTAATATAATATAATATATAGTTTTATGCACTTTTATTGAATATAAATAAATATATTATATAAATATTTTTAAAATTTTTATAATTCTTAATTGAAAAAAGAATAAAGAAAAAATTGTTATAAAACAGATGATTTTTATTTTTAAGAAAATTAAAATGTAAAAAAATTGTTATATTATCACTTTTGACCCAATGATAAAAATTGTTATTTATATTTTATATAATTTATTTTTGAGTCCTATTTTTTAAAAAAATTTTACACTAATATAATTAAATTGAAAAAATTGCGATTTATTCATTGATTAATTGATCGTAATCAAATTAATTGATTTATTAATTTTTGAAATTAATAATTTTCAAGATAAAAATGAAATGAAATTAAAATTTAATTTTTAATTTTATCAATTCAAATGATCAGTTTGCTCTGATATTAAAAATTGTGGTTTTTTCATTGGTTGTTGTTGGGTTGATGAAGTCCTCTTCATTTCCAAGGCTGGCCACTGAGGGAGGGGTCCATCTTGTTCTGCCTTTTCATTTCCTCGATTTCGGAAAACTCCATCGAGTGGTCTGGCAATTCACCCATCTATTCCTGGTCCCCCGCTTTTTTTCACAGAAGTTTATAGAGAAACAAAAGTCAATTGTTTCCCTAATTTAAAAGACAAAATTTTTACCTTTTTCACTAAATTATATATATTGTACCAACCAGTAAAATGTTCAATATCACAATGTACTCAAACGTTAAGTAATGTATATTCACTACATTATTCACAATTAGTTTTGCTCAAAATTAAAACACTCCAGTCTTTTTGGGCAATTGCAATAATGGAAAAGTGGAAAAAAAAAAGAAGAAGCAAAACAATCATGACATTGGTTAAAATTCAAAGGTGGAAAACCACGTCAAAGAGTCAGCAAGTTTGACTTTATCTTGGCTTTGAAATCAAAAAAAAAAAAAAATTCAATTACCTATTTGAATTTTTCATAAAGGTTAAAAAAATGAACTTTGAAAACCCAAAGACGTAGAAAATTGACAATTAAATACTTATTAAATTATAATTCAAATATGATTTTTTTTTTTTTTAATAAAAAAATGACTTCAACAAAATCGATTCTTTCTTGAAAATGACAACTGTAAAAAAAAAAAAAAGAGATAAAGACAACTTAAAAAGGAAACACTCCAAGCTTCACAAGAGAGTCTGAATTACTCCTTTGGTTGCCTTGTCAAATATAAAATTTTCGAGGCATAGGTTTTGCTAATCGATTAATGCATGATGCTTAGAGGTAATTACTTTTCACTTAATTTTTAAGAGAGATGAAAATTTGAATCCCTTCAAATTTTTAAAAGCTTAAAGTGATTAGGACCATTTAAAACCATATCAATATGTCAAAAATTGAACTACGAGGGCTTACATCCAACAAACTGAAGCAAGACCGAAAAAGAGACTATTGTAAATAATTTATTATTATTATTATTATTATTATTATTATTATTTGAAATCCTTAACAATATGTTTAGGAGATGAGAAAAAATTAGAGGGCCAAAGAAAAATTAGGAAAAAAAAAGAATTATATTTTGTGTTGGTATATGTTTTGGAGAGAGAAAAATAGGGGGACTTAAAGTCCAATTTTCTCTATGACCCACTAAATTTATTCATCTTAAAATTAAGATGAAAATTATTGATTACCTTACTTAATTAATGAAATATTCAATTTATCTAAATCAACTATTTTTATAATTACTAATCATCAATTTTGTCAAAAGAGTAAAATTAAAATTATAACAAATATTCTATTCTTTTTTCTTATTTTTCACTTTTTTTAAAACAAAAAAAAATTAATCATCCTTTCTCTTATTATCCTTTTGTAAATACAAGAAATGATAAAAAAAAAAAAAACAACAACAAATTTTTTCTTTAATTTTCCTCTTTCTTATTATTTTTTTTTCACCGTTACTTTGCTATCCAAATAAAAGTCAGAACTTTTCCAAATTCTGCGACGAAAATTTGCAACACAATTCATCTCCAAGCATTGCTATGAACATTTGAAAGATAAGCTACCCTTCTTGTTCGTGTTTCTAGATTCCAAACAATCTCCTAGTTTCTGTAATAATAGAGAAAACAAATAATTGATATTTTTTCTTATTTTCAGTTTTAATTGAACCCTTCCGGCTGGGGGGTTGGAATGGAATGGGATGGAGTGTGGGGTTCGGGTGTTTTGCTATTTGAATTCGACCATGTGATCATAAATTCGGTAAATTTAGGTGAATAAAAAAAGTTTTATATTAAATATAAAGTATTTAATGTATAATATAAAAGTTTTTTTTATGTTTGCTTAAATTACACGTGGCTTCAGATGATGGGGCGGAACCACAGAACGAATGGGTGGCTGGCTGTTTCGGCTTTCCGCGGCCACAATTTTCATAAATAAATAGTTTATTTATTCCCTCCTCCCCCTCCCCTTAAAAATAAAAAATAAAAAAAAAAAGAAACCGAAAGGGAAGGAAAAGGCCCAGCAGGCACTGCTACATTTTAAATAAATAAAATGACTGGGTTAGCGTGTCGCCACCACAGCCACGGGAAACTGAATTTCGTCGGATGAGAGAAAAATTTGAGAGTGTGGGAGGGAGTTGCGCTGCTGAGTACGGCTGTGGCCGGCTGTTTCGTGGTTCCCAGAAATTAAATAGTTTGTTTTTCCTTCTCCTTTTTTTTTTTTTTTAATTTTAATTTTAAATTTGTGTTCTGTTTGGTTCAGTTTTCCCTCATCCAAAGCCGCTATTTTCCCACACATTGCCTGCCAGTTTTACGACTCTCCAAACATGGACCTGTCCGCCAAGTTGCACAGCCTGGACCTCCACTCCGCCTTCTTCACTGGTTCGGCCGGGTTATCAACACTGCGGCCCCGTTTTAAGCCAAACTCGACTCCCGTATCCACGGAGCTCGTTACCCAAAATCCCAATTCGCCTAAATTCCCTCTTCATTTTCAACGCGGAAGAAGAGGTAACTCTAAGATCGCCGCCAGATTACCGACTGTCACCGTTGAGACGTCCGTTGCGGAGCCCGAAACCGATTTCGAGTCCTTGTTTTCGAAGAGCGATGCCGGCAGTGATTTCGACAGGAAACGAGCGAACAATAGGCAATCGAATAGCGGTGGTGCGTCGGGGGTTTCATCGGGTGCCAAGCTCGAAAACATAAGCAAGAGCTATAAAGGGGTCACTGTGTTAAAAGACGTGAGCTGGGAAGTGAAAAGGGCTGAGAAAGTGGGGCTAGTAGGCATAAATGGGGCAGGCAAAACGACCCAGCTGAGAATTATCTCGGGACAAGAAGAACCTGATGCGGGAAATGTAATTAGGGCGAAACCCAACATGAAAATCGCCTTCTTGAACCAAGAGTTTGAGGTTTCGATGAGTAAGACGGTGAGAGAGGAGTTCATGAGTGCGTTCAAAGAGCAAATGGAGATCTCCGGGATGTTGGAGAAGGTGCAGAAGGCTTTAGAGGCCGCGGGGGATGATTTGGAGTTGATGGGGAGGCTGTTGGACGAGTTTGATTCGTTGCAGAGGAGAGCCCAGGATGTGGACTTGGACCGGGTTGATGCAAAGATCAACAAATTGATGCCTGAGCTAGGGTTTGCACCTGAGGATGCTGAGAGGTTGGTGGCGTCGTTTAGTAGTGGGTGGCAGATGAGAATGTCGCTTGGGAAGATTTTGTTGCAGGTTTCTGTCTTGTTCTTAAATTTTTTATTTCTCTGTTCTTTTCCTTTTCCCCCTTTTTTTTTTCCAGTGATATGGTAGTGTACAATATTGTTTGGGGCTTGTAATGATTTAAGAATTGCTATGTGTTGCTTCATGGCTTCTTTTGTGACTAGTTGAATGCCAAGAAAGTGGTGTGCTGGTAAATTTCTCCATTATCCCCAATAAGTTTGGAATTAAAAGTGTTTTCTATACCTTGCAGTTTGGGGATGGCTGACATTTTTGTCTGTCTTCTAGCACTGCCCCTTAGTTCCGATTAATGTTTAAAACTAGATTCATTTTGGAAGAAGTGATGAGGGGAGTAGCAGGTGCAACACGGCTATAACTGAAATTTGAGCTCTCGTTTCAAATGAACTTGTAACCAGATTTGTGCTGACAATAAATAGTTCTCTTGATTTGACATAGCCTGGTAATTGACATAACTGTTAAACTACGTATTTGCAGGACCCAGACTTGTTGCTTTTGGATGAGCCTACAAACCACCTTGACCTTGATACAATTGAGTGGTTTGAAGGTTATCTAGAGAAGCAAGATGTGCCAATGGTCATCATATCTCATGACAGAGCCTTTCTTGATCAATTATGTACGAAAATTGTGGAAACTGATATGGGAGTCTCCAGGACATACGAGGGTAATTATTCTCAGTACGTCTTATCAAAGGCAACATGGATCGAAGCTCAATACACTGCATGGGAAAAACAGCAAAGGGAAATTGAGCAGACGAGGGACTTGATAAACCGGCTAGGTGCTGGAGCGAATTCTGGCCGTGCTTCTTCTGCTGAGAAGGTGAAAAGCTCTATTAGGCATAACTCTGTCCATGCCCCTAAAAAGCAACAAGATAGTTTTGCCTGTATCTATCCTTGCTGTTTTCTTTCTCTATCCCTGCCTTTTCCTTTCTCATCTGCAGGAGAATCCATTTCTTCTTTTGCATTGTTTATCAGACAGATCAGTTTGTTATGAATACTTTACTTGTTTGCCACTTTATTTGTCTAGATCTGATGCATCTCCAATGGTCCCTAAATGACACAATTTCACTCTGACATGAGATTGCATGTATGAACATAGCTTTCAAGATGGTCATCCGTGTTGTTGAAACTATGTGGAGGGATTATATATGTGCAACTCCTTTTCCAGTTGCAGAATCCCCCAGCCATTGTCTTTATGTGACAGGAGATTTTCCTAAAAGTATGATCGAGTCATATCTCAGCAGAAATGAACCTATTTGGAGTCTCTTGTTTTTCGTTCTTCCTTGTGAAGCTGCTATTGGACATTTTGTTACTACCGATAACGATTTTCTGATCTCCATATTGTGGCATTCCTCTTTTTTTTTTTTTTTTTATCCTTTTCTTTTTAGTTGTTGCTTCTTTGACGATTTCTAAGTTTCTTATTTCTTGCAAATAGAAACTGGAAAAACTTCAAGAAGAGGATCAAGTGGAGAAGCCATTTCAACGCAAACAAATGAAAATAAGGTTCCCTGAGCGTGGAAGGAGTGGAAGATCTGTTGTCACGATTAGAAATTTAGATTTTAACTATGGGGATAAGGTATATCATATCTCACAAAAGGAGGTGATCATGATATTTGTTTACCAATGATCTATTAAGACTTCACTTTCTGTTTGCCCAGGTGCTGTTTAATAGGACAAATCTTACAATAGAAAGGGGTGAAAAAGTTGCCATTATTGGGCCAAATGGTTGTGGAAAGAGCACTTTGCTGAAACTGATTATGGGTTTGCAGAAGTCAACAGCAGGTGAAATCATGCTTGGGGACCATAATGTACTACCAAACTATTTTGAGCAGAACCAGGTATACTACTTTTTCTGGCCAGGTGTCATTTTTCTCTGTTACCATGCTTGCATTGCTTCAATTCCATGGTTTCTTACTTGTCTGATCATTATCTTCTTTGTCTATATCACTAAATGATTTTACTTGACCTTCCTTTTAGGCTGAGGCACTTAGTTTAGAGAAAACAGTGCTGGAAACAGTGGCAGAAGTTGCACAGGACTGGAGACTTGATGATATAAAGGGGCTTCTTGGGCGTTGTAATTTCAAAGCTGATATGCTCGATAGGAAGGTTTCCCTTTTGAGTGGTGGCGAGAAGGTAAACTAACTTGATGCATTCTGGTAATCATGAATCAGCTGTCTCGTTCTGTTTCAGAGGCTTTATCTAATGTGGGTGTTATGGTGCTCTTGAATTACTTTTAGAAATGTTCAGGATGTCAGGAAAAGATAATTTTAGTACTAGCTGGGTGGAAAGTTAAATTCTGGAGTATGCCAAATCTACCATATTAGTACCATAAAGCTCAATAATGCTTAGATATCTGAATGCTGTCTCACTGATCAATCCAGGCACGTCTAGCTTTTTGCAAATTTATGGTAAAGCCATCAACCTTGCTTGTCTTGGATGAACCAACTAATCATTTGGATATACCTTCAAAAGAGATGCTTGAGGTTTGGCTTTCCTCATACCTGTCTGATTGCTTATTATTTGCTTTGTGGTAACCATTACGTCAATCATCTCTGGTTGTTGAATCAGGAGGCAATAACAGAATACAGTGGCACAGTTATCACTGTCTCTCATGATCGATACTTCGTAAAGCAAATAGTTAATAGAGTTGTGGAAGTTAAAGACTGCAAGTTGCAGGACTATGCTGGAGATTACAATGTAAGTCGGCTTTTCCTTTATGCAGTTTCGCTCATTCTATGTTTCTACCTGTTATGTATTCCAATTTTAGCTAATATATAAACATTTCCACCATTTTCTGGATAGCTAACTCATAAGGTCTCGTGGTTTGTGTTTTGATGCATAAAATTTGCAGTATTACCTGGAGAAAAATCTTGATGCAAGGGCAAGAGAACTTGAACGAGAGGCAGAGCTTGAGGAAAAGGCTCCCAAAGTGAAGGCCAAATCCAAGATGTCAAAGGTAAAGGTTGATCCATGCAATCACATTATTCATGTAGGTGTCAGTTCGGGCCAAACCCTTGTTTTTGTATTCCATAACAGGCTGAGAAGGAAGCTCGAAAGAAACAAAAAATGCAGGCATTCCAGGCTGCTAAACAAAAATCAAAAGGGCTGAAGAATTCGAAGAGATGGAACTGAGGTATGCACACGATTGGATGAGGGACATTCTTAATCATTCGACGAGCATTACCATGCAAAGAATCCAGAGAGCAATATGGGCTATTTTCAGGTGTCACTGTACATAATATCAATTAGAAATGCAGTGCAGGTTGTGTCCAAGGTCTCCAGTGATAAAGCTTCCAACTGGGGCTGTGTGCTTTCCGTTTAGATATATGGTAACATACAGTCTATGCATGTTGGTGCAGGGGATGATCAAGTCAATCCAAAGCATAGCTCAATTCCGTGATCTCCTCCTCACATCCTAATGTTTCATCTTCGTCTCCTCACCCCACCAAATTTTATACTTCAGGATAAACCTGCAACATAAATCCCACAAATTATATGATCTTATTTTTAAAAAAACTGCATTCAATGTAAAAATATACAAAAAAACTTGTAATCCACGAACTGAAATGTCCAAAATTTATTGCCAAACAATAAGCATGGAAATCCTTAGTACGAAATTTTAATTTTTTATTTTTTATTTTTTTGTGTGTGTTTTCTTCTTGTATCTGCAAAGGAGGAGATATGAGGGAGAAGAGGAGAAGAATACTCTGGAAACATCTAAAAACATACAAAAGAAATGGATGAATTTATGAAAGGAGCTTGACAAGACAAAAGTTTCGAGTGAAAGTTATTAATAATTTTATTATTGAAATATTTACTATTTTTTTATTATTATAATGTGACATGTGACTATCTATATTTTTCCCCAGTTTATTCAGTTAACTAGAAAAGTCCTCTGTATACCACAATAGATATATATATATTGAATTAATTTATTTATTTTTATGTATTTAATTGTGAAATTAATAGCTATAAAAGGAAATTAATATTCTCAAGCAATTATTTTCTTAAATAGAAAAACTCTTAAAGTTATCAAGAAAGGAAGATTATAGGCTTACTTACTTATTTTGATGCATTTAATTTAAAATTTATAGCTACCGCGTATGCAAATATTAAAAATCATAAACGTTTACTGCCCTAAATGACAAAACTCTCAAAAATGACCAAAATGAAAGATTAGAGCATCCACTTGTCACATAAATCTCACAACTTAAGATAATATATAGAGATAAGTCAATAATTTGTATATTTTTGTCGATATGAGTCAATAATTTTAATATTATTTAATTCACATCAATAATTTTATGAAAAGGAAAAATATTGGCGGGCAAAAAAATAAAAATTCTGCTAAAAAAGAGTCAAAATAAATCAGCAAGTGGAACTCGCAAAAAATATATATATATATATTATTTTCTTAAAAATTAATGTACATTTTAGTAGGAAAGTTCAAAATCTCTTACAAATATATGTTTCCATGCGTTGAGCCTATACAACAACTCATAAACAAGTAAAATGGGTTGGTTGGCTTGTGGGTCAGCCTGACACGGCTTGCCACCCGAGCTTGGGTTTGATCGAGAACTTCTGGCTTGTGGTCTAAACATGGCACGGCTCATTTTGAACTTATTCTTATTTTTTATTGCATATTTGAATATTAGTATAATATTTTTATTTTTTTTCAATTATATTAAAAAAATTATAACGATAAGGATTAACCTGTAAATACATATTATTTAAATATAATTATATTATTAAAATAAATACAATATATTATCATTGATTAAAAATAAAAAAATAAGTTAAAATAAATAATTTCAATTACAATTTAAATTTTCACTTTTTTATTTAAATTATATATATATATATATATATTTATAAATTTATTTTTTATAAATATAATTAACAATTAAATATAATATAATATAAAATTATAATACTTAATATTATAAGTTGTAAGAAATTTATTATTTAAATTCTTAAAGACTACATAACACTTTAAAAAAATAAATAAATTATATGTTAATATTATATAAAATGATTAAATTTTTACCGCAAACTATTTTAAATATTTATCAACTCATCTCTAACTTTAATCTGAATAATTGTTTTTATTCACAAAATCAACTTCTTTAAAAAAAAAAGAAATTTTCAATAATTCTAAATTTAAAATACTTGTTTTGAAAAAAAATAAAAAATAAAAAATCCTACGTTTTGTTCTAAATCAAGCAAATAGACGATAAAAATCTATTAGGAATGAAAATAATAGAAAAAAAAAAGAAAAAAGAAAGTAGAAAATGCGAAAATATGCTCGGATGATCACAGCCATTCAATCCTCTCATCAAAAACTACAAGTGTCTCTCTGACTACATCCACGGTCGTGACTTGCTGGACGTCAAGGCCAATTGCACTACTCGCACGAGCTTCTGTTGCATTTTCTTGTGCACACTTAATCCCAAGAGCGCGTGGACGACATCCATGGCCGTAATGGCCTTGCGGCAGGAGAAGCCGCAGCAAGGGAGCCATGGGGCTGAGCAAGGAAGGAGCCGCAAGCTTTTTTTTTTTTTTTAATTAAGTTTTAGTTTGGTACTTTGGATGCCTATTTCTCTAACATGATGCTAATCTTTCCAATGCCATGATTTCACCCTTTTTATTTTTATTTTTAATTTCTTGTTCTTTAATTTTCTTTCTTTTTTTTTTTAATGTTTGACTTTCTAAATTTTTCATTCCTAATTTTTTTGTTCCACGTCGGTGTACCACTTGGGCACGGTAACAGATTCCATTATCTATCATTGACAACATACTAGATTAAGACCTAAAAATAAAGTTTGTAATATATATGTTAAAAAATGGTAAATTTTATATTAAATTTAAAAAATTTGAAAATATTCATACTTTTTTAGATTTAATCTTTTTAAAAAATCAAAAAAAAAAAAGAAGAAGAAAAAGACCCCTCTCAATTTTCACCTAAGTTTAAAAACTTGAATTGTCAAAAAAAATTTGGCCTACTCGTGTCTCCATTATCAAGACTTGTTAAACTTGGCAATGAGGTGAATGCAAAGTTTGAATTCCCTTATGTTGTATTTGTATTTAGTGGCAGTTTGCTTTATAGATGTAATAACTAATATTATAATATGTTTAATTTATTTTAAAATTAAAATTAAATTTATTTGTAGTCGGTTTGGTTTAATTAAAAATCAAAATTAAAGTTCTTTTTATTTTTATTTGATTTATTTAAATATACCATTAAAATGTAAGAAAGTTTTTTCGTTCTAAATTAAAAACATAATTTTAATTTTAAAAAATATAATAAATCATATTAAGTTTAAAAATTTTAAGTAAAAAGAGGTGCAATGCATAAATAGATATTCATAACAACCATTTTAATAATAATAATAAAAAATTTACTTAAGTGAAAAGAGTTTTATCTTATATGACATAAAAGAATATTGAAAATATATAATTCTTTTAAATAATAAATTTAAATCAAAGAAAAAATTTTTAAAAATTTGATAGGGATAAAAGAAGAGAGAGGAAAAAGGAATAAAAATAAAAAAGAATTTTATCTCATATGACATAAAAGAATATTAAAAATAATATTATTTCTTTTAAATAACAAAATTAAATCAATTAAGAAGGTAAAAAGAAACTTGATAGAGATAGAAAGAAAAGGCGTAGAGAGGCGTAAAAAAATAACAGAATTTTATCTTTTATGATACAAAAGAATATTGAAAAAATATATTTTTATTAAATTAAAAAACTTAAATCATTTATTTCTTTTTTTATTGATAAAGAAAGAAAGAGAATATGAGAAGAAAGAGGAAAGAAATTATAAGAACTTAAAATTTTAGGTAATTAAAAGGAGAATGAAAATTATTAATGGATTAGATTATAAATTCATGATTTCCTTCAAGTAAAGAATCTTATTGCTCTTTTCAAGGCAATGATAATATAAATTTTTAAATATTAAGAATATGAATAAATTATTTATATTTTAATTCTTACCTAAACTTTTGACAAAATAATCATTGAAAGTGAGTGCAAAAGAAAATTGTGGGAAAAAATTATTAAAAAAAAGAAAATAATTTTTTATTAGTTGTTTAAATAAGTTAAAAATAAAAGAAAAAAATTTTAAAAAAGAATTTTTCATTTATATGTAATGAAATAATAGAAAAATTAAAAATTGATATTTATATCATGATAATTATGACCCTTTTGTAAAATTTGAAGTATGATTTGATAATTCTTTTTTTTTTCTTTTTTACAATTGGTCATCCTTTTGTTATGCATGAATGAAATATTTCAATGTAAATGCTACCATGCTTATCAAATTAGATTATTTGCCTAATTGATATGATTTTTTGATTGTCACTATTGATCCTTAGGATAACATAGATGGGGTGAATTAGACTTATTTAATTTAATTGTTTAATCTATACTTAATTCTAACTCTAAAGATTAATAATAAGATAACTAATAATAAAAATAATAAAACAAACAATATAAATAACTAAAAGTAAATAATATAAGGGAGAAAAAAAGTATATACAATGATTTATAGTAATTTAACTCAATTTAAGGGTTTATATCCACTTCTCAAAGTTTGTCCCTTAAGAGTTTAATTTTATTAACTTATCTTATTTTATAAGATGAAAATAACCCTTTAAACTAGGTCACCTTAACTTAAACCATAATAATACTTCTACAAAATTTTTACCATTACTCAAAGATTCACACTTTATCACTTTTTATTAGAATACTTTTATTCTTTTCACAATCATAATTTAAGCAACCTTATTATTTTCACAATTTTAACTTTTTACTCTAAAACTTTTGATCTATCTCTTATGATCATTTTTTTTTTATCATTAGATGTATACAATTAATAGCTCTTCTTCATCTTTAGCTTTCTATTTACAAAAGAGTTTTATAACCCTTTTAAAGACAAATACAACAAAATTAATTGTTAAGGTTGATTTTTTTCCATAAAGAAAATTAATTTCCAAAATAAGAAACTTTTGTCTCTAAAGTATTAATTGATTGTAATTGCTAGTTAGGTTGACTAGTTGGAATTATCTATAGTTTTTACAACATTGAAACTTTTAACTCTTAGGCTATCTTTAATCTACTACAACCATTAGTTAGGTTAACTAGTTTACAATTTTTATAACTTTTCTTAACTTTATCGGTAACCATTGACTTTAGGTACTAGTCTAGTTGATCGTAGGTACTAGTCCAATCAACTAACCTAAATTTCTTATTTCTTTTCTCTTTGTAACTTTTTTAACATCTAATAGATCACAACCCCAAGTCCAGTTGACCAACCTAAAGTCTTTGTCTTTTTGCTTTTCTTCTTTTGTCTGTTGACTAATTAGTCAATATCATAGGTTGACTAATTCTAGATTTCTACCAAATTTGAATCTTTATAATTCTTTTCATCTTTCATAAAGATCACTTAAGATCTCACTTAATAACTTTCTATAAATAAAAATTTAATAGAGAATATGATTTTTGTGCCATTGTTAGTTCATATGAAATTTTAATTTCAAGATTTTTTTTATAATAAGTATGAATTAAGATAATAACTATCCAAATAAAAATAATACTTACATAATAAATAATCAATCATATATGAAAGACACATTAAAATATATAGTAATAGATTATAATACATATTCTTACTAATCTTAAGTTTTTTGCAATTCCTTTAACTTCAATGTTAACATTATCTATAATGGCTATAATACTGCTCCTTCATATTTAAACCCTGGCTTTTCAATAAAATGACCATTCTAAAATATATAAAGTTATTTACTTATTTCTTGTCAAAATACAAACAAATAAATTATACATTATTCCATAAATTATGTGAAATTCACATTAAATTATGTATTATTCCAATTAAATTGTCCTTAATTAAGAAACCCCAATTACAAACTCTTAATTCAAAATCCTTAAACACTAACTAGAAACCCAAATTAAACAACACTAAATAAAAAAGCCTAATAAAGAAAAACTAATTAATAACCTTAAACTTAATTTAATGTCCCATATTAAAACCCCTATTTCAAAAAATTTAATTACAAAATCCTAATTAAGGACCCTAATTGGAAACTATAATACAAAAAGACTAATTAATAACCTTAATTCTAAAGTCAAAAACTCAAATTAGAACCCTTTATTCAAACCTCATATTTACAAACCTTAATTGAAACTTTAAATTAAAACCTTACTTAAAACCCTTAATTCAAACATCATATTTACAACCTTAATTAAAACTTTAAATTAAAACCTTACTTAAAAACCATATTTCAAAAACCTTATTTGTAAATTCTAATTTAACAAACCTTAATTATCAGTAATTTTTGTAATAAAAAATCTTAATTTAAATTGTTATGATCAATAATTAAATACACACTTGTTATCTCAATAGTACTAAAGACAACAGTGATACCATATAGTGAGAACCACAACACTTTAAAATCATATATAAAATGCATACATTTGGAAGTGATGACAGTGACAACATTAAAATAGACAAAACCTAACTAATCCTTAATAGCTTTTCTTTTTTATTAAGGATTTAAACTATATTAACTATAAGTTTAGACTCTAAACATGAACAAAAAATGATAACGTCAAGGCTTTAAAGAAGTTCAATCTTTTTATGAGAATAGTAAAAATAAAAATAAAAAGATGGGAAAATGGACAAGAATTGCCTTATTTGATAGATTGAGGGCCAAATACAAAATAAAAAACTTAGGTTGTCTGAATTAATTTTCCTCATTTTTCTAATTCTTTTGTTTAAAAAAACAAAAATTAACAAAATACTATTCCTAATTTATTGAAAATATTTAATGCCACATGGAAAATAGTTTTTATTACCTTGTCATTAATATTTCCACACATTGATTGCCATATGGACAACTTATTGATAGACTAGTGGCCATAAACCCAAAAAAAAAAAAACAAAAGTGATAGAGTAAACATAAAGGGTGGATTCTTAAAAAAAAAGAAAAGGATGATTAAAAATCTTAGAAGGGCTAGATGTTATAAGTGAAATCTTATTTTTTGTTCATATATATGTGTATGTGTGTGTGTGTGTGTCCTTTTGTATTGTGATATTTAATATAAAGAATATATTTGATGGCCTAAATATACATAAAAAAGGATTAATATATAAAAATAACTCTTACTTTGTATTTTATAACAAATTTTGTGCTACTTTTAAAATATAATGAATTATATTTTTTAATTTTTTGTAACAAAAATAATATATCGTCAAATTTACTTGATAAATTTTGTTTGTCATGATGACGTGACATGTTAATTAGGGTTACTTAATGAAATAGATAAAAAAAATAAAAATAAAAAACAAAATCCTAACAATTAAGATTTGTGGACTTTATTCTTATTTATACTTTTATTTATGAGTTTTAATTGGTACTTGGACTTATTAACAAATTAGAGCCCTAATAGCTCCCTTTTCTCACCAAATCCTTATCCTTAAAGATTGGAATAAAAATCAAATTTAGGAAACTATGATTGAATAAAAGTGATGTTCTCCCATATAACCTCTTTTGTAGCTATGTTAATTTATTGTACCGAGACCTAGATTCCTACTAAATTCCCTTTCTTAACCATGTAGTGTTGCAACACTATCAATGGCTTTACTTTAAACTATCTATTTTCATCCATTAATGGCAATTGCTGGGAAATAAATGTGTAAGGGCGCCCATCAATTTCTTTAAAAGAGATATATGAAAAAACATGATAAATTGAGTAGCCTGTTCAAAGCTATACCTTATAAGTAGCTAGATCAATCTTTTTTATGACCTAAAACGACCTACAAAATTTGGAGGTCAACTTAAGATTGCTTTTAATAGCCATCGATGTTTGTTTATAAGGTTGAAGTTTCAAATACATATAATCCCCAACCTTAAATTATCTCTTTGTTCTTTTACGGTTTGCTTAAAACTTCATCCATAGCTGATAACTTAACGATTATTCTTTTAACAGAGAAGCATGGACTTGGCATTCCTACAAAAATTTTGCCAAAGTTGTTAACTTTGTGTTAGATGCCATAAGTATGGCCAGTTAAAGGGCTAAAAGCTTATACAGTGCCTCTCAAGGTGTCATCTTTATAGTTATGTGATAATTGGTGTTATACTACCATTCCATAAGTAACAACCATCAGAACCATTTTTTAGGTCATGTGAAGCACATGTAACACAAATAGCTTTCCTTACATTGGTTTAAATGCTTATTCTATTCATTTGTTTAAGGGTTATATGCTGAGCTTTTGTGTAGTGCTTTTCCCTCTAATTTAAAGAGCTTTTCCTAAAATTGGCTGGTGAAAATTTTGCCTTTGTTTGTCACAATTGTTTGTGGCATCCTATGCAACTTGAAAATCTATTCCAAAAAGAATTTGGTGGTTAGTATTAATGTGGTAAATGGGTGACTAATCTTCAGGAAGTGTGCTGATTTGGCAAAACAATCCGTAATTACACATATCACATTCATCCTTTCTAAAGATGGTAGTCCTTCGATGAAATCCAGGGAAATGTGTTGCCATGTTTGCTTAAGGATCAGAAGTGGCTCCAACAACCTTAGAGATGGCATTATCTCTGTGTTACACCATTGACTCACTTCACCTGAGCCTTTTGTTAATAGCTTTTACCTCAAAATGCCTTCTTATAGCCGAGTCATGCATTGTCTTAATGATTTGCTTACACAACTCTTTATGGTTGCTAATATAAATTTGAGTCTTATGCCTTAGAATTGCTTGCATCAAGCTAAATTAAGTCAAAGGCTTGCTTAATGGTAGTGCAAATCAACTTTAAAATCATCTCATCACCAATGTAGCTAGCTTGAATCTCTTCTATCTAGGTTGGTACCACAGTGCTAATAGCACAACATTGACCCTTTTTTTAGCAAGGCAAGGCATCGATGACTTTATTCTCTGATCCATTTTTGTAAAAGGTCACATAGTCCAACCTCAGCAACTTTGTAATTCCTTTTTGTTGAGCGTATGCGTGAAACCTTTGTTGTAAAATGTGTTTAATACTTTTGTTATTCATCTTGATTGCAAATTGCTTACCCTTCAAATAATGATGCCATTTAAATTATGCTAATCTGATTGTTAAGAATTCTTTCTTACATATTGACAATCCTTAGTTTTTAGTATTAAATGACTTGCTTTGGTAAGCTATTAGGTGTCCATTTTGTACTAGCATTGTGCCTATACCAACATCACAAGGGTTAGTTTCAAAGATGAAAGATTTACTAAAATCCTTAGGTGTCCATTTTGTACTAGCATTGTGTCTATACCAACATCACAAGCGTTAGTTTCCAAGATGAAAGATTTACTAAAATCCAAAAGAGCCAAAACTGGTGCTTGGTACACAGCATTCTTTAATTCATCAAAGGCCCTCTAAGGCTTTAAAGTCCAATGAAAGCTATCTTTTCGTAGAAGTTTAGTAAGTGGTTGACTAAGAACTCCTTAGTTCTTGACAAACTTGTGGCGATACCTTGTTAGCTTCAGAAACCCATAAAGACTCTTTGCTATTGTACGTACCAGCCAATTTTTCACGATCTCAATTTTAAAGGGGTCCATAGGCATGCCTCTCAGAAGTTATGACATGCTCCATATATTTAATTTGCTCCTGCCCGAATGAGCACTAAAACAATTTAGCAAATAACTTATAATGTTGGAGAATTTAGAATACCGACCATAAGTGTTGACAATGCTCTGATAAACTTGGGTGATACACTAGGATGTCATCGAAGAAGACTAAGATGAAGTTACATAGCACGGATAAGAAAATTTAATTCATCAATGTTTGGAACATAGCTGACTTTGAATGCGGTCATTTAAAACTCACAATGCCTTTGATGTGTCTCGAACGCCATTTTAGCTACGTCCTCTTCACTGACACAGATTTGTTGGTATTCCATGCAGAGGCCTAGCTTGGAAAAGAACCGTGACACTTGTAATTCATCTAAGAGATCATCGATTATACGGATTATAAACTTGTCTTTAACTGTAATTACATTGAGAAGCCAATAATCCAAGAAAACTACTACGACCCATCTTTCTCTTTTTTTTTTTTTTTTCTTTTTTTGGTTTATGACTAAAAGTACTAGAGATGTGACTAGACTGTGATTGCGTTGAGAAGCCCGTAATCCACAAAAATTGCCGCCCACGTATCCATCATTTCCTCTGCTTCCTTCTCACTCTCCACTTTGAGGTAGTTATGATAATGATACAATCAGATGTTTACCGGCTGTGCCCCGGCGATGAAGGGAATCTTATGGTCCTATTTTCGTGGAGAAGGGAGACCTCTAAGTTCTCAAAGACATCCCTGAATTCTTTAATCATATCTTGCAAAGTTGAAGGAATAGGAAGAATTGATGAAGACGAGACAACTGTGCATATATGGGCTCGAGTGTGAGGGCCGGATTTTTTTAAGAGCTCGATTATTATTATTATTATTATTTCCGATATTGAACTCGAGCCTGTACCCAACAAGAAGGCTCCAAATGTGATACGTTTGAAAATATCAATTTCATTTACGGAGCTTAACGACATGGATTCTCACCATCGAACGTCGGTAACTTGGAACTTTGGTGGGGTTGGTGCCGTTTTGCTGCGATTTGAGGGATGAGGTCCCTCGGTGCTACTCTCGCCATTGTCCATGGGTTGGATCTGCGGTGAAGGAAGAATTCCTTGGTTCGCATGTTGGACTTTTATATGATTTTTCTTTATGAAAATTCATATTTCTATAATATATAATTTTTTCTTTACGCAAATACTAGCACACAAACTGTAATAAAATTGATGTATCATTATCCATGATATCGAGGTTCTATTGCAGAAATGAGAATCCTCTTTCAATTTGTTCCTGAAAAATTTTTCTCTTTTCTCCTACCCTTCCCTTTTACTGCCTTTCATTTTCTCTGATGGTGAAAAGAAAGAAAAAATTCGTAATAAAAAACGTTACCCTCTTTTCTGTGACAGTTGTTTTTAATTAGAAATTACCCCTCTTTTCGGATAACAGTTATTCTTCCTGTAATAGTTATCTTTTCCTGTAACAGTTATCTTTAAATAGGAAGAGTAGAGGGATTTTAAATCCAATGACTCAAATTACCATTATGTCCAACCGACCATCATATTAGACCTTTTATATTGGGTCATACTTTAAATAACATGGGTCACTCATGTTAATTAATTTAACAATCTCCCACTTGGCCAATGTTATGACTTGATGAATCAATAACAAATAAATGTGCACAATCTTTAAAGATCATCAAACCATAATACTTGATTGAATTAAAATGATTGAATCATGGCGGTCACATATCTTTTAACAATATGATTCCTTCTATGTATCACATAATCATCATAATTCATAATAACCTAATCGAGGAATATTAAAATTTTAATTGTCATTTCCAAATATGCTATTAATTATCTTACAAACTATAATTATATACAACTAAATGGAGATAACAGAGTGCAAACTAAACCATAGTTTTAATTGAATTCATAAGTGTCACAATGATATGAGTAGTACAAGACATTGATTTTCAAGAGAATGTGGACCTGTCCAAAATGCTCATCCGTTCAACATGTCCAGTAAATGTTTTTGGTGGCAAATCTTTAGTTAATGGATCCGTTATCATCAATTTAGTACCAATATGCTCAATAGACACTCTTTGATTTTGCACTTCTTCCTTAACATATAGGTATTTCAAATCCATAAGTTTCGCACCTTTAAAATACCTATCATTCTTAGAGAAGAAAATAACTACGAAATTGTCACAATAAATTCTTAACAGTTTTTCTATACTATCAACCAAACCAAGTCTTAAGATAAAATTCTACAACCATAATGCATGAACAATAGCCTCAAAGTATGCTACAAATTCAGCCTTTATAGTGGAAGCAGCAATGATAGACTGCTTCCCACTTTTCCATGAATCTGCTCCTCTAGCCAACAGAAACATGTAACTAAATGTAGACTTCCTCGAGTCTACACATCTAGCATAATCTGAATCCTAGTAGCCTACTATTTCAAGATGACTTGATCTTTTATAAGTAAGCATTTAATCCTTAGTGCCTTGTAAGTACCTAAGTACTTTCTTTCCAGCTTTCCAATGATCTATTCTAGGATTATTTTGATATCGGCCTAACATTCCAACAATGAAACTAATATCTAGCCGAATGCATTTTTGAGCATATATCAAACTTCCAACCAATGATGCATAAGGAATGGATTCCATTAATTTTTGTTCCAAATCATTCTTTGGACATTGCAATTCACTGAACTTGTCCCCTTTTTGAATTGGAACTATTCCTGCGGAGCAATTTTTAATTCTAAATCTCTCTAATACTTTATTGATATAGCCTTTCTGAGATAATCCTAACAATCCTTATAATCAATTGCGGAATATTTCTATTCCTATCACATAGGATGCCTTATTCATATCTTTCATTTCAAAAGTTTCAGAGAGAAGTTTCTTGACATTATGTAATAAACCTATGCCATTAGCAGCCAAACGAATGTCATTAACATATAAGACTAATATAATGAACTTTCTCCCACTAACCTTCATATAGATATACTGATTAACGATGTTCTTTACAAAACCATATAACGTAATGGTATTATTGAACTTAATATACCATTGTCGAGAAACTTGTTTCAGTTCACATATCGATTTCTTTAATTTACACACCAAATTTTCTTGCTCTATGGTTATGAAACCTTCAGGTTGGTCCATATACACTTCCTCTTCTAAGTCACCATTTAGAAAGGTTGTCTTTACACCCATTTGGTGGAGCTTTAGGTCATTATGAGCCGCCAAAGCCATATGATTCTTAAGGAGTTTTTCTCAGAGACTGGAGAGAAAGTCTCCTTATAGTCAATACCATCCTTTTGAGTGTAACCTTTGGCAACAAGTCTGGCTTTGTACCTTTCAATGTTACCTTTTGAGTCTCACTTGATCTTGAAGACCCACTTACAACCAACTCGTTTTGATCTTTCTGGCAATTTTATTAGTTCCCAGACTTGATTTACATCCATCGATTTCATCTCTTCCTTCATGGCATTAAACCACTTTTCAAAATCATTACATTCTATGGCTTGTTTAAATGAGACTGGATCTTTATCAATGCTTAATTCAGATTCATGTTTAAGTGAGTAAACCACATAATTATTTGATATAGTTGGTCTTTTCTATCTTGTAGACCTTCATAATGCCATTTCTTGTGGTATCACTTGCTCATTGGTAACCTGCACATTGTCACTCAATTGATCTCTTATGTATTCACTTTGTGTGTTTCGAATATCAATTTGTTGTCTTTGTGTGTTACGTAACTGTGATGCAACAAAAGAAACAACAAGTTGAGTAAAACACTAGGTGTGGGGATAACAACTTGAGTAGAAGTGCTTATTGTGGATCTTTCATTTTGTAATTCTTTAATATCCACCTTTCGTGATTCCCTACTCCCACTGAACTGACCATTTTCAATGAACCGAGTATTACCAAACTCAACTATTCTAGTACTATGATTAGGACAATAAAACCTATACCTTTTGGACTTTTCAAGATAGCCAATGAAGTAACCACTAATGGTTCTTGCATCAAGTTTTTTTTTTTTCATGTGGATTATATATCTTTACTTCTGCTAAATAACCCCAAACATAAAGGTGTCTTAAACTGGGTTTTCTACCTGTCCATAACTCATAAGGAGTGTTAGGGACAGCCTTACTAGGAACCCTGTTCAGCAGATATGCAGTAGTTTTTAACGCATGCATCCACAAGGATAAAGGTACAGTACTGTAACTCAACATGCTCCTAACCATATCCATAAATGTGCGATTCCGCCTTTCCGCTACACCATTCTGTTGTGGTGTACTAAGCATTATATACTGTGCACATATGCCTCAACTTTCAAGAAGTTTTGCAAATGGACCAGGACATTGTCCACTTTCATTGAATTTACCATAATATTCACCACCCCTATTTGACTTAATCACTTTCACTTTTCTATCTAACTGCCTTTCCATTTCATTAATAAACACCTCTAGGGTGTTTACTGACTAAGACTTTTCATGCAGTAGATATAAATAACAATATCGTGAGTAGTTATCTATAAACGTGATGAAATATTTCTCACCACCCCATGTTGAAATATCAACGGGGCCACAAATATCAGTGTGTATCAATTCTAAAGGTTCATTACTTCTCATGGCTGGGTTCTTGGATATATGTCTTATTTGTTTCCTTTTTATACAATCAACACACACCTCCCAATCAGTAAAATCCAATTGAGGTAGGACATCACCTTTCACCAACCTCAATATCCTTTCTTTGGATATATGACCCAATCTTTGATACCATAAGAAAGCAGAACTATCATCATGTATATTATGTTTGTTACCTATACTATGCCCAATAAGAAATAGAGAATCAGCATACATAGCATCAAGATTGAAATGGTACAAATTATCAACCAAAATACCAGATCCATAATAGTACGAAAGCCTATAAAATGAAAATGCATTGTTTCCAATCTTAAAGTTAAATCCTACTTCATCCAGCTTTGCAACATAAACCAAATTCCTTGCACATTCAGGAACATAGAGACACTTTTCTAGATCCAAGTGACACTTAGTGTCCAAGATCAATCTGTACATCCCAATTCCTTCTATTTGTGCCTTCATTCTGTTTCCCATATAAAGGAACTTCTTAATTCCCATTATAGGCTGGATTGAAAGGAATCCCTGCAAAAAATGTGACATATGAATAGTAGCTCCAGAATCTAACCACCAAGTATTATTAAGTACTTCAATTACATTTGATTCAAAACATACTGATATACAGTACATACCTTTCTTTTCGAACCAAGCCTTTCTTTTTGGGCAATTTTTCTTGAAGAGACCAACTCTTTTATAGAAGAAGCAATTTTGATCCTTTTGGATCTGACCTTCAGTGACTTTAATGAAGGATTTGTCCTTCTTCTTATTCCTTTTATATGGTTTAGACTTGTTAGTGCTAGCATCATTATGAATAATAAAATGAATAGAGTGATCTTTCATCTTTTTTAATCTCTTTTCTTCCTGAACTAACATGACCTTAATTTCTTGAAGGTTCCATTTCTCTTTGATAATGTTATAATTCACTCGGAACTAACCAAATTCAGGAGGCAGTGAGTTGATGATGAATTGAACCAAAAAGGATTCACTCACATCCATGCCCATTGTCTTTAACTTTGCCGCTAGATTAGCCATACTAGTCACATGATCATGAATGAGTTGTGACCAATCAAATTTCTTGGTTGTCAGCTCACTCATCAGGCTTCCTACAATGGATTTATCAGTTATATCTGATTGAGAGTATTCCTTAATTCTCATTATAAATTCTTTTGCATTTCCCGTCTTAGGCATCGATGGCTTGACATTTTCAACTATTGTCATTCGCATCAAATTCAAACTCAACTTATTAGACCATTCCTAAGCCTCATGAAGAGACTTATCGGATTTCGTACTGGTCTTAGTAATGGCTGCAGGCTTTTCATCTGAGATGACTGCTAAGTCCAAACCCAAAACACCTAAATGAAACTGAATATGCTTAGACCATCCTACATAATTCAGCCCATTGAATTTGATCATAGCATTGCCCAAGGCAACAACATTATTGGAAGTTACAAACGTGATCCAAATTTACACATTAATGTTTTAAGTAAACTCTAATGGATTCAGATGCATACATTACAAACTTTGATTATGTATTTAAGTTCACCTTTGAGTAATTCTCAAATACATAATTTTAATTAATGATGATGCTAATTTAGATATACTTTGATAGATTAATCAATCACACTAGAGTTAACATAAATGTTATCTTTGGATATACAATCATATTTACTTAGTATATCAATCAATCCCCTTTAGTGTCATTAATTATTGAGAACGATCCATCTTTAGATGATCTCCTAACCTCATAATTAATAACTATAATTATTTATGTACAATATTTTATTAGAATAAAAAATGAACAATTGAAATTCACAATTAAACATTCAAATTCTTTCAAGTTAGACCATTTTGGTGACTAATAAATTTTCAAAATTTGATTTTCCATTCTGTGGGAGTTAGCACTGGCCAATATTTCGGTGGCGCATTATTCCAGTAGCTAACTTACACTTTACGTCGATAACCACCCGCGGCATAGTTGTGAGTGGCTGGCATATGCTCTATGCCGACAAGTTTCGGCAGCGCAGAGTCCCACAACTAAGTTAGTGTAGTAAACCTAAGGAGACTGAGAAAATGTGCTTGCTGAAATTCTATATCGGTACATTCTGCCGACGAAAGGTCTAGTGGTTGATAGAAATTCTTTAGGCGGGCCAATACATAGGCATAAATATTTTAACCGCCGACCATTTTTCTTTTGAACAATATGAATATCGTAATAAATTATAATAAATTATAGTATTCACAAAACAGCTCTGATACTAATTATTGGACTTTTCTATGATTTTTCTTCATGAAAATTTATATTTCTATAATGCAAGTTCTTTTATTTACACAAATAATAGCACACAAACTATAATAAAATTAACATACCATTATTTATGATATCGAGGTTCTATTATAGAGATGAGAATTCTTTTTTAATTTGTTTCTGAAAGATTTTTCTCTTTTCTTTTACTCTTCCCTTTTAATGCCTTTCGTTTTCTCTAATGGTGGAGAGAAGGAAAAAATCCGTAATGAAAAACGTTATTCTCTTTTCTATGAGAGTTATTTTTAATTAGAGAATTACCATTTTTTTATCCTTCCTGTAACAATTATCTTTTCTTGTAATAATTATCTTTGAATAAGAAGAGTGGAGTGATTTTAAATTTATTAACCCAAATTATCATTAAGTTTAACCGATCATATATCAGACCTTTTATATTAGATCATATTTTAAATAACATGACCGAGACTTATGTTAATTAATTTAACGTCGCAACCACAAACGGCACATCGGCTGCAACACCTTTGTCCTTCGGTGAAGGTGGCCCGTGTGGGTACAGAACCTCCATTAACTGTTTGAACGAGGCTTGTGTCTCTACTCGAAACTGTTGGTCGTGGTTGTGATTCGTTCTTGTTTACCGAATTTGCAATCGGGTATTCCATCCTGAAATTCACCGAATATACAATAATTACCTCTCTAAAAATTTTGCTCCTATATTCGAATCTATTTGCATAATCAAAGTGTCCAGTGATTGGCTTTTACAAACTTCGTTTTTGCAGTCTTTTTATCCTTGCGGTTGCGAGGCAAATCCGGCAATCCTCTTTTTTTTTTTTTATAACTATTGAAATTAAATTATTATTATTATTATTATTTTATTTTGTTCGATTACAAAATTTTTAATTAAAAAAATAAAAAAACTAATTAGTGGACGGAATGACCCCAAGTGTCTAGATGGCTATTTTTTTGCTTTTCGTGCGCGTCATTAAAATAGTCTAAGTTACAATAAATAAAATCCATCAAATGCGATATACTATTCTTTCTTAAAAAATAATTTTTACAAAATATAATAAACGCATTACTTTATAAATATGATTTTAAAAGCATAACGAAGCCCGAGCAAATAAATTCGGTAAGAAGCCGATGGTATAAAGTAATTGTGCCCGCCCCCCCCCCCCGGTGGCTTGTTGTTTCCGGTTAATGGTCGGGAAGGGAGGCATGGGCGGCGGCGGAGTATTACTTGGGTTGCCGGGTCCCTGGGCAGATGATAATCGTGAACCGTCTGATCAGTATACTTCAAAGATTGGTGGACTCCCCGTGAGTTAATTTCTCTGTTTGATCTTTGCTTTCTTTCTCTTCTTCTTCTTCTTCAGTAATCTTCTGTCGCTTATAGAATAAGTGAGCCCAAATCATCTGTTTCTTCCTTCCCCTGAACAGGACTGGCCTCTTCCTGGTGAGGCCTTTGCCGCCCATCTGCTTGATTGTAGTGCATGTGGAAGTAGACTATGCCTTGTTGCTCAGGTTTTCTTTTTTGTTTTTTTTTTTTTTTGTTTTTTTGCTTTTGTTTTTGTTTTTCCTAAAAAGCTTTCGGTGGTGTGATTTTCATTCTCTAGGTTTATTCGCCCATTTCAATGGGAACTTTGAAGATTGAAGACCGTCTTGTTTTGGTTTTTGGTTGCGTGGAGCCAAATTGTGGGAGTCGTCCTCTTAGGTCTCCTTAATTTCAATCTCTTTATCAATTGGTCCTTTCTTGTGTGGTATTTTCGACGACGACGACGATCGTCCCTTAATTTGCATCTGTTTATGGTTACTTGCAGCTGGCGAGCTCTTCGCATTCAGAAATCGAACCACATTGAATCAGTGCTAAATTCTGAACAATTGGCCTCGTCAAAGCTTCCTTCGACATCAGGTTCGAAAACCAGCTGGCTAGAGGACCTGGACGATGAAACTGATGAAGATATGGATCTTGATGCTTTGGGTAAAGCTCTTTCTGAAGCTGGAATGTTGGCTTCTTGTTCCAAGAAACCACTTAAGAACCCACAATCTGAGACTACTGTAAGCCCTTCCTCTCCACGGACTAGAGTGCTAGACATGGATGCCCCAGGTGAAGTTTTCTCTCCTGAATGTGGTACTAAATATGTTCTGAATTCTGTCCTATGTTGAGTTATGATTAAATGTGTTTTGGCTTGTATTCTGCCTGGGATTAAACACATAGCTATTGCAGTGTTTTTAGTAGCTGGTATTACTACTTTGCATTCTTTTATCTTGCTCATGGCAGATGGCAAGTGCGCAATCTTTGTTACTTGGAATTTTGTATTTGCAGTCTTCCATGCTCATTATAGATTTGAATTAAACTTGCAAATTCTTTGGGGTTCTCATGACTTTCTTCTGACTATTAGCTTGGGTTGTTTCTGGTTGAGAATGTTAATGTATAATTCGGTCTATTTTTTATAAATGCAGTGCTTCCTTGCTTTTATATCTATACTCAGCAAGAACCATCATCCATGGATGTTTCTTCTACAAGTTCAAACCACTCGACCCTTTTGATTAAGGAGAAACAAAGTGATGATGATGACTATGAAAAAGAAACATGGGAGGAAGAAGCTTATGAATATGATAAAGCTTTAACAGCTGACAGGACATACCTAAAGTTCAAGAAACAGCTGGATGCAAACCCATTTCAATGTTTTAGGTAGGTATAGAGAAGCAGAAATTTGACTGTGGTAATAGCTCCTGTGGTTGCCATTAATTTTAACTCCATGCATTTGGCCCATTTGACCCTTAAAGCATGGCTATGGAAGCTTTTGTCTCCTTGAAGGAGCAAATTTCTGGGAAGATGCTTAACTAGGTTGGCTGCAACAAGCTAAGAAACCCAAAATGTTAATGCCTGTGCATGGCATGTGTTTATATTTAGGTATTTAAAAAGTTTTACTTGTGCAGGTAATGATTGAAATCCTACGTTAGGTCACCCTCATCCTTCGCCCTGCAATACCTAAGAAGCTACCCAATGGCTTTAAGGGTTCCATATTGTAGAGTCTGGGACAGTCACATGTAAGCACTCTCTTCCCTGTTTTTGCAAAGAGGCTTTTTTGTGACCTGAACCCTAACTTCTAGTTCACAATAGAGAAACCTTGCAATTTTACCTAACTTATTGTCTCTCCATTGATAGCGGTACTTAACCTCTGTCGCTTTGTACCTGCACTAACAGAGCACCTCTGTCAAGCTATATTATGCTGATAGAGCTGGGATGCTGGACATCCTGTAAGAACTGGAAATTTTCTAAACATGTATAAGTCCAATGGACAAATGCTGCAATGGACACTAGTATAAAAATCTGTATCATGTGGTGGGGATGGCTGATTGGAAAGTTGCTTATTTGCCAAAAAGCTCTTTTAAAGCTCCATCAATATATTCTATGATTTGTGTTTCCTTAAAAAATTTTAATCTGTTTAAGTTTTAGGTTCATCATATTGACTGCAAGTTTGATGCCATCCAACAACATTTGTTTGAAGCACATGGCTGTTTTTCATAAGTATCATTCATTCTTGAGTTCTCTGCATATGTTGGTGGGAACATGTGTTGTGGATGTTCTCTTCAATAATAAATTATCTATTAAGCTGACTCTTTAGAGTTGTGCTGTTTGCCTAACAAATTTACTTAAAGTTCTAGTCTTTGATTCTATGTATTATACTAACTCTTTACTACATTACTACATTCTTCTCACATAGGTCCTTGTATGGTGGGAAGCCACTTCTGGCTACAAAAGAGGTGGGAGACCCTGGGAGGTGCAAGCTTTGTGGTGCTTTGAGGCAATATGAAATGCAGTTGATGCCTACAATAATATACTTCCTACAAGAGGTGGCTGATGATCATCAGAAACATTCATTAGAGAACTGGAACTGGATGACACTTATTGTGTACACTTGCTCCAAGGTGAGTTTTTGACTTCTCCTTCCTGAGTGTGGATGTTTTCCTCACATGCAATCTTTTGGCTCTGTTTGCTTAAAACTTACAATTGTTTGATGCAACGAGTGTTGATTAAATCTTGGAGATTGAACCATGAATATGGCTCAATGGGATATATGGGAAAGGTGGATGGAGATTATTTGAGAGAAGCTGTGAGCTTAGTTCTATATTTGCGAATTTATGCTTCATGTTCAAAATAAGACAAAAATGCTAAGACAAATCACTGATGGAAGACCAAAATTAATAATATGAATAGGTTGAATGGGACAGTTGTTCTACAGTCTTTTGCTGGTTGATATTGAAAAGGTCTACTACTATAATCTGTTACGTGTGTACAAGCATACTGGCTTGCAGGGGTTAGTAAGCTAGCAAGAAATAAGGAAGTAGTTGTTAGCAGTAACCAATAAACTGCCCACTTATAGGTGTGTAGTGGGTAGTGCCAAGGAATTAGTTAATGTTATTATCTCATAGTATTTAAATAAGTATTGAAAGGAGTAAAGGGTAAGCACATTTTATCTCAATCGTAGCATTAGCAGTACTTTTATTTAGCTTTCTCCTCAACTTGTGAGCTTCTCTTGTCTGCAACCATTCTGCAATGAGGTTGAGACCGAGCTAAGGCTTGTAGAATTCAAGCACATAACAACATGGTATTGGAGTGCAGTTTCAATGGCAGTGCTTCTTTGCCCAATCACACCCCAAGTAACCCAATCATGTCCTTACCCCACATTTTATCACACTCCTGTACATTAACCCAATCAAAGTCAAGGAACAACAATCCCTTGAGTTGTTAAGCTCAATTTTCCACACTATGATGACATTGAGGATCCAATTAGTTGGTTGGAAAGGATGGAGTAATTTTTTGATTTTCACAAAACACTAGTTTCAGAAAAGGTTGCATTGGTTGCTTTATAGTTAGATGGAAGGCTCCATCTATGGTATCTAAGGTTGTAAGAACCATACCAGTCATTAAACTAAAAAAAATAAAGGGTTAAGGTTCAATTAATTCTATTAAAAATTAAACTAGTTGAACCAATATTTAATAAATATATAAAAATTAAATATCTATATACATTATATATAAAATGTAATATTATGTAAGATATAAGTATTATATATATGTGTATATTAGAATACTTAAATTTGTAGAGTGAATAATATATGACTTACAATGTATTGTAATATAAGATTAAAAAATTAAAAAAATTAATATATTAATGTATGTAAATAAATTAAACAAATAAAAAAAAAGCATAGTAATATATATAATTTAAAGAAATTTTGTCTATTCATGAGTTAAAAGTTTTCTTTAAATTATATAGTTTATATTTATGTTGTGATGAAAAGTTTTAATAGAAGATAATAGGTGTTTAAAATAAATTATACTTAAAAATATATTTATATATACTTGTTATAATAATAATAATATAAGTGGGCCTTTGCCTAAGTGCATTCCCTCATACTTGAGGGAAGGGGTTCGATGCTGCTCAGGGAAAGATTTTCTGCATCTCTTACATTGGTGACATTTCACTCTTTGAATGGTTCAAAGTTCAACTGAGTGCACTGGGAAAGCCATTTCCGATTCATTGGTTGGCAGTCTGACTGGTCAGTTTACTGGTTCTTTGACTAGTGTTGACCAAAGTGATTTTTGGGTAGTAATTGGACCAAAAACCACATGGATTCTCAATTTTTTTGGTCGAACTGGTTGTTCTAGTCTAGTTCTCAAAATTTGGATGGTATCAAAACCTCAAGTGAACTCAAGTTTGCATGACATGGTATGAGTTCAAAGTTGTTATCAATGATTGTTATGGTCTGACCTTATTGGAAGATTTTTACAGAGAGCTTACTAAACTAGCTCAAACCAACTGCAGAAGATTATTGGATTTAGTTTGATTGCTGGAGGCAGGGTTTGAAAACTTAACAGAACAACAAATTAGTTGTTTTGTTAGTGGATTTAAAGAAGTAGTACAGGCTGATATGAGAATTGCAAATCCTCAATCCCTACCTCACGCCACAAGCTAGGCACATCTCTGAGACCAAATATCGAACACCAAAAGTATCCATCCCAAATGGATTACCTATCAAAATTCCTCCAGCAACCCACCAAAATCCGCAATTACCACAACCACAAATAACCCGCTCTTTAAAAGATTCACCCCATCTAAAATTCAAGAATGACACAACAATAATCTCTGCTTCAACTGTGATGAGATTTATCTGCCCGGACATAGGTGCAAATAACTTTTCCTAATTGATTGCAAATGTGATGGGGAAGAGGAGAGGGAAGAATGCTATGAGCCATTAATGGAAACTAAATTCCCTGAAATACCCCTTCATGCCATTATGGGAGTTTAAGCACTGGAAAAGGACCCGTCATTGTACTCATCAATTCTGGCAGCATGGACAATTTTATTAGCCGATCATTGACCCAAAAGCCTGGGCTCACACCTGTTTTGGGAGGGCAATTCACTAAAGTTGTTGCTAATGGAAAATGACTTGAATGTATGGGCTAATTACAGGTTTCACAGTCTAGCTATAAGACTGTAAATTCCATATGGAATTCTTCATAATCAAATTAGGAGGATGTGATGTGGTTTTGGGTGCACAATGACTACAAACACTTGGACCAACTCTATGGGGCCTCTCCAAACTCACCATGAAATTAAGTTCAGATGGACAGGACATTACACTTATTGGAATTCAACCCAGAGAGATTAAAGCTGTTGGAGCAAGGGAGATAATCAAATTTTATAAAGGGAAGCAAGGGACTTTGTCATAGCACTTTGCAATAGGAGTGGCCATGGAAGCCAAAAAGGAGATACAAGTGGGTTGAACAGATGCACAAAAATTACAAATGGAGGCCCTATTTTGTGAGTATGACTTAATCTTCCAAAATCCCAAAGGTTTACTTCCACATAAAAAACATTTACATAGAATCAACTTGTTACTGAGGCCTGGTCCAATTTCACTTTGGCTATATTGCTATCCTTACTGCCTGAAATATGAAATTGAAGGAAAAGCTAGTGGCGGAAATGAAGGAAAGTGGGATCACCAGGGTTAGCAGTAGTACACATTTGTCACTAGTTTTGCTCATCAAGAAGAAAGATAAGATGATGTGATTTTGAGTGGATTATCAAGCACTAAATTTGACAACAGTTGGGGATAAATTTCCAATTCCTATTATTGATGAATTATTGGATGAACTCTATGGTGCAAAGTATTTTACAGGCTTAGACCTACAACAAGGGTACAATCAAATTCTGATGCACTCGAAGGACATTGAAAAGATGGTTTTTCAAACTTTCAATGGACATTAAGAATTCATGGTAATGTCATGTGGTCTCTCTAATGCTCCCTCTGCTTTTCAAGTTCATAGGAATAGCTTTTTTTGGCCCCATTTGTGACAATTTGTTTTGGTGTTCTTTGATGACATTCTTGTGTATAGTTGGGAACCTCACATGGAGCACTTAAAGATAGTGTTCACTGTCTTAGCTGCTCACCGATTCTATATTAAAAAGGAGAAATGCAGTTTTGGGGCTACTGAAATGAGATACCATGGGCATATCCTTAGTGATTTTGGGGTTACTGAAATAAGATACCATGGTCATATCCTTAGTGATAAGGGAGTAGAGATGGAAGTCAACAAAATCATGACAACTGTTAATCGGCTAAGCCTGACACCATTACAGGCCCAAGGGCATGTTTGGGCCCAACAGTTTACCATAGAAAAGTCATTCAGGGGCACGGAGTAACTGTTACTTCATTGACTTCCTTGCTAAGAAAAAAACAAAAAAAATATTTGAAGGAACAAGGAAGCAGAGATTGCATTTGAAGTACTCAAGCAAGCAATGTTTCAAGGTTCAGTTTTAGTGTTATTTGATTTTGCCAAGCCTTTGATAATTGAGTGTGATGCATCTGGGCACGGATTGGGAGTCTCTCTGATGCAAGACTGTAGACCCCTCGCCTTTTTAGCCAAGCCATCAAAGGTGATAATGCTGGTCTTTCAACTTATGAAAAAGAAGTGCTAGCTCTAGTCCTAGCAGTGCAGCATTGGAGATCATATTTATTTGGACAAACTTTTGTGGTGCAAACATAGAACAAAAGTCTCAAATTTCTCTAGAACCGATGCATTACAACTCCAACTCAACAAAGCTGGCTCAACAAACTAATGGGGTATAATTTTTCTATAGTATAAAAAGGGGAACACTGCAGCTGATGTTCTCTCAAGGAAATACAGCTCAGCTCAACTCAACTCGCGGCCATATCACATTTGGAGCCTTCTTAGATAGAGGCGTTGATGAAAGTAAAACACATCTGAAATGGTCAAAGTTACATGAGCTCTACTGGGATGATTAAACGGTTGGCCTGTGGACCAACAAAAATGTCCTACTTCTCAAAGGATTGGCTTTGCCTTCCTGTCATATCTAAATTGATTTCTCAGATCACCCATGCCTTTCGTAATGCCACACATGAGGAACTTCTCAAGACTCTCTATCATCTGAAATTTGTAAAAGAGTTGGTTATTTTTAAGCCTTAATTTATATTTAAGTATTAAAAGAAATAAAGGGTAAGAACATTTTACCCCAGTTTTGACATTAAGAGTATTGTGATTTATTTTTTTCCTTTAACTTATGAGTTTTTTATATATATATATATATATATATGAATATTATTATTTTTATTTATATGATAAAATTTTTATTCATAAATTTAAAAAAATAATAAAAAGAAAAAAAATTACTTTTAAATCTCAATTTTTTTTTCTTTATAAAGAAAAAAAAAGAAGAAATAAATTTTTATTAAATTTATTGATTTTATTTCTTAAAAAAATAAAGATAAATTATTCTCAAAATTTTTAAATAAAAAATTAATTATTTTTATTTTTTTTTAAATAAAAGATATTCATAAATTAATTGTTTTATTTTATTTATTTATTTTGTTAAAAAAAAATCTCAAATTTTCTTTTGTTTTCTAAAAGAGAAAAAATTTTAAGTTCTTTGTTCTCTTTACAATTTTTTTAAAAAAAATTTAATTAAAAATTTTCTCATTTTTTTTTTTACTTTCTTGAAAAAAAAGAAAGAAAGAAAGAAAGGGTTTTCTCTTTTAAATCAATTTAATTTTATTAGCTGTCCTTTTTTAAATTTTAATTATTAAAAAATTAAATTAAATTTAAATTAAATTAAATTAATTTCAAGATGTGAATTTTGTTATTTAAATATTTTTTATTTGATATCTCTACACAAAAAGCAAGTCTAAATTTGATAAAGGTTTAGACCTAAGGATGAGTATTAGGAGGTCATTCAATGGTCTTACAGCACTACTGTCTTCTTGTTTTATGTTTCAGAGTTGTTGGAAGTCATATGACCAAGAAAATTCCACCTGCGGGGGATGGTTCGTGGCCGAGGAGGCTGTTATTGTACAAGACGAGAATCCTCTACAGAAGTCGATTGACGTCGGGTATTTCTCATGATCTTCAGCGGTAAGGAAAAGAGGCAATCAAAGGCCAGCGTGTGTGGGTTCCATTTTTTCTGCTTGTGTTGGCTGTCATTTGCAGTGCTTTGTAATACATTCTGGAGATGGCTCGTGAGAAAAAATAAAAAAAAATGTGAGAGTTAATAGATATTGAAAGGCAGGATAGAAAAATTCCGCACTTAGTTAATCCTGTCAACTTATTTTGTTGTCATTGGAGGACCAACGCTCAGGAACTTTTCAACTGCCTGGCTAGAAGATTGCTGGGCTGTTCAAGCCAGATTGGCTCTCTCATTGTAGTTCTGACATTGTCCATTGGCTGATCTACTCTTCATGATATCAAGCAATTGGTGACAATTCAAGATAGGGATATTTTGGGGAGTATCTTATAAAGTTATCCGAATTTGGTGACAGTTAGCAATCCGAGACGCCATTATGCAGTTGTATCAATCTTCAGATGCAAACAATTAGGCATGACAGAATGGAAATCTTTATTCCGAGACTTTTAGTGTTACCACCGAAACGTTAAAAACCGATGAGGGCACAAGCAGTACAGCATATTCAAACGAACTAAATGACCAGTGAGAGGTCATTCAACCTTGCCTCGTTATCCTAAACCCGTTCCTTTTTTGACCGCACGGCCAGGGCAACCCATCAATGTATGCATTTCATAGGAGTTTACGATGGCGTAGGACGATTCCACGCAACTTCTTTCTCAACAAGTCTGACCAACAGGGAGCCCGAACTGGTCATTTTCGCACATTTCATCGGTTTGTTCTCCTTCCTCTTTTGTCGAGCGGATGGGCAGAACGGCGAAAGAGGCAGACAGCTACATGGTACGTCGACCGAACACTAAGAATGGAAGTGATTCAATTTTATTTCTTAATAAAATTACGCTCAAGTAAGTACCTCCTTAAGCAAGGAGCTAAGGCCTTACGGGCTACATGGCAGTAGCTACTTCATCGAGTTTGGTTCTTATTATAGTTATTTTATCTTGTCGAACCCACAATAGTTGTTATTGATAACAATTAGAAAATAGCAGTGGACAGACACAGAGAGAGGATGAGGAAGAGAGGATGGGGGATTAGGATAGAGATAGAAAGATGATAGAGAGAGGAAAATAGAAGTTGGGAAAGAAAAATTTATATTTATAATTTTAACTCATAGTTTTCCTGTGCACCAAACACAAAGTTAAACACCGAAAAAGAGCATTTTTTTATAAAACCAAAAAAAAAAAAAATTATAAACAAATTTTGGCATAGATAAATTATTTTTTAACGAATCTACCTAAAAATTTAATCCTCCCAGGAGTCACAAGGTTTTCGCCCAACATTGACCTTATTCATAACCTTGCAGTTTAAGGTAGAAGATGAATTATTTGTGGATAGGCTACCTCTCCTACACGCAGTTAACCCCATAACAGCAATCACAATTAAGGCTTTTAGTCCAAGAGACATGGGGTTCAATTACGTACCGCATGCAGACCAGTCTTAACCACTTGAAATTGGGGCTCTGTGACTCATGTGATGCGATAAAGTCATCCCTCGGTTCTGCAACAGAGAAAACAGCTCAAGGAATGTTACGGTAAGGCTTGCAGAACCACGACAACTGTAGCATGCCTAACCTTTCAGCCTTCTACAGTTCTCTCATAGAAGAGCAAACTAGCTTCCGCAGCTAGAACATCCTCCTCTGAAACACTGTACACTTCAGAATCAGAAATACAAAACCACTGCATATGGGAAGGCTTGAAATTTTCCTCGGGACATTCCTCTTCAGACTTGGTTCTCATGCCTCTGTAAACCATATAATGTCCGCCCCCAGCCCTCCCGAAGTGTTCCACAACAGCAACTAGATGATATGTATGTGGTCTTGCAGGGACTGCTCGGACATCCAAATTTACCTGCAACAATGACCCCAAATATTAAATCACTAACCACCTCAGAGGCTAAGTGTGGACCCCAAATGGGAATCCAAGATGGCAATCTTGTCCAAATTATACAAGTTAATGTACAATATTTGCTTCAATATCTTGACACATTATGCTTTGAGCTCAAGTGATAGGGATGGGAACAATTTCATACAAACCTCTGAAGATTGATACTAAAGTCATGAGTTCACTAAATGCTAAGCCATGGTAATGCTATTCGGGTTGCAAATGGAAAACCACAACTAAGATACTGCTATCAAACCCAGAGAAATTGTTTCTTGTAAATCAATTGCAGGTAAAAATTCAAGATAACTCACAAATATTTCACACACACGCAAAAAGCTAATCCTTATATAATCAACAAAGGTCAATTGACACATTGGCTGGGTTGGGTGGGTGGGAGGGAGGAGGGATTCACGGGAGAAAAAGGAGGAGGGAATGAGGGAGGGATGAGGGAGAGGGGGACAGAGAGAGAATCAAGGGAGAGTGAGAGAGTCAATTTGCTAGTTCAGCAAGTGCAAAGAGGCTTTAGTCTCAATATAGGGTAATAGTTCCTCCTTAAAGGTGAGGACAATTCTCAAGTAAGTCAAATGACACAAGTCAACATGTGCTAAAATTTGGAGCTTACGGGAGATTGAAACATAATTCTACATAGAATATCCCGGGAAATGTCTAGTGATGCTTGCCTTGACTCAACCCATGTGCCTAGCTCACCTCCTAATTCTACACAATCAATTGTAAGTGCATATACTTCCAAAACATTAAGAACACAGCATAAAAAACTTACCACATTCATACCAGTAATCCTTTGGCCTACATTACAGGAAGATGCTTCGGTTTGGGCCAAGATGGAGTCTCCTAGAAAGGATTCAATATGCTCAATGCAACCAAATTCAGCTGCAGAAAGTCTTTTTGAGCTAAGATTTTGTCTGTAAAGGCAATCTAGAATTCTTGAGTTAGATCGCCCTTTAAAAGCATTTGGGCGAGAGCTTGGTTTTTGACATTGCACCTCTTCCAACATAAATGGAAGCAAGTTCAAAATTGACGGAAAACTTATATGGCCCTACAATAATCAGATAAAATAGTTTAGATTAGAATGTATTTGTCTAAGATTTCAATGTATTTCCCACTCCATCAATTTTAGAAAGGGGTACTTTGAAATCAGAAATATCCCTAAGAAACTATGGTGAAGTCTGAACATGAGACACAATAGAATCTCTGAAATCCAAATACCTGAAGTTTGACAAGGTCTCCATACTGGTTTACTGAAACACGTTGCATGTGAATGCACAGAATCTGCAAATTCATGAATACTTTGATAAGTATCCCAGGATGGACCCTCAAATGCAAGAAATTGGTTCTTGAATAATAAAAAGTAAAGCACCCTATTTGCAAGTGCAGTTGGCAGTAATTATTTCCAAAAGCAGTTGAAAACACAGCAGCTTTTTCCCTATGTAATGATACTTGCTAAGGTTCTAGATGCTCTTGGATCCTGTATAATAAATTAAGAGTTCAGAGTTTGAAATGTATACCTTGGGAGAGCGAGCAATACTTAATTGCTTCAGAGCACATGAAAATTTTTTTGACCATGGTAGACTTTCAAGACTTTTTAGACTTTGGCATCCACAAAAATCTTGGTTGCTACATCTCTTTAGTTTTTCAATCTCCATCTGAAACAGAGTCAAAATATGATACAGAACATAGTGTTAGTGTCAGTTAGTTTAGATACATGAGTATATGTACACTAATGAACATAGGATTCAACTGGAATGAATTGAAAATAAAATTGAAAAATTGACAAGCAAAAGGCAATCTGAATGAGACCATGGCAGTCAAAAGCAGAAAAGGCCTTGAAATAAGAGAACAGGAAAAAGGAGAAGCTTGATTAACATTGATGAAATTAAGTATGAAAGAACAAGACAACAATATGTGGAGAAGGTACTGCAACTTGGATAATGAAAACTCTGTGGCCTGTGGACCTTCCATTTTTTCTAAATTTTGTGCCATGGCCTTCTACCAGATAACAGGACATGTGCGAGCTTTCCTAGGTAGCAGGAAGAGAGATGCGCATGTCTAGAACCTCTGCACATGCACCATGTCCACAATAACTGCTACCAGGCTAACTCTTACCAATGAGCCTGAAAAAGAAAAAACTGTCAACGAGGGAATTACCTCAGATGCTCCCCTTACAGACAAATATTTTATAGCAGCAATGTGCCAGCATTGGCTGCAACTGTAATTCTCAACTTGTTCAGCAACAGTGAACTGCTTCAAGCAATCTTCCAAGGTACATCCAGCCCTCTATTTTTCAAGCACCCAAAAAAATGTAAAACAGAAAATAGCCTCATTTAGAGCAAAGAACAACAGCAAAGAGAGAAATTCAGGTTAAAGGCTTGAATATTTGCAATACCAATATCAAAACCTTCATTTAACGTACAATGTTGACACCATGTTGAAGCACTGGCAGAAGTGGCAAGCAATGAAAAAATTGAAAATTCAATGAAATCTGCAGAATACAGATGGCGTAATAAAAACCAAGGAGCTTAAAAATAGAGACAAGATCAAAAAGTAGGCTGTACAGTACACAAGCAAGAAAATCAATCATGGAATGTTCATCTTAGGAGACCACCTTCTACAAATGTTTTCAACTAGCAAACATAGGAGCACTTACCCTATCATTAATAATTTTCACACATCCCAAGTATATCACAATTTCTTTCATGTCTCCATGCAAGATCAAAGACAGTGAAAATTTATCCAAGTTTCTCACAATGCAGATGAAGTTAACCTGAGATAAGCAACTTTGACAAGTTAAAATGCTGCCAAGAATCCCATCGACCGGTCCAAGAAAGTGTTGCTGCCATCTTTCTTGCTCATTGTAGATTTTGCCCCTCTTTGGACCAAGCATCCTAAAACTAGGAGAAGCTAAAGCAGTCGAAAGAGTACTCTGATTCATGGGGTAACAATCTGAGAACTCTTTTCGTAAAGAGGACAAGAGATGAAGAAATGCTTCTTCAGCATCCTACGTACACAGAGATAATGAATCAAAGGCTAGAACAGAATTTGCTCTTTCAAAAAATTGAAAAGATGTAAGCAGACCTGCTGGCTGGTTAGATTGAAACCTTGAACATGGTGAGCCATTGCAAGCATAACCTTTCGTGGAGTCAATATAACTCTCTGTTCCCCAAATGCACATAATTCTAAAAATAAAGAACACTTGTTATTTGGGAAACAATGATCACAGAAACCAGTGGAATACATTCACACACATACAAAATTGTCCATAATTGCACAATTTCTAGCAAAATTATTCAAAATTTATTGGTAAGACCAATAAGCAATTGTTTTAATGATTCAGACTGCAATATGATGAGGTAGGAAAAAAACAGGAAAAAAAAAAAAACAGAGAGAGAGAAACTCCAGCGTGCAGCAAACAATGCCACAAAAAATGAAACTCAGAAGCCTAATGTAACCAGCCCTTTTTCACAAGTAACTCGAGTATCTGCGAGTGCATTGCATAAGATTGTAAAATGTGACTAACAAGGAAAAGTATAAGCATAATCCAGCTCAACCATCCAACCATAACAATGTGCAAGGCACAAAGGTATCCAACCTAAAGCCACACCAAAACAACCTAAATAACATTACAACATTTTGTTCGGTGAAATTTGTTACTTGGATACCTTCTAGTAAATCGGCCAAAGAGACTGTAAGCGGCAAGCTTTCGGCGCAGTCCCCAGTCACTGATGATCCACATTCCTCCATAATCTTTCGAAGAAAAGATTGAAAATACGAACAACTAGCAAGAGCCTGATAAAATTTCCATCCCAAAATATAAAAATAAAAAACAAAAAAAGGGGGTGTTGAGAAAATCCACTAGTAACTCAACATCCAAAACCAAGATAGCAGTAACGATGTAGACGACAAATCTTGAGCCCCAAGAATAATGGAAATACGTATATACTACCAGTGAAGTTCTATGTTCCAAGAGGCATGGCAACAACAAAAAGTTCATCCAAGAAATTCGGCCAATTCAAGCCAGTTACTTGCAATAAAAATAAATTATAAACAAAAAACCTATAATCAGACCTGCAATATAACGTTCAAAAAGCAATTATTTCCAAGATTTTGCAAGCCAGGAAGAAAGTAGAGCTTTTCCAGACGATTCTCTTCCTTGGCTAAGCCACTTATCAGAAACAAAGTGCCCATTTTGCGGTGCCCAAGTAAAGCCAAAGCCAAACCAGTAACGCCCGCGAGTCCAGCCACCGATATGCGAAACCCCGCGGCAGAAACCCACTTGGCGTGACTCAGATTCTTGAACCCAGGCTTGACACTGCCGATTATTGAGTTCCAGACCCTGTGCCCTTCGATTTTCATTCTGAAAAACAGCGCCACCCAGAGTTCCTGCACCGTCCCGATAGTCTGAACCACCCTCCAATCCTTTCTTCTTCTTTTCCCTTTTCTTTTTTTTTTTTTTTGGTTTTTGTTTGAGAGAGAGATTCCTCGGTAGTGAGATACGACTCAAGCAAATCTTACAGAAGAAGGAGCGAGAAGTGAGAATTTTCTTTAAATTAATCTTATATTATATGTCACGTTGTCATGTCAGGTAGCTAGCTTTTTACATGTAATTATATCAATATATAAAAATTAATAAAATTCGTTAATACTATTTAAAAGAATGATAATTTTTTTTATTTAAAAAATAAATTATTTTTTTTTAAATTAAACTTTTATTTTTTAATATATATATCAAATTAAATTTAAATATATTTTTAATTTATATTTAAAATATAATTATTAGATATTTTTTAATTAAAAAATAATAATATAAATGTCAAAGGACTTATAGAAATATTAATTAATTTTTTATGCATATTATTGAGTTTAGTTTAGTTTTCGAATAAATGAATTTTTAATTTGACAAGAGTTACAAAATTGTGATTTTTATTGAGTTTAAAATTAATTAATAATTAATTTTTTGTTTAAATAATTCACATTAGTAGTTAAAAAGTATAGACTCTATGTACTAACTCAAAGTTAGTACATAGTTAGGAGTACTCCGATTTGTTAATTATAGGATTCTAAGTGATAATATATAATTAAAAAAGATAAAATACAGGTAATATTTTATATAATTTGGTTTAAAATTTAACTAGATTGAAAATTTTATTGTAATTAAAAGGAATGTATCCAAAATATTTTATCCTTACAAATACCGCGCAACCTGAAACTCATACACACTCCATTATAGCACTTACACTTAGCTCTCTTCTCTCTCTCTCTCTCTCTCTCTCTCTCTCTATTTCTTTTTTTCTTATATATATAATTTTTCGCTTGGAGTATAGTTTTCTACAAATTCCCTACTTCAACCAAATGCCCAAGTCCCATTTTATAGGCCTCCAATGGGGCCTTCAATTGGCAAAAAGAACATGAATGTGCCCTTTTTATGTGCCATGGAAAGGAATTAGTTGTCCTGCATCCAACATGGTCATTTCCTGAAGGATGATGACATGGAGTTTTTAAACTAATTGTAGGATTTGGTTTTTAAAATGAAGCATAGACTTATTATTCCTTTCCATCCCTTTTTCTTTTTTAATAACCAAAAACGAGTTTCGTATTTACAAGTGTCTTCACTTCAAAGGCTAGTGAGGCACAAAGCTCTTGATTTAAACTAAGGCTTGAAATTTAGTGTATTTAGACATGTTGAGAAATGATCCAACAAACATTCAAAGATAGGCTTTGATTAGAACTTCTCTGTCCATTGTAACATATATAGCATAATGAGAGATGCGATGTTCAAGATGCTACAACTAGGCTTGGAAGGCTTTTAGGTCCTTGTAGTTTGCTCACCTATACCAACACCTGTTGATGAGGATCATTTTGGATCTTTTCCCTACAACTCTTTAGGAGTGGTATCTTCATGCATTAGCTTATAGTCCAGATGGGGTTATTGGCTAGAAGTTTGGACGATTAGGTCTATTTGAGATGACTTAATGAAACTTTCTTTGATGGCTTTGTCAATAAATACAAGAAGATCTTCAAAATAGTCATCAACATTTAGTAAGTCCAAAGGCTTATTGTGAATGCTTAGTTGCCATCTAGCTGATGGCTTATAAGGGCTAATCCATGGTCATATATCCCCTAGGCAAGCAATGAAGCAATCGGCTTGACGAGCTATCTTCACCTTTCTCTAGTATAAGTTAGTCATAATCTTTAATTTGTTGACTATTTTCTCATCAAGAAGTGGTTTAAGTGTGAAGCCTAACACAAGGTGCTCGACGCCACAGATGATGCTAGCAATTAGTCCAAAGAGATCAAGTCTCTCCTCCACAAACGAGATCCATCTGTGGAGCAATGTCAGTGAAATTAACGATAGAGATGATGTCAACGATGGGATTAAAAAGTATTACGGAAGTGAAAGCTCTTTTAAGCTAACTTCTCTCTTTGACTCTAGTTTTAGAACTAAAAGTGTATATTTGGCTTAGGTGCACCATAACCTCATATTCGTAAAGTGGGTTGGTAGCTCTGCCATGGTAAAAGATAAGTACCAGCAATACTACAGTATACCTCCTCTCCGGTTTGCAATTGCTTTTAGCTTTGGACTCCATATAACATTTCATTTTCACCCTCGCATTGGTGTTTTCCAACTAGTCTTATCAATAATTCTCTTACTCCGTCACAAAATCATTACCTACACCCGCTTATATAACCGAGAGTTCTTGACATTTCGCGCCAAGATAATGTTACATAGCAGAAAAAGTAGCCTTTAATACCACTCTGTTACAGATCATTACCCTTTCCCCAAAAATTTTGTTAAATACTTTAACTACATAAAATTGTGATGATTGATCTTGAATCGTGCATAAGGACCCTATCATCATACATCTTAATATATTCAAACAACAAAAATTACTGGATATTGTTTACTTTAAGGAGAGATTCAAATTTACCTTATTACATTCCCGATGCATTTGATGCCCATGTCGAATAAGTTATTATTTTCTTAACAAATCTAATAATTTTTAAAGGACTAATTAGCCCTCTTCACCTCAGAATTCATTAATTTTATCAATTTACATAAATTTCAAATTTTTAGCGCATCATATTATGATAAAATATCATCATTACCCAATACCCACATTAATGAGACCGAATAATATAATTTTACAATAAAAAGCATTTTATATTGTGTATACACATATCATTTTCTTTTAATTTTTTTAAAACAAATACAAATAAAAAATTAATAAAGAAAAATAATATATTATATTCTCATCATAATAAATATATTATAGAACATAATATATAATAATAAAAGTTATCTTGTTATTTTAACTTGTCCTTTTTTCTTTTATATAAAAATTATTCTGATAAAAATTTCATAAGATACCTAAATAACTCTCACTCACAAATTATAATTTTTAGTTAAAACATTAAAAAAGCATTCATCCAACACTTCATTCAAATTATATAACAATTTAACACCAATACACGACACTTTATCTTACAAAGTAATAATACTTAAAAAATTTATACAACATATCATAAATTTAATTTAATATTAAATAATATATAATTCTCAAATTTTTAGTATTATTAACCATTAAAGAACAATTATTGTGAAATAATTTAACAAAGACAATTTTATTTATTTGAAGTGTTCATAATAATATTTTAAAAATATTTTAAATATTAAATTTTTAAAAAAAAATATATATATATATATATATATATATATATATGCATTTAAAAACACTAGATGTAAATGGTTAAAATATATAAATATAAGATGAAGAAAGGCCTACCGCGAATGTTTTGAAACAAAATTCTTCAAGTTAAAATCATCGACAGCCTTCATGACTAAAAAGCGAAAACCCAGCTAAACTAAAAAATACAGAGTCCTATTCACCACCAACGTGACTAAAGAAGCTGACCGACTCGCCGCAGCCTCATCGCTAAGACCAACCAGCCAACCTCACTCTAGCCAGCAACCCTACTTCCCCCCCCCCCCCCAAGACACAGCCAACAAAATAGTTAAAAGCAAAATAATATGAGAAATCAATCCAATGTACAAATCCAAAACCACAGCTATGAGAAAATTTCGAGGTCAAATTGATGTGGGTATCACACAACCCACCATATTGCTTCAAAGTAGATAATCTTCAACATCATGTAATCATTATGCAGTCCATAACATACGTCAAACTAAACTCCACAACTCAAAATGATGAAAAGGAACACAGAATGAAAAGGTCCACACATAACACAAAATTTCATAGGCCTTTAACTTTGTACCATGTAATATCTCCGTTGTGCAAATAACACTTTCATTCTAAAAAAACCACAGCACATCCGAGGTAAAAGCCGAAATGAAAGCAAAAGAATAATTGAAAACTAAATACACATTTGTATGAGTGAGCATTCAGTATGAGTAGGAGGTATTAACTCTATCATGAAATTAATCAGAAAAATTCATACTTTTCATCATTATGCTCACTAAATTACCATAACGTAACATCGACAAAATAGGAAAAAAAAATGAAGGTCTAAGCCTTAGTACGGTTAAAAATCAATTAGTTAATATTCACTGTTTTCATCTTTATGTAATGCAAATACAGCTACAGGCAGAGGATTTCCAAAGTTAGAAGAGGAAATCATCAGAAACAATGGATCATTGCATCAAAGCCAACACCTAATGGTTTGTCAGATGACCATCGTGAGAACTTATCCAACTTCATCACATGATTCCATAAGAAAACAAGGTTTATAAATTAATAAAGAGATAGTATCATCTCAATAGACAAAACCAAACCAAATTACTGGAGAGCTAATTGTTTGGCGGTTATGAATTTTGTCTATTGGTAATTATGTCCCTCTTCTTTGCAATCTATTCCCAGTGCACTCCTCCAAGAAGAGGATGGTGCCCATTTAATAACCTTGATCGCATTGTTTCAATATAAGAAAAACAAATAACTCAATAATATATCATTTTGAACACAACAAATCCACAGAAAAGCCAAGATCAACATTTAACAATAGGAAAAAAAAAGGTCTCATAACAGTCTTCTAAAGCAATAGGGCAGGTCAAAGGTAGAAGTATGCAAAACTACAGCCACAAGATAGCCAGAAACACTAATTAGAATTTGGCATAAACTAGACCATTTACCATCTTTAAAAAACAATTAATAACACCATACAAACTTTTAAAATCGACTAGATAATACTTCAACCGGGAAAAAAAAAAAAAGAAAAGGAAAATCGTTAAAAGCTATGGTAAAGAGGAGATCTCAGACATCCAAGGAAGGATTAAAACAGCACAAGCTCTCAAGCCCGGCACAGGCGAAAGCTCTTGGGCGGCCACTGCGAATGTTTTGAGAAACAAGCCATAGTAACTGTCATCATTGACCTCCACCATCAAAATGGTGTACAAATATTAATCGAAATGCCCAAAACAATCAGAACAACATCCTCAACCACACGATAAAACGATACATACACACCACCGCAGGGGAACGGTCATTTACGAATTAAGCCATATTCCATCCTCTAATGATCAGCAAAAAGATCAAATCAGTACTGCTGACAAAGTGATGAGTATGGATTAATAAAAAGATTAATGTTAGGGACTTGTTCATCCCTGAAGCACTCTATAATCCTGCTAAAGGGGCAGACGTATAGTCCCCAAAATCGCCTAAACACCGACCACTTCATATAACGATACAGAATTAAGATGCCCCAAATACCGAATAGCAAAACTGATCAAAAATTTTCAGACAACCAATTCACTTCCAAGTGAATTAACGGAAAGCATTCCCAGTTCACAAGAGAAAAGAAAACGCGAGTAAAACAGAATGGGTTCAGACTCATGGAAAATTAAGAATAATAAAAGAAGAACGCAAGCCTTGTTAAAAATTACGCTAAACACACAGATCAAAAGACAAAGAAACCAATATCGCCCAGGGAAGGTCGACTGGACCTGTAGCGGAAGACAAGGGTTTGAGGACGGACAATCCTTAGATACGTTTATATATTATTACTAAAGCGGTCGGAATTTAGGGTTTCGCTTGGATGGACGGCTACGATGCGCCCCAGCTACTATCTGGATACTTTCGGTGCTACTGCTAGCCGTTTATGAATTGGGCCGCCGGGCTGTTGAGTTAAATAGAGTTTGGGTTCTGACAAAACGGGCTTGTATTTTCTGTTTCTCCATGGGTCCCCTCTTTTTGTCTGCCCAAAATACAAATACGGAATTCAGACTAATTCCTTGGAAATGCGCAAAGTCATATAAATGTTTAACACGTCGAGTTAAGTAGATTTAAGTTAGTGTGTTGGGTTTATTTTTAATATTTAAATTAGAAGTCGTAAGGCCAGATATCGATTTAAACAAGAAAAGGCAATTTAGGTGAGGTTGGAAGGTCTCCATTTTTGAATTTTGTCCTAAAATTTTGATTACTTTTTTACCCGTATTTGAATATGAAGGTTTTAGATTAATAAGTGGGTTTTGATGGTTTGAATGAAATTGTGGTTATTTTGTTGGGTTTTACTAAATTTTGAAATTTGGTCTAATTTGAAAGTATGATATTTTATTTTGTAAGTGTCTAGTATTGGAATACATTTTAAAATATTTGTTTTATAGATACAATTTTTCATTCTATTTAATTAAATTTTTATAGTACGAAGATAACTAATGAAGAGAAAAAATTCAAATTCAATTTTTAAAAACAATTGACTTCCTCCAAGTGTTCATTAAAGGAATTAGAACTAAAAGTATTTATAAAAAGGGTTTCTCTTATTGTTCTTTTTTTTTTTTTTAACTATAGTTTTTATACTTTACAATTGATTTTATAATATTTAGAAATATGTTCTTTCTTGCTACAGTAATAATAAGTAATATCTTATGATTATTTTTTAGATGTGGAAGTTTTTTGGTTTAGTTAGTCTGAATTTTTTGGATTTGATATAATAGGATTTTTTTTTTTTAAAGTAGGATACGTTTTCTTTTAAGGTTTGATGTTTTTTTTTTTTTCTATTGGATTTTATGAGATTTGGAATATTTAGATCAAATTGTTGGCAAAAAGTTCTTATCTCAAAGTAAGATTGTTTTAATTCCTATTTGATATATTATTTTAGAGTTTGAGGTCTCAATAAATTTTGAATTCATATCGACAAATTTTGGATATGTAATTTGAAATTCTTTTTTATAAAATATACAATTTATTTAAAATATTTTTTGTAATTGCTAAAAAAGTATATAATGTTGAGGGAGACTGATTTGTAGGATTAATGTAGATGATATGATAAATATTTATATTATAGTTTGTAATTTCTAAGGAGGTACTTCATAAGTCAGAGGTGGAAAATTTAAGTGGTTGTAATGGTGTTTGATTTTTGTAAGATAGGTTTAAGGTAGAAGGGATGACTTATATGTGTCTTATATTAATAGTAGATATCATAAAAGCTCTTTTTATAAATTAGGAATTGATGGATCTTCGGTTAAAAGTTAAAACAATTGTGTCATCATCATATTGGTTTATTTTGAAAATTTCAATGTTTAATTTAAGTTACTTTGATAGTTAAGATTTTACTATTCCTTCTAAAATTCAATCTTTTGGAAGAATAATATCCTTCTACTAGATAGATTTTCTAATAATAATATTAAATTAGATAATATTTGCTTGTAGGAGAAGAATTTTACTTTCTTAGGATTGAAATTTATATTTGAATGTAAAAACAAAAATTATGATTTTATAATAAATTTTAAAAATTAATATAATTGAAAGAAATTCTTTTAATATATTGTAATTATAGGTTTTAACTTATAAAATTATACTTTGTAAAATATTTCTATTACTTAAAAAAATAATGAACTTTGAATAATAATTAAAGAATAAAGATCTTATTTCTTTTTAAAAGTCAAAGTTTTAAAATTTCCCTATTTATTTATTCAAGAGACCTTGTAATATCATAAGCAAGTTTAGAGTTTTAGAGATGGATTCTATGCATTGTTAAACTTGCATCTATTTTTGGAAGGATTGAACTTCTTTTGTTTTTGTAATTTGGTCAATTTATAACTTAATAAGTTGAGTTGAGGAAATGAGTTTTATAACTTCTGAGGTGTTGGTTTTTTCTTCTTTGAAGTCATGTAAAGAAGTTTTTTCTTTATTTTTAGATTTTCATGATAAGTTAAGGTTTATTTTGGAAAAATTCTCTAATTAAGAAATTTAATACAAAATTTTTATTTCATTTCATATGTTTAATAAAAAAATTAAAAAAATAATTTATTATATAAAAAAAATATTTTTATATAATATTTTAAATATATTTTATAAATTCTTTTTTTCAAATTTGTAGTCCATAAAAAATATATATAATTTAATAAATTATTTTAAAATTTTGTAATAATTATAATAATATAAAGAATTTTTTTATAATAAAATAATTTTTTTAACATTCATTTTAATATGCAAAGATAAATTAGACTTTTTTTTTTTTTACATTTTTGAGTTATTTTAAATATTTCTATATCGTATCATAAATTGGGGGTATTTGTATTAACAATTTTAGGAGTTAAGGAATCTATAAGGTTAACACAAGAAATTTTTTACACTTAGTTTTTTATGTGTTGGATAAGAGTATTATGCTGACATATCCTCTTTAAAATAAAACCATACTATATAACTATAAAAGATAATATATTAATATATATGTATGCATACATAAATACATACATACATAGATGTATATATATACATACACACATATCTATAAAGGATGATCCTATTTTGAATTTCCACAGTTTTCCTTTTGGATATCATTCCTCGTCGACGAGCAACTAGCCAGCGCTGGTGATCTTCCTTTAGCTGAGGATGAACCATGTTGATGTGTAGCCAGATGGGGGTATGACGAGTGGGCCTTCTACTGCTGCACATATCTATACCCTGACTCGTTTAAACGCAGAGGACCTCAAAGCTTCGCCATAGTATCGAACTGGAGGAACAGAAATATTCTCGTTGTTTTCCTTGCCCAAGAATAAGTCGTAGTCTTTGTAAACATGTCCTAGGCGTCCAGTCGGACAGCTTTTACAACTTAAAGAGGAATCTAAAGGGTAGCACCATTGCGTTGCTTCACCTTCGTACCTTTCAATAGCGGATTCCTGACGTCGAAATTGGCCCTAAAACGCAAGAACCTTTCCAGAGCCCGTGTTCATCAGCATCCATAGCAATGAAAGTCCCCACCTTGTTTCCCATGGCAACTACTGTCGATCTGTTCATTGCAATTAAAAGGAAGATCATATGCTTCTTTCTCAAAGGGAGTCTAGAAATAAATTCACCTTGGACGGTTGTTCATCGCACATGATCTCTTGCAGCTATAACATTTGTTTTTCAAAGAACCATGGAACGTCAATTACCTATCCAACAAACTTGCGAAACGGAAGCTAAAAAGATTATCGTCTAACTCCTTCGCTTCCAAAGTCTTTCTCGGTTTCCACACCAATTTCATTGTATTTAGCAAAGTGCTGGCGCTGAAAGGGTTCTCGATCCACAAACTTGCAATAATATTGAAACCAGGTGACGTTTTGTCCCTCAGAGGAGTTGCTGTCGAAATGCAGTTCGATAATATCCTTTCCGTTGTGTAATAGGGCAGGTTGATTCTCCACTACAACAATGGAAGAGAGAGATTGTACTCTAAGGGTCTAGAGAGAACGGACTCATGACAAGATGAGAATACGAAGCTTGCTGATGGCAAGCTCAAAAACTCTCACAGGACAAAGGTCAAGGAGAGAAAAATTAAAGATTGACTTGTGTACAGGCTTGATACTTACGATATTTATCCTAGCCACCAAATCTCAAATTCACCATCAAGAAATTACTACTTTATTGAATTAGACCTTCGAGTAGTAAACAAATGCATGTATAAGTCTTAATTCATTTGGTACCAAATCTGGTAGTGTTTTGTGTACTAGGTAATGTGTGCATCATTGGATTTGTGGGGTCAAAAGTTCATCTTCAAACGGACACACTATTCTAATGATACACATTGTTTGCCAAGTTTATTCAATAAGATAATTTCATGAAAGAAAAAGAAAATCCTTTTTGACTCATTATGCTGTAATAACAGTAGTTTGCCTTCTAATAGAAATAAAACATCCTAGCACTTTGCTTATTGGTTCCGGATATGTTACTGTATAATAAGATTATCCAAAAGATAATTAAAGTTTTAAAAATCATTTATTAAACTAAAAAAACTTAGAAATTTAAGATTTTATCGGTTCAATCAATTTAATTAGAGTTGAATTAATAAAATTAGTATTTAATATTAAATA
>CM034047.1:7204400-7230898 GCA_019804595.1 Bruguiera parviflora
AAAATATTAATAAATAAAATATAATAATATACAAAATATAAATACTTTATATATTATAATATTATATTTAAATATTTTAATTACAAGAAAATTATAATTGGACATATGATAATATTAAAATATTAATTAATATATTGTATTAATTGATATAAGATATTTAATTCAAATAAATTAAATAGAAGCACATCATAATTTATTTTTACTTTAAATCAATTTGCATGTTTTCTTTCTTAAATGTTGAATACAAGGAATAAGATCTAGATTAAGAGGACTAATATAAAATATAACGTACATAATTTTCGAAAGAAATAGCATAAATATGAGATAAATATATTGAGTCATACAATATTAACAAAGATTGTTTACTGATTTTGACAAGCAGCAGGTTTTAAGAGACAATTGGACTAAAGTCAGACCAAAAGACGGCTCACCAACTTGATCTTCCGCGAGAATCGTAAGTTCGACGAACAGACTTGAAAAAACAGGAACGATCCTGCTCTTCTTCGCCACTCAAGTGTGTAACATTTGCCATGCTTAGCCCCTTCTTTGGCACCGCCTGCCTCAGTAGTCTCAGAGGTACTGGTGTGGGTGCAATATGCGATTGGAAGCACCCCTTTGGCACGTTTCATGATTTGCTAGTCCAATCTTGTGCCACGTTATCGACATCAACTCGACTAAACTATGAAAATCAGCTCCGATTCACTAGTTTATCATCAAATTAACTGTTTCACTAGTTTGTTTACTAGTTTTGACAACAACAAATTTTGAGAGTATTAGACTAAAAAATAAATTGATTTTCAATTTTATCGATTAAATGGATCCCCCGTATTAATTAATTTTCAAAATTTTAATCGTAATTATATATATAATTTATTTTTTTTAAAAAAATGTAATATGTATGGCAATGCGAGTTTCCCCATAAAATATATTTATATTTGAATCATAGAGTCTTGTCTTAAAGTACTTTAGAGTCAACGTAAATAGTCGGTCATTGACTGAAGCAGATAACTGAACTTAATATTGCTATTGAAAAAGACAAAGAGAAAGAGAGAAATCAAGTTGGTAAAGTATCAAAAGTTAACTTGAAATGTATGAGCTTCTTAAAATGGTCAAAAGGGAAAAAAGTTAACGTGTAATATCAACTGGCCACAATATCTATAAAAAAAAAAAAAAAAAAGAAAAAGGTGAGTCCTCAACCTGAAAGCTAAGGCGAAATCTGCTTTATTTTGCCAACGGTGAATCAGATATATGATTTATGTTGCTTGGCGTGGAGGAAAACTAAGGGAGAAAATATTTTCGTCTAAAGTAAAGGGAGCTCCTTTAACTTTTGATTTTCTCTGAAAATTGCATAGAGAGAAAAGGACACAAATCACTAGAAAAGGACCGTCGCCCTGTTGGAGAAGTCCAAAGTCCGGGTTTATGCAGTCTCTTCTGGGGTGAATCGAGGGAGACAAATACAATCATATTCAAAGAGAAAAAGAAAAAGGACGAAGAAATTGATATATATATATATATATATATATATATATATAAAGGGGTAAACAAAGAACGAAAAGGTGGTGCTGTCGACGCTTGTTGAAGCTGTCCCACCAAAGTTCGCATATAGCTAAGCCAAGGATGCAACTATATAAGGTCTAAATTTGCATGCTTTAATTTTCAACTAATTCAGTCTCACGCACTCTTTTTCCAGTAACTATTGTGAATTTCTTAATAAAAGTTATTTAATAATCAAAAAATTATAATTTGTATGCATCAACATGTATGTTTTGAAAGTCCCAAACTCAAATTATTAGAATAAGAGGTATGAAATTTATTAATAATAACAAAATGTTAATGGATTAACAAAATAAATAAATAAATAAATATATATATATATATATATATATATATTTTTTTTTTTTGTCTAGTTAAATTAATAAAGAGAATTAATTGTAAGTGAAATTTAATATTCAAACCCAAATCTCACTTGCAAATTTATATTTAGTGTTCATTTAACTTATAGCTAATAGTCATTCAAATTTAATTTGAGTGTGAATTCTACTTATTATAAATTCAAAGACCATAACTGACACCTTTTTTTTTTTTAATATCCAAACCATTAGACTTGAGAGTTAAAAAAAGACAAACAATGTTTTTTTTTTTTTTTTTGACCTTTTTCTCTCGCGTTTTTAACTAAACGGAAAATACCAAAACTACCTAAAAAACAAAGCAATACTAAAAGAGAAGCAGGGAACCCTTATATGGAGCAAGAAGGGTGTCACCGTGGGTTTACGGTGCTCCGGCGAATGGCGAGTTGACCTAGGCGGTGTGCGTCAGCACCATAACATAGTAGCATAGAGTGAGACGACTCAGAGGGCGTGGATCTCTTACGTCGAAGACTCGCAGTGGATGTGCGGTGGCTTGCAAACAAAGCAACAACTTCAAGTTGGCAGAATAGGAAGTTCGAGGACCCAAAGAGGCATGTCGAAGACAGACAAAGACAGATCGGAGTCAGATAAATTGTTCTGTACTAGTTTGGCTTGATGGCGGTCAGAGATCGGGTAACAACGAAGCGACGAAGTGGCCGTGGGTATCTGGAAAACAGTCGACTTTTTGACAGCTTTTCGATCTAGTTCCAACGCGTGAGCGTGAGTTTCTAAAATGCCTAGATTAGCCAGCTACGGCGGTTCAGCTCCAGCGGAGCCAATAGCGACTGGCGGTGGCTACGTGTAGGCGGCCGGCAATGGCGCTGATAACAGTTCGATGAAGCCGCAGCAAAGATTTTGATTTGACTTTGAATTTTATTTTTTTTTTTATTTTGAGGTTTTGTTTGCATCAAATTTTGGGTTTTGATGCCGAAATTTGATGTAAGATTGTTTATAAAATTTAAAAATATATGAAAATTAAAAGAATAAACCTGAAAATAAATATTCAAAAATATTAATACGTAAAAATTGGCATTTGAAGGTAAACGACAATTAATACTTATTAAAAATTTTAATATTAATATTAATTATCATTTATAATGAATAATCTTTTTAACGAAACTAACTTAACTTAATTTATTTATAGAAATAGACTAACTAAATTAAAGATAAAATTTAAAATTAACTAAAAAATAATATAATATTTAAATAATAAGATATTTAATTTAATAAAATAAAATATCTAATTAATAATCACTGATCAAATTATCATAATTATAAAATATTAAGAAATTTATAAATATTAAGTATTCTTCTTATTTATCACTCGTCAAGCCCATTAGCGAAAATGAAAATTTTTCATTTTAATGCAAATTGTATTCATGTTTGTATGAAAAAGGAAAAAAAAAAAAAGACAGAAAAAGGAAAGCTATTCTTCCTTTTACTCTATAAATATATGCAAATATTGCCTCCAGTAATATTATTTTTTGAATCCGTCACTTCCTAAATTTTTCATAATCAAAGATTTTTAAATTAACTTATGCTATCTTTTCTATCTTCTCTCTATATTTACCTAAATTTTGACACAGTCATAATTAGAACATCTGTATATCAATGCTACTAAACATTTTCAGACTAACACAGACATCCCCATCTCGATTTATTTCCAATTATCGTTATACCCACTTGAATATTAATACTCTCGTTTCTTAATTAATTATTCCTATAATATTTATTTCTATTTAAGTATTTTCATATTCACTATACTCTTTTTTCTACAAATATTGTTTCTTTAACAGCTTAACACTTATAATCATCATATAGTGCACATCTTTTATATATATATATATATATATATATATATATATATATATATTCATTTATTTATTTATTTTTATTTTTATTTTTTTATTCCAATAATAAAGTTTATATAACAAAATTGGTCGTATTACAAGAATTCGGAATCATCTAGTCAAGTAATATATCCTACCACTCTCTTAATATTATTAAAATTATAGTGCATATCTGAGATTCACCTAACATACATTAGATATAAAATTTATAAAAATAAAAAATATTACCTTTTATTATCTTCTTTAGCCAACTCTCGTTTTCTTGTGTCTAGCTCAATGCCCATGTCAAAGCAACCCCTCTCTCTCCCTCTCTCCCTCTCTTCCACAGTATAAAATGCTATTGGAAAACACCTGCGAAGCACCGATCTGGATAGTCACACTAAGACACACTAATTTAAAAACAGAAATAAATATACCGATATAAAAAATACACAAATATGTGTACACACAGAAAATTCATATATATAGTATGAAAAGGAAATTGTATCTTAAATTTTACTTCTTTTTATGTATATTGTTGCATAATAATTTTAATAAAAATTATTAATATAATTTCAAACAAATGAGCTAGTGTGTCGTTAATAAATTTAAATGCAGAATATATAATTTTAATTATAAGTACAACGAAAATTTTGGGATGGATTTTAATTTTTGGTGTAAAAATTATAAAAATATTCTAGACATATCCTTGGCTGGCCTCTTTTTTTTTTTTCTCCGAATAATTTTTTGGCCCCATTTTTGCGCCCTGTCCCTGTATCTTCGGAAAACACAATAACAGTACCCCCCCCCACAAGGTTTTCCAAGAAAGGCCATTGATCAAACCTAAAAAGGTAAAAATGTAGTTTTGGTAAACTGTAATGGTTACCACCTATAAAAATTTGAATTAAAATCTGTAATTTAAACTTTAAACTTTATTCTCTTCCACTCTAATTTAAAAAAAAAAGAAAAGAAAAAAGAAATAAAAGGAAATATGGGCCAATAAAAGGTAGTGAAATGGCCATTTAAGCCATCGAACAGTAGGCTATGCAAAATCAGTCCATGGAATATTTCCCATTCCCAAAAAAAAAAAAAAAAAAAAAAGTGCTTTATTATTCCTTGTCGCCCCTGGTGCGGGTCCCAAACTGTCACTTTGGGAATCTGCTTTTTTTTTTTTTAATTATTATTATTATTATTATTATTTGTTTAAGAAAAAAAAAAAAAGAATAAGAAGAAATTCACAAAACGCGAATTCCAAAAAAGTACTTCTCCAAAAAGCCCCTGCGTGGTAAACCGACGACCGCATCATTTCCATCCACTTCATTTTTTGTTTTTTGAACACTCGACGCCCCTCGCCTCTCCCACCATCTCGATCTCTCAAAAAGGAAATGAAATGAGCTGACTCGATATCTTCGAGATATTCGGCTCTCTCTTTCCTTATGCTCTGCTCCCTCCCCTAATGGCCAAGCGTGTGTATCAAGTTTGGAAGGGACGGAATGTAAGGTTTTCCTTTCTCTGCTCTTCTCTATCAATGGGTAATCTTAGTGAAGTTACCGTGATCAGAATGTTCAGTTTGTTGATTTCTGGTGCTGTTTGAGTCAATGCCTTGTGGGTTTGAGACTGGTTGCATCGATGGGCTCTCTACATGTGTTCTTTTTTTTTTTTTTTTGGCTTTTAGGGTGTGTGTGTTAAAGAGAAATGATTGGCCTTACTGGGTGTCAGTGAATTTGCCTAGCAGTAGCAGATGATCCAATTGTCACCTTCTCTTATCCGTTTCGATTCCTTTGTTCTTTAGAAATTCTGGCTCGGTTTAGAGGAGCTGATGCTTCATTTTCTTTGGTTAGCTTCCACTTTCTAACTTTCTCAACTTGTGGGAACGGACTTAAATGCTTGGATGCTTCCTTAAAGGAATATTGACAGATGTATTAGAGAAAAGACTATGCTTCAATAAAGAACTAAAACTGATGCGGGTGGCCGCAAATAATTCACCTTGACCTCTCTCAGCAATCAACCATATGGACTCGCTCGTTCGGGTTTTACTCGGTTACTACTTCAGGTGCCAGTTTTGGGAAAGATTTTTTATTTTTTTTTTAACAACAAATAGTGCACACATATATGTCTTAGATGTTACTCTTTATGGTTATATTCTATGATGTTTGCATATCTGCGCCTAGAACTGCAAAGAGACTGTCTTGAGAAGCATCTTATTTACTGACATTTATGCATTCATTAATTATCAATTGTTTAACACTTGGCTTGGCTTTCAACAGTTTTCTTTCTTTCTTTTTTTTTTTATTTCTTTGTATTGTGGTTCTTTTGCAGATATTCATCTTCAAGGGGAGGCTCATATTTGGTCCAGATGCTAAGTCGCTGGCTGTCACCTTATTGCTCATCATTGTTCCTGTTGTTATTTTCTGTACAAATGTAGCAAGGAACCTCATTGGCGCCCTTTGCCCATATAATACAGGCTATGCAATTTTGTTTGCAGCTATTTTTTTCACAATCTACGTATGTCCTGCTGATTTCTTCGTCTTTTTGCCTGTTATTTTTATTAAATATTGCCCGTACCTTGAAACTGCCACTTTATTATTGGAGGAATGGCTGCTTTAGTAACTTTTCTGCAGCTTGCTGAAGTATCACTCTGCAATGTTGTGAAATATAGTGAAAAAGATTTGGATATGCACCTATATGCTTTTATTAGATAATCTTAACTGTCTCACATTCCAAACCAACTCACGAAATTCATGGATCTTATTCTTCAGGTTCTTCCTGTTCTTGTGCTTGCAATGTGTTTATACTCTTGGCCTGTCTCACAGATATCTTTCTCTGCTTTATTTTCTTAGTTACTTTTCTTTGACAACTGTTCAATTGTGCAATATAGTCAATTTTCTATTCTTTGGGACAGTTGTAACCATAATTGATCATAATAGGTACTGGTGCTCCTTCTCCTTACTTCAGCCTTTGACCCAGGAATTATTCCACGTAATTCACGTCCACCAGAGGAAGAGATTCGTTATGACTCTGCAGCTTCAATTGACACTGAGTGGACAAAAACGCCAACCCCACGATTACCCCGCACAAAAGAAGTCATTGTTAATGGTTTTTCTGTGAAGGTGAAATATTGTGAGACATGCATGCTCTATCGTCCACCTCGCTGTTCACATTGCTCTGTATGTGACAATTGTGTGGAGCAATTTGATCACCATTGTCCTTGGGTAGGCCAATGCATTGGACTGGTATGTGATCTGCTAGTTTCAGAACTTTTTTTTGTTGAGTTAGGTGCTTCAAGATAATTTCAGAACTCTTTTGTCAAAATCAATCTAAACTTTTTTCAAAGATAATTCATCTATCAAAATGTTTTTAGAAGATTGCTTGGTTTGGATAACAAGTCTAAATTGGCCTTTTCAACTAGACTGGCTCCTGCCTTTTGTGTTGTATTTATTGTTTCATACAATGTAGCCAACTTTCTTTTCAGGTGTCAAGGATTACTAAACCCAAAAAAAAAAAAAAAAAAAAAAGAGGGACAGAGGAAGGAATGAGGCCATAACTAGACTCTTAAGATTTAATGGACCAAAATAACAATGACATTGAAAATGACCTAAGGTTGGAGAGGCTGTATCAAAACACAATTGTTTCTTTGAGATGTGGGCTCCTATGCATTATATTTGAAGAAAACTCAATTTTTGCATGAGTTGATGGTTTGAGTATGATTTGGCCAACGTTGTTGTTGATCCAACCTACTGCTATCTTAGTTCTTCAAAGACACCAAAATTTACAGACAAAGGAAGCTAAAATTATTCACTTGCAAATGGAGAAAATTTGAAATACATTAAACTGTGTGCTATCGCGGAAAATTTGGTCTCAGTTCTCTGTTTGCCTTGCTCGAAGTTCTGTTCTAATTAAGCTATCATGCATTTGTGCAGCGCAATTACCGTTGCTTCTTTCTGTTCATTTCTTCATCGGCTCTTCTCTGCATCTTCATCTTCGCAATGTCAGCCTGGAATATTAAGTTCCTTATGGATGATTCTAGAACTGTATTGAAGGCAATGAAGGAATCACCTGCATCTGTGATACTAATGGCGTATTGCTTCTTCTTCCTCTGGTTTGTCGGAGGTCTCACCTGCTTCCACCTCTATTTGATTAGCAGAAACCAGGTGAGTTTATTTCTTTGGTTCTCCTTTGGGTGCATTCTTTTCTAATCTCTGACCAAAAATTGTGATTCTAGCAGTTCTGTATTGCCTATACACTTTCTCTCCTCTCTGTTCATGGATGGAACCATGACTTTCTCAAGCTTTCATCTGTTCTCGTAGCCTTCCGGAGGAAAAACATGATTATTATGCTAAACCCCGGTGTTGCTGCACGTTGCATAAATTAGTTTTGTTTTTCTGTTATTCCTGGCCATCGCATCAGTCAGCTAATATTAATGTGTACGTGTGCTTGGCTGCATGCATGTGTTTGTGTAGATGGCTATTAGTGTATCCAAGATTGGTGTTGTTATGGCCTTTTGTTCTTTTCATTTCCCTCCCCAAAACGAAGTTCACGGCTGAGAAAAAGGTGTCTCTGCTGTTATTTATCAAACATGCTTGACGTAGTGACATGGTCAGTTGAAGGATGTAAGATGCAGTGCTCTCTGTGGATCTCTGCCCATCACAAGGCCGAACTTCTAAATAAGAAAATGAACAGTTGTTGTTGGGCTGTTTTTGCTTCCAATGTCCGGAGTTGTCTCATTCTTCTGTAAATTTTCCAGACCACGTACGAAAACTTCCGCTATGGAGCTGTAAACAGGCTCAATGTATACAACCGAGGGTGCTTAAAGAATTTTCTCGAAGTGTTCTGCACCGGGACGAGGCCTTCGAGAAGTAATTTCCGTGAATTTGTACTGGAAGTTCTTATACCTGCCATGCATCTAAAGATTGATGACGCGGAAATGGACTATCGAACAAAAGTGGCAGCAGACAATCTGGAAATTGATAGTGACCTGTCGAAGATATCCCAGCGCCGTAATGACGAAGAGGCTAATGACTTCTGAAGCTAGCGTGACAGCAGAGAATTTAATTCTCTCCGCCCTCGAAAGCCATGATTGGAACCAGAATAGAAAGCACCACCTGAGTCGTGGCAAAGAGCAAATGGGAGCTTGAGAATTTCCCCAATTTTTCTTTTTTTTTTTTGGTTTAAGCTAGTTGATGCCTTCTCCGATACATTTTTACTTTGTTTACATTGGTCGATTTTTGTTTTTATCTTTCAAATTTCGATGGCCTGGAAGGCACGTTGATTTCTTAGACGAGAGCATGCGCACGCCGGGAAGTTGTTAGCAGTGCCTTTTTACGTATAGGCAGAGAGCGAAGAGGGTTCGGCTTCGTGTTTCTCGATGACTTCTGATCTCAGTTATATTTAAATTTTGGGTTAAGTTCACTCGCTATTCTTAGAAACTGGGACACGAATGATTCTGTGACGTTAAATGGGTGGGGCGGAATTCACTTATCCTAGTCAGTTCGTGGTGCCTACGTGGCAAAAATCACTCGTCTGAGGCAATGTACAATTGAAATCGCGAGGAACAATGTACAATTGTAGGCCTTTGTGGGATGCGAGAAGACTGCGAGTGGCCAAAATTCGTCTCGAGAGCCTCGAATATGTAAAACGTCTGACCACGGCCAAGACAGAACGTGACCGACATTGGCCCGCGTGCTTTTCTGACGTCTTCCATTTTCCGGGCTGGCGGTGACTCTCGAGGAAAAATTTACAGCTGTAATTTATCGAAATTACTAGGAAAAATGTACGATTGTAGGCATTTGTGGGCTGCAAAAGTGTTGCATGCGAAATATGCAACAAAGCCACGCGTGATCAAACCCACAAAATTAACGGCGTACATGGTACAGACAAATTGGTCAATATGAAAAACAAATAAAAAAAATAACCCCTCCTGAGCTACTTAATCTTAGAAGAATGATCAGTTCGCAAAGAATTGAAGAACAGAGTAATAGAGAGATAGAGTGAAGAAAAAAGAAAAAAAAGTTACAGAAGAATTTAATTTTTATTTCTATCATGACATTTTTGTGCCTATATTTACAACTTTGTACCGAATTATTATGGATTATCACAATTACAATGCACGGTAAAGAAGAAGATAGAGAAGAGTTCGATCTTTATTTCTATCGATATTTCTGTACATATGTATGCATAACTTTATACTAAATTATTATAGACTATCAGTATTATAATATACTAGCAATATTGAATCGATTTTCTGTAATTAAACTAAAGAAATCTGTTAACTACCAGTTGCCACTGGCATATGGCTTCCAACGCTTTTGAATGTAATGGAATCTAATTAGCATATAAGCATTGGGGGAGAGGCATCTGTAATTCATGATCTTTTTTTGTAATAGATACCATCCCTTCCCTATGCAAACCCTCTCTGCTCTGTCTCTCTCTCTCTCTCTCTCTCTTACTCACAGCACCCCTCTGGCACAAGAACAATTAAGCTCGAGGTCAATTTCCCATTTTCATTCAATCTCTTGCTCGATTATTCTGGAACTCGGAAATTGTTGGCATCATTTTTTTTGGTATCAGAGCGACCAACCTTGCCTTGTGAATTCCATGGCTGACCACAGCAAAGCTTCTGACCATGGCAAGAAACACGTCGAGACGATTTGCTCCTCCATCCAGAAGCTGACCAGAAAGTATGATGCAACCTTAGAGGAGTTACGCACATGGATCAAAGGTATTAACCGCTTGGACGATATGGGTCTTTAGTGGTACTGAAATCAAGTTACATTGAAACTGGCGACTGTAACCATGAAGTGGGCTGAATTTGTTCGACTTATCTCTGCCCGATTTGGCCTTAAGGTCTTTGACGATCCCATGTCCGAATTGCTGCAACTTAAACAGGATCAATCGGTGGTCAAGTTTCAGAATCAATTTGATATTCTACTTAGTCGGGTTGACTCGGCCTTAAGCAGGAAATTCAGCACTCTGTTCGCATGTTTATGCCAAATGCTTGCAAGATGCCTTCGCCCTTGCCAAACTGCAAAAGGCTACCTTCGCACCATGCACGCGATCACCGGAATTGGAGTAAAGACGTGTTAAACCATGCGAGTCATGGTTCATGTCAACACTAAAGCTCTCCAAGCGCTTCTCCATTCAGGTGGCACCCATAACTTCCTAGATCTAGAAATGGCCAAGCGAGTGGGTTGTTTGATAGAGCAGGTGATAGGACTGCGGCTAAAAGTTGCCGACATGGGTTGCGTTAACTACACAGGTGTCTGTGAGAGATTCTAGTGGATACTGCAGAGCACCCCTTTCTCCTTAGACATGTATTTACTACTGCTAGGAAATTGCGATTTGGTCTTGGGAGTTCAGTGGTTAGAGAGGCCAGGAGCTGGTTCGCCGACGGTCAAACGACTGAGTGATAAGGGCCTGTCTAGGCCATGACCCAGTCACTGCAGCTAGCCCTCATGCAATTGGGTTGCACTGAAAGAGAGTGGAGACCCCGGGAGGTAAAGCCCACTAGTAATAATTTGACCTTAAGAGCCCTTTTAAAGGAGTATTTTAGATGTCTACGTCGAGCCCACCACCTTTTCCCCCCCACGATCCCACTATCATAGGATTACTCTCAAGGAAGGAGCCCAACCCACATCTGCGCGACCCTACCATTACCTAGCTGTCCAGAAGAACATTATAGAAGCCCTGGTGAAGGACACGACTGATGCTGGACTTATGCAAAGTAGCACTAGTCCATTTGCTACTCTGGTCCTACTGGTAAAGAAGAAAGGCAACTCATGGTGATTTTCCATGGATTATAGGGTACTAAATAACATTACCATCAAAGATAAATTTCTCATTCCTCTCATTGACAAACTGCCTGACTAAGTGGAGGGCAGTTTTGTTTTTCAAAATAGATCTCTGATCAGGTTACTACCAAATTCCAATGCATCACACCGACATGCACAAGATGGCATTCAAAACCAATGATGACCACTATGAATTTATGGTTCTTTCGTTCGGATAATGAATGCGCAGAGCTGATGAATGAAATTTTCAGACCATTCCTCCATAGATTTATACTCTTTTTTTTTGACAATATCTTGGTTTACAGCAAAACTTGGGATAAGCATTTGTTCCATTTGCACCCAACCCTAGAGATACTTCGGCCGAACCAACTTTATGCAGAACAGAGTAAATGTTTTTCTTTGTTTTTTTTTTTAATTCTTTTAAGTTTTTTTCACCCAAACAACAGTTGAATACTTAGACCATGTTACCTCAACTGCCGGAGTGGCAATGGACTCCAAGAAGATTGAATACTTGGTCCCCTCCCACTAATCTCCGACAGCTATGTGGATTCCTCAGCCTCACCAACTATTATTGTCCATTTGTTTGTGGGTATGCAAGGCTTGCACAATCCCTGATTCAACTGCTAAAAAGGAATTCGACTTTCTTTTAGTCATTCAAAGCTGATGAGGCATTTGCATGACTTAAGATGGCCATGGTCATTAACCTTGTTCTTAATTTGTCAGATTTTTCATAAGAGTTTACCATCCAGATTGACACTTCGGGTATGGGTATTGGGGTGGTTCTATCTCAAAACCGCCGCTCTATAGCTTATATCAGCAAGGTGCTCACTACTCGTCATCAACAAATGTCGGGGTATGAACGAAAGATGCTAGCTACCATCCACGCCGTGACCAAATGGAAGCATTATCTTCAAGACCGTCATTTCAAGATTTAGACAGACCAGCATAGCTTAAAATACTTGCTAGACTAGACGTTATCTATACCTAGGCAATTCAAAGGGTTATCTAAGTTGCTGAACTTCGACTATGAAATCATTTATTGCCAACAAAAAGAAGTGGCTGTCGATGTACTCTCCCGTATCCACTATTTTCACCTTTGACACTCCGCTTCTAGAAGATGCTAAACGGTTATAGGAGGAAGAAAAGAATTTAGCAACTTTGAAAATCAAACTGCAACAAGGTTAATTCACCCAAACCCTTTATGAATTTAGTAATGAGTTGTTAAAATGGAAATGGAGATTGGTAGTGGCAGCCAATTTCGAGTTACATCGCTTCATCATTAGCACTTAGCAATAAGGAGTCAACAGTGGACGCCTACGAGTCTTTAACAACATCAATAAGGTGAGCTATCTATTCTATTGGAAGGGGCTCGATAAGGACGTCTAGAACTATGTGCATAAATGTGACGTATGTCAACATTGAAAATTCAATTCCATTGCTTCTCTAGAGTTGTTACAACCACTTCCAATTCATGGTGGGTTGTGGCGACGCATCACTATGAATGCTGTTGAAGGGTTGCCTCGTAGCGTTAGCAAGGATACAATTATGGTGGTTGTGAATCAACCTAGCAAATACAGTCATTTCGTCACCTTGACTCATCCATTTGCAACCAACATCGTTGCCAAGGCCTTTCTTGATAAAATTTTCTAACGTTATAGGCTACTGAAACAGATTATTACTGACCAAGATTCGATTTTTTTGAGTCAATTATGGTAGGAACTTTTCTGCTTTCAAGGTGTCCAGTTTAATTTTTCCGCTGCTTACCACCCTCAGAGCGATGGCCAAATAGAGGTTGTCAATCGTTGTCTCGAGAAGTCTCTAAAGTGTGCCACCAATTTTCACCCACACCATTGGAGTTCTTGGCTAAAATGGGCAGAGTGGTGGTACAAAACTCCCTTCCATTCTAGCATTCAAATGACCCCCTTAAAAGCCTCATATGGATAACCGGCTCCAAACCATCTTTCGTATATGCCTGGTGATTCGATAGTTGCTTCAGTGAATTAGCAACTTTGCCTCGAGGAAGCCACCATCCAGTTTTTACAGTATTACCTTAACCGGGCATAAAATCGCATGAAGCAATAGGCCGACAAGCATAATTCACATAGAGAGTTTCAGGTGGGAGACTATAGCTTCCTCAAATTACAATCGTATGGGCAGAATTCACTAATGCAACGCCCTAGTCAGAAGCTCGCTGTGAGATTCTTTAGCCCCTACTAGATTCTTGCTAAAGTGGGCAAGGTGGCCTCTCGCCAAGTACTACCGCCCTAGTCTATGATCCATCTGGTGTTCCATGTGTCCTGGCTTAAGGTGAAATCCAAGTCAACTCAAGACTTCACTGTAGAATTACCTCCGAAAATGCCAGACCTACTTATTCGGGCCATTCCCCTCGCTATCCTAGACCATCGAATTGCCAAATGTGCCAACAGAGTAGCCACTCAGGTGTTGGTTCAGTGGGTTATGGATACCGCTCTAACCTAGGAATACCTTTATAATCTTTAGAAGAAATATCAAAACTGCATCTTTGAGGATAAGGGTGCTTAAGAGGGGGAGGGGGAGGGGGTTGAGGAACTAGGAATAAAGGTCAACGCAGAGGTGGCAGTTGACCACTGAAGGGGGGCGTTATAACAGAAGTGGAGGTCAGTTAAACCAAAAACAGGGGGTGGAGAGTTGAACCAGAGGTAGAGGCAGAAGAATAGATTTTCAATAGAGCCAATTATTTCAATCTTATCCTTACCAATTTCTAGAGAAATGTGATGTTACTAAATCTAATTATTATATAAGTATTAGGAGAGATATATGTAATGTGTGATCTATTTTTGTAAACTCTCCAGCCAATCAATGTGTTCCATCCCTTCCCTGTGCAATCCCTCTGTTCTCTCTCTCTCTCTCTCTCTTACACTCACAACACCCTTTTCCCACAAGAACAATTCAGCCTGAGGTTGATTCTCCATTTTTATTCAATCTCCTGCTTGATTGTCATAGAACTCGAAATTATTGGTATTAGAATGAGGCCAACTAGCAATAGAAAGGATCAATCGATATAATTATCAATTCATCAAATCAATGGAATTTGTGGAGGTGAGAATTGTTGAAATCCTTGATTTCATTAAGGCGATGAGACAAAAGGGTGAATTGCAAGCTCAAAATATCCAAGTCATGCCAAATCTCGTGGAACACAAGTCAATCTCTCAAGAATTCTCCATCGAAGAATCTGTGTCTATTTCGACCACCGAGTTGGTCATAGTAGACGAACTTGTGCATTGAAACCATTGTTAATCTAGAAAGATTTCACTAGCGAAGGAACTAAGCATGAATTCAATCATGTTGTGGCTGGCATGTCAAAACCCACAGTAGCATTGGGTAATGAATTAGGTAAGGATCGCCCATTAAATTCTTCCATTGAAATTAGTGAGAATTGTAAGGACTTACATTTGATTGGAAAGAATGAGAATTTTATGGAAATAACTATGGAGCTTGGTGTTGCCTTATATTTTCCAAAGGAAAAGGGAACAAAATACAAATAAAGTTTCTGTTACTAATAGTAGAATTTGGGGAAAAGAAATAGCAAGAGCAGAGTCTAAAAAAATAAAATAAAATAAAAAAATTCTACCAAACTCCAATAGCAAAATCTGAAAAAAAAAAAAAAAAAGGAAGCAAATTTCCCTTACTAGCTACCAAGCCTAGTCACAGAATCTTGATAGAGAAAATAAAACTCATGTGCAGAATCTTGAAAGAAAAACAAAAACCAATTAAGAAAAGGAATTCGTGGTGTTTCTGATGGTCTCCACTCAAGGCAAACCTAACAACAATTTGTTAGGATCCTAGGTTTTTTAACAAAAAATTAGGGATTAAGGTAAAGTGATCAAAGGGAGAATGAGAGAATTGAGAATTTAGTGTGAGAGAGAAAATCCTTGTAATTTCATTATTGTTTTGGTTCTATTACAAAGAGGAACTTATACACCCTTTCAATACATAACATATCTCATGCAGCCAACTTGCTTTCCCTTGAATCAATCCTTGTCCTCAAGGATTGAACTGAGGAACACCAAACATATGACACATAGATGATTGACATGTGAACCCATGCAGAATCCCTTTACTTTAATATCTAGAAGCTTGTACACAAGTATTTTATTACATCAATCACTACATTAGCGTACAAGAGAGATCACATTAAAGGACCCCAACCAAGGCATATCTTAGAACACTTCCAATGGGTATTTCCATGGATTTGAAGTTATCCATAAGAAATGGATTCTTTTGTCTTTGATGTAGGAACCACAACACAATGGCATTGTTTGCACTTGCTGAAAGTCTAACATTTTTAGGTGATGCAAGTAATTCACTCTTTTGTAGGGTTCTAGATTTGCTTAAAAAAAAAAAAAAAAAGAAAAGTATAAGTACAAAGAATTGATGATTTCTTATGCTCTATCAAGGGTAGAAACTATTTCCAACTAAAGGACTTCAGAAAGTGACTTTTAGCATGTTGCAAGAATTCATGAGCGTATTATTGTGGAAATTTTCTCCTTTTCATTGGAGTTTCAAGATCTTCTAAAGTCACTTAACCATCACTTTCTATATCCAATTCTTCAAAGAATCTTATTCCTTCAAACTCAATTGTTTCAACCAAATACTAAAGTAACATAAAAGTTACTTAGGCCATCGATGAGAAACCCATAAATGTCACAAGTCTTTTTCCTTGCAACCCATTCGAAAACATGCCAGCAAACAATTTCTTTGCTTTATCAAATTGGTCAATTACAATCGTCCATTAGGTGTTTATAAGGTCAGACGTTGTTACTAATGTTGTTGGTAAAGCAATTGCTATCGAGAGAGTGCTTAATACTGTTGATAAGGCACTAGTTTTCATGAATTCCATCGTAAGTCTTAAAGTAAACCGTTGATGTACTGTAATACGAAGTGCAATCAAACTTTTAGACTCTTACTGCAAAGCATACCTTTCAGAGTTATCATCATGGTATTGCCATGTATGTACATAATCTTTGCCCTTAGAGGAAAATCTTGAAACCATGATGCCAACTGCTATACCTCTTTTTTGCATATTAATATCAACAACAGCACTTAAAGGAAAAATCAAGCTTTTTGTCTTGTTATGCGTACATATCAAATAACCATAGCCTAACCATAGTAATGTTGATTTGTCCATCATCCCATTTCTCATTCCCAAATATTCAAATTATAGTGATATTTATTAAATAAATATGCATTCAAATAGAGATTTAAGATTTTGATTTGATTACAGTAATCTTAAATTATTCTTTTTTTTAAAGTTGATTGATAAGTTGTTAAAAACCACTATCATTTAAATGTTTGATCTAATAGACCACAAAGAAATAACTTTTACAACATAAACTTTTTTAGGGAGAAAGAAGAGGAAGTTTAGTAATCTTAATATTTTAAGCATGTGTTGGTTAGCCATTTAGTAAGATATTATAAGGGTTTTAACTCTTTAGCTCTATTAAAGAAACTTTTGTTAATTTTTATTAAATCATATTTTAATTCATTTATTTTTAAATATTATATATTTGATTTTAAAATTTTTTAAATTTTTCAATCAAATTTAACTTGATTAATATATATATATATATATTAAATTTTCTTTATATGTGTGACTTATTATAATCATAATATATTAATAATGAGTATGAATCATAACTTAAAAAAATTATATAAATTAAACTTTTTGAATTTAATTTAATTTATTAATTATTCAATTAATTAATTTATATTCATAAATTAAATTAACACTGAGTTATATATTATAAACACTTAAATGTTATGATTGTTAAAATGATTTGACTAATTCCTTTAATGCACATTCTTTTAATGTAATTGAATCATTTGATCATATTATAATTTACATAAATATGTAACATAAAATTAGTATCTATCTTATATTATTCAATTATATTAGTTCTTCAATTTTAAACAGTCTTTTATTTTATAAATGTGATTATAATTCTTTATAAATTATTATTCTATCTTTTACAAGGATTTTTTGAATAAATACTTGTCAAAAACTAATAAAACATTCTCTTATAATAACTTTAGGGTGACAAATACTTTATTTATCACTCTATGATCTTTATATAATTCACAATATGTCTAATACACCCATAAGTAATCCTTAACTAGAATAATCTAGTAGTAGGATTAGGGTATACCAATTTCAATATGAGATGCCTTTTTTGATCTCAAATCTAAGAATTATTTACATGATTGTCATAAGAGAAATTTCTCAAATATATAAATAATGTTTTAATTGGTTATTTTTATAATAGCTTAATTCAATAAATTTGTTCAACTAACAAACACATATATGCTTGTTTAAGTATTTCCATACTTTAGTCTATAAGATAAGCTGTCTATTCATAAGAAAGAAACATAACATGTGTCAATTTCACAATTTATCAGTGTCTTACTTTTATGATGTATCGATTAAGAATATTTAAGAATAATACTTTGATGTAATAGTTTTATAATTATGATATTATTATAATTACCTTTGCCAATTATATTTATTTTATGAACTTTATCTTTAAAGTTTATTGATAACTATACCACATTTATAAATATTACTAAAGATAAAAAATATCTTTTATTGATTAATTATATACATGAAATATCAAATAGATACTTGTAATAATAATTGACACAATAACTACTAAAGCATACACTAATGTTTTGTAGGTACCATAGTCACAGAATTTGCACTAGGTCTAATGTCTTGATACAAAGCATTGGAATTTTTCACATTAAACCATTAATTAAGCTTTGCCCATTTAAAGAATTTTCAAGAACCGAAAAAACAAACCTTAAGCCTTATATCTACCTTATCTTCTAATTATAATGTAATAATATCCAATTGATGTTTGGCGAGACTATTATTTAGGAGCAATTTCACACGTTTACGCACCAAGTGATTGGGATTCTCATTAATTAGAGAAAGTAGATCAATCTTAGGAAAGAGTTAGAGATTATTACCAAGTTTATGGATAAGATATTAATTGCCCTTCTCAATCATAAATACTTTTACAATAGGCAAGGGCACACTAAGTAACTAGTTATTTTCTCCCTCTGTAACTAATCCCTTGTTTATGGTAGCACTTCTCTCTCCTACTATAGTTTTCTTATAAATTGGAAAAATTCTAGAATTTTCTTATATAACGTAATCTTAACAACTTGGATAAATTTATAGGAATTGTCACTTTTATCAATTGTAAGAAGTTCAATCAAAGGAATGTTTGGAATAAGATACTTGTTGGACATAAGATTTCCAAGTTTTAGTTCTTCAAAATAAGGAAGAGTAACGTAGGGTGCCAACCATTACCTCTACCATTGTCCATAGTTATGTTTATTAAAAAATTTCCACCTTATTCTAAAATTTCTATAAGTTTCTGGTTCATAATCTCTATCTTTTAAGAGATTTTGATATCCTAATCAATCATTTGGTCTTACAACACCACCTTTGTTTACTTTTGTAAAATTAAGAAGCAATCCTTGCATTTCTTCAAAAAATGCCTTAAATTGTTCCTTTAATATACAAATTGTTTGCTTTGTTTTTGGTGTCATTATTGAGTTCATAATTGCAATTATTTTAGGTTTCCCTACCAATTTGATTTTAGCTTTAAATCCACAAGAATGAGTGAGCTTTGATATTAAGTGTTAGGATACTAAGGTTTTTGTAATAAAAAAATTTGAAATAAGGGTGAAGAAATTAAAAAGTGAATGAGAGAATTAAAAATTAAAAGAGAAAAATAAATTTAAGAATCCTTATAATTTCATTCATGTTTTTGTTTTATTACAAAGAGAAAGTTTTGTATTCCTCTATTGTAATTGCAATTAAGATTATTATTTTATTAAAAAATCTAATTTATTTCATAGTGTCACGTTACTTTTTTATTATATTGATTCTTAAATTCTATTTTAAATAATCAATTTTGGTGATATTTAAAGTAATTTGATTTGAAAAAAAAAATCCCTTAAAAGTAAATTGAGTAAAATAATATTATTAAATAACTAAAAATAAAATGAAAAAAATTAATCCTAAATTCTATTTTTTAATATTAGCATTTGTATGAAAAAAAAAGATAAAAGACATATTAATTATCTAATTTATTGTACTATAGATGCATCCTTTTATTATATTTGAGTTTGATGATTTTAATAAAAATGTTCATGTTTAAGATTCATTAAATTATATTATTAACTTATTATTATTATTATTATTTGTTATTATAATTTTGTATTTATTATTATTATTATTATTAATTTATTTATTATTAATTATTTTTTAATAAAATTTTTATTAAGAGAGAAATGATAGAAAAAGGGATAAAGTGAGAAATAATACAGAGAAATGATAGGTAAATAAAAAGTAAAAAAAGAGGTACGGAGAGAAACAATAGAAAGAAGAAGAAAGTAAATAAAAAAGATAAATAAAAAAAATAAAAGTTAAGAAAAGAAAGAGTAAAGAAAATAAAAATAATAAATTAAGAAAAAAATAAATAATAAGAAAAAAAATCATAAAAAGAATGTAAAAAAGAGTAATTTTATGAATTTTAGAAAAATTAACAATAAATAAAAAATATCATTTTAAAAGTTCCCCATCTCTCTCTTGTTCTTTTTTTTTTTTTTCTGAATGCTTTTAACTTTTGAATAAAAAAATAAAAATAAAAATAATAATCAAACAAAGTTTTTTTTTTAATCTATTTTAAAAGAAATAACAAAAAAAAAAAAGAAAAAACGAAAACACTAACCACACCGAAACAAATCCCTCGCGGTGTCATGATGTCAAGAGTTTCAACTGCCGAACAGCATAAATTCTCCTTTACGAAACTGCTGTTCTGTGTCTACAGATTATCCCTCAACAAGGATGTGACTCAGCAGGTTTCACATGGGAGCATGGTATATGCTCTCATGAAAAGAAACCAGTGAAGATTCTGCTGACGGCTGGAAGCTGCAGAGGAGAATGACTGCCACAAAAAGTACTGATAGGAAGGCTCAGCCTCGGGGATGTTCATTGTTGTCACATCTGTTGGAATAATCCTTGTCAACAAAGCTTCGATGGCTACCTGTGGTTTTACTTTTGGTACGCTCCTGTGACGATCCCAGAAACCAAGAATGCCTCTGCTTTTTTGCTTACCTAATTTCTTCGCCAGTTTGCGTCGGTGGTCTAGATTTGATAAATTTTATGAGTAGAACCGCGCATCCCTTTGCTTCCTCTATTCCCTTCCAGAAAATCAGGCTTCTATTCGTGTTATGAGTCCTTTGGGAAAGCAAAAAGTAATGGACTTCAGAATCACTATCGGTTTGTAAAAGGTGTTATGACGTCAAATGCCAAATGGGTATCTGAATAAACAAGGATAGAGTTGATTCATTGATCTCATATTTAGGCACGAGAGAAATGCAATAGTTCGTTTGGAATGGATGAGATAGTTTTACTTTGCTATACTAATTTCTAAATAATTGACATTTATAGCATCCTATAAATCTGGCCGCCACAAGCATGTCCCAGAATAGAGATAGTGCGGGGTGGATATTGTGGCAAAGCCCCTTAATTGCCTGTAAACAGCTTCTAACAGTGCCTATAAGTAAAAATCTTAACAATGCATTATGGAAATTTCAATCAACGTGTTTTTAAAAGTATTTAGAGTGACACTCAATCTGATTTACTTAAGTAGTTAATGGACTCTCTCTGTGACTCAGATAGAGCCGGGCCCCCCCGGGGGGGGGCAGAATTCCTATAATTCATGTAAGAGTTTTGTTCCCTTTTAAGTTCCGTGGGAATCTTGACCTGAATAAAGGATTGAGGAAATGTAGAAGCTTTGTCTATCCATTAGTTTGTTGCGGCCAAAGAATATTGCTCCTCGAACTCTTTGCTTGTCCTGAAGAAGAACCATGTAGGGAGCTTCATTTCTATTTAGTCATATTTTTCATACACAAAAAGCCTTTTGTGTGAATTTTTATGGGGCTCGATTATTTGAAGGTCCTCTGTTGTTGTATTCTCAATTACAGCAAGAGATTCAGAGGATCTGAAACATTGGATATGGTGCGGCCTAGAAGATTATAAATGGGCCTTGCTTTGCAACACTGCCTTGCAGAATTTGGTTTACTTTACAGATTTTGAAGGGCGAGAGTCAGTTGCAAAATAACCTGTAAACTGTAGTGCACTTTAGCCTTGTGGCTGACATCTAACAATAGGACAGGTGCATGGTCACGATTTCAGATACAGATTGCATACATTAACTAGGTTGCTGGTTGTTGTTTTCATCATGTATGGCTCCCAATGGCTATACCATTTTGGTTCATAGGAAAATCAGAAGATGTTTAACGTGTGGGATGCTTACATGACTACTATTGTTCCGGAGCTTATTTGCAGGGTATAACTTCAACTTCTGTAAAGTTACTTGTTTTGGTACTGAACAATGGAGAAAAGTTAACCTTCTATGGTTAATCCAGTGGTAATAGCGAACTTGGAATTGTATAGATTAAGCGCACAGTTCTCTAGATACATTTCATATTTCAAATGGGAGCTACAGTGGTGGGGTTGTGCTATGAGTTTGCCTGAAAAGGATTGCTCATAAAAAAATTAAGGAAAAGTTAAAGGGGCTTTTCATAATAAAGGTTCAGAATAATCCTGAGCATCTTGCATCGTTAGGATGGGGACCTTAACAAATTATCTCACGAGGGAGTGAGAAGAATATTTTTAAATTTAATTAAATATAAAACATTTTCTCTCATTAACTTGTGTTGTAGAAGCTGTGAAGCCCTTTGGTTTGCCTTGGCCTGATTTGTGTTCTGTCTAATTCTTCGTGCAGCTACAACATTAACAGGTCTGCATTTCACTACCACAACCTGTTAACTTTGTTTCTTAGGTGGCTGGGGTATATACTCATGTACCACTGCCTGACCTTCTGAAGTTTGTTTTGTTCACAAACTTCTCTATCATTGGAATGACTTTGAGTTTGATGTGGAACTCAGTTGGGTTCTATCATGTTAGTTTCAGTGAACTGCTACGGTTATCCTTTTGATGTGTAGAAAATATTTGGGAACTTGCAGTATATTTATTTTCCTTAAAGGCTTATCAGATTGCAAAGCTGAGTATGACCCCAGTGTCTTGCTTTCTGGAAGTTGTCTTGGACAATGTGGGATATTCAAGGGACACAAAGCATAGTATAGTGGTGGCGCTCCAGGGTGTTGCAGTCTGTACCGTCACTGATGTGAGTGCCAATACCAAAGGATTTTTGGCTGTGATAGTGGCAGTCTGGGGCACTTCTCTCCAGCAATATGCAAGTAACTCTGTGTTTCAACCCTGAGACTATGTACAAATGGTATCCTTGACAAGATATCAAACTTTGTCAAGGGTAGTGACAGGCGGAGTTCCTGGTTCATTTCATTGTTTTAGTTACTTCTGCTTGTACAGATGTTATGTGAGGCCTGCCAGTCGGTTGCTTATTTGTAAACAATCAGTTAATTTCTACCACATTATTATCATATAGCTTCATTTAGGATGTCTCAATCGTGAGCTTTTGATCTATCATTGTGGGCATTGCTAAATATTTTTAGTTGTAGTTAATACCATTATAATGTTGGGGGATTTAAGCTGTGCAGTATGTGCATTTTCTTCAAAGGAGATATTCTCTGGGATCTTTGAATTTGTTGGGACATAGTGCACCAGCACAGGCTGCATCTTTACCGGTGGCAAGGCCCTTTGTAGACTACTGGTTGACAAATAAAGGTATTGATGCCTACACCCTCACTTTCACATCCATGCAAGCTTTTTGTATTTGTTTTTTGAATTCTAGTTGGCGTTTTATTCATGCTTCCCTACTGAAATGAGGATCTAGCTGTCATAACTGATCTTATTTACTGTCACTTAATTTTATTCTCTGACTGCACATCAATCCACTTGGTCAATCACCCGTACATATGCTTCATTCCTGAAATGATGATCTAGCAGGCGTAACGCATCTCATTTACTGTCACCTGTTTTTCTTATTCTCTAACTGCATCTGGACATCAATCTACTTGGTTACTCACCATATATATAGTTTTTCTGTGTCTTATGTTGATCCTTAATGTGTATCAAGATTCGTGAAGTAGGAACCCAAATTATCTATTTGATACTTGGTCACTCTGCAGCTGTTCATAATTCTATCATACAGCATGGTAGTAGAAACTAACCTCAGCCAATTCATCCGCATTGGCAGGTCTACTGCTGTTTCATTCCAAGTTCCTGGTCATACGAAGACAACTCTTGTCCTGATTCTAGGCTTCGTCTTCTCGATGAAAGAGGGTCTTAAAGTTCATGTTGTTGTGGGCATGATTGTCGCCATAGTTGGAATGACCAGGTATGGTAATGCCTCGTCCAAGCCCTTTCAATGAACAGCAACAGATCACAAACACCCTATGGCTGTATTATTAGAATACAGTGAAGGGGACGAAAAAGTCTAGGGTTCAGATTTTTTGTTGACAATTTTTGTGAAGAATAGAGGAAAGGTGGACTGGCAACTAAAATGGTTGGCCTATGGGTCTTGGGTCAAAAGTGGAAGCAGAGTTTGAATTTTGTCTATGTTATCTCATTCTTCTCTGTATGTATGTAACGAGTTATATGATTCTCTTTTTTAGATGGATAAAAAAGAAGAGGTAAAAAGTCAATTGAGAATCTTAGGTAGGCTGATTTGAGGGGTCTATAGGATAGGAGTGGGATGCCATGATCCTTAATTATGATAGCTTTCTACGAAATATTCTCCCCGTGTTTTTATTTTTATTATTTTTTATTTACCGAAAAGAAATATTCAGGTAAAGGATGCTGCCGAGTGGTTGTTGTGGGGGGGGGGGGGAGGTTCCCCATAAAAATCTTACGATTCATACTCGCATTCCCATGCAAATTTATTGATGATTGCCATTTATAACTCTGTAGTTTATAAACCCCTGGAATCTTCTCGGGGTCTGCAGGTCATGAGCCCAAATGCTTAGATCGCTCCCATTGCTTCTCCCCGAGACTTAAGATCTCCGCAAACCAAAAATAAACGTAGATCTCGGGATGAAACTTCGCGGCCTGCTCTCGGGTCTCAGCTCCAATAGAATTGCCTACACACTGAAGCCATTCCGCGAAAGAAACTCTGAATTTTTGTAATATACCCAGATGAGAGATGAACTCGGGCGACCTTGTATCAGAACTAATGACACAACCTGGTAAGCAGTAAATGCCGACACGCGTTGGGTCCTGGAGAAGGAACCCTGAATAATTGAGCTCCACCAGACGGAGCTCTGTCTTTGTTCACTACAGTGGCCCCAATGTTTTATATAACAGTAGCACTTACAGTGAGAAAGCTACAGTCGCAAAGATCGAACATATGATTTCGAGATATGGGAATTGGTGCATTCACCCCGAGCCCTTTAATTGGTGGTTGAACGTTGTACGCATTTAATTGGGTCTGACACCTGTTGCACACGTGCACGTGCTTCCAAAGATAAGGTGTGGAGCTGAGCTTGGTGGGGTATTTGGGTTAGGAAAAAACATCTCTTCACGTGTATTCAAATTTGTCTGCATTTACAAACTTTTCCTTTGATGCTTCAGTCCAATTTAGATTGTGCTTTTGGAAAAAACATGATCAGGGGAAACATGGCTTGCGTTAGAGATTACTGACTTCGTCTTGGGGGAATAGTGAGAGTTGCGTCGTGCTGAATGAGACGTATTTGATCCATTCGGCAACTTGATTCGAATGTGTCTGCAAAAATTCCACTCGAATTCAAAATATTTAAAACATTTAAGTTTACGTTTAGTCTGAATCATAATTTCATGTATGATTGGATTATTTTAAGTATAATCTATATATATATACATATACATATATTGTACACAAATATTTTTACATCACACGGTACATTATTTTATTTTTATATATCATATAAGCATACATACTACATATAATTTATATAATATATATATAAAATATTTGTATACTTTCATACATATTAATATATAAAAAATTAATACAAATATAGATTTTTTTTAAAAAATTAGTAGGTCAAATCAAATTCAATCCATACCTAAGACCTTGCTTGGATAGAAAAAAAAAAAAAAAAAAAAGGGAAGAAGAAGATGAGAGAAGGAAAGTGAAAGAATGGAAAACTTCTTATCCTTCCTATTTTTGTAAAAGAGTAATGTTATGAATGAAAACCAAAATATTTTCGTTCCAAAAGGTATGAAAATTAGGAAGAAGGGAAATAATATATGTAGAAAATACCAATATTGCCCTTCATGTCAAATGAAATTATTATTATTTTTTTAATAAAAGAAAAACATTTCACTAAACCAAAGTTTGAGAACATACAGAATTCAAGAAAATTAGACAACTTCTATTCCACCAAAAATTTTTAATTTATGTAACGCTTCTCAATTTCTTTATCGGCACCGCCACCTTCGCTTTATAACCCTAAACCCTAAACCTTTTACTAATGGGTAAAAGGTGCTATTTTCACATTTGAATCGTTGACTCGCGGGACCCGTGGGTGCAACAAAGAAGTAGGCATTAGAGGGTCTTGCGCAAGCTGCCATTGCTTCCAGGCGACGAAGCACTGACGCGACACACACTTTGACATACTACTTACACGTTAGATATTTTAAATTGTGTTTGATAAAAAAATAAAAAAAGAAAAATTTAAATATACAAATTAAATATTTTTAATTTACGTATATCAGACAATTCTATTTTATATATTATATACATATTATATATATATATATAATTAATTTCATAATTTTCAAATTTAATGCACATAATAAATTTTTTATAAATATATTAACGAATAATTTGATTATAAACAAATAATAATCAATACAAATATTTTATTCTAATAATTATTTTAAATATTTTAATTTATAATTCCTTAAATATCATATTATATATTATATATATATATATATATATTAAAATTATTTAATA
>CM034047.1:7230998-7262398 GCA_019804595.1 Bruguiera parviflora
TCGTGGCATGTGTGTATTTTGTGTTAGGGTTCGTCCATCCTATTCTCTTTGACACTTGAGTATAATGATGTGAGCTTGAAAGGATAAACTGGTCTGTTTACAATTAAGATCATTTCCAGGGGATGAAGACGAGTGGATGAAGAAGGAAAATTTTAAACCATTTTCTTCCCTCACTCGGCCGGCAAATATGAACCGAACACAAGACTCGTACTGTTTCCTCCCTATATTACTCCCCATCCCCACCGTTTTTACCCTTCCGAGCAGTGTGTAAGTGACCTGAGTACGGATTTGATCCGGACACAACTTGTCTCAAAAATAACGTAAATTTAAAATGACTCGACCGTTTGACGCTCTTATACCCAACTACACATGAAAGGATACAACGTAGCACTTGAGGAGTGTCCACCTTCTTATATGTATGTATATATATATATATATATATATATATATAAAGGTAACACTAATAAGTGATGAAATATTTGTACAGAAAAAAGAAAGAAAAAGGTAATGAAATAAAAAATAATTGATACCACACGGCAAACAGAAGCATGTACCATTTTTTGTAGTCTTTTTGGGCAGCTCGGTCAATTGTGGGTTGTGACATAACTCTCTACTTTTTACATCTCTATTATTTCAAGTCGAGGAAAAACTAAGGGATAATATAAATTCGGATGGCTAACTTTTTGAATTTTGTCAATTTAGGTTCTATACTTTGAGTTTGAGTTTGATCAATTTGAATTATGAATTTTCAAAATTCGGCCTATCTAAGTCACCTATTTTAGTATTTTAATTTTGATCGATTTAAATTTTAAACTTTTGAAATTTTATCAATTGGGTATAAATTGATAGTCGTGTAGAGAAGTCAAATGGGTCAAGTCTTATGGTTCCAGGTTGGTTTATTTCAAATTCAAGTTACCTTCAAGTCATTTATATTCTAATTATTCCAAATTTGGATTTAAAGTCAATTTGTGTATAGACAAGTTATTATTTAGAAATTAATTTTTTTAATTAATATTTTATTTTATTTTATATTAAAGTTAGTAAAATTATTATTATTTATTATTTATTTTTATAGATTAATTTATATTAAAAATATTTAATTTTTTAAATTTGTCTATATAAATTTTTTATTTTAACATTCATATTTGATGGTTGAACTATTAATTTTTTAAGAAAATTTTTACTAATTTTTTATTGTCATACATTAGAATATGTGAAAATTATATTATTATTTATTATTATTTTTAATATATTAATTTGTATCAAAAATATATAAATATATTATATATATTTATATTATATGTATAAATATATGTATGTATGTATGAATGTAATATACATATATTTATATAATATATATTTGTATGCATAAATAAAATTCTTAAAATATTATAGAGATAAAACAATAAAAATAGATAGTTATATGAAATAAAAATATACTATTAATATAAAATTATATATATATAATAAATTAAAAATTTTATAAATTAAAGGGTTAATATACATATTAATTATCACTTTTGTATATTTTTTTAAATTTAATATGATTTTTAAAAAATAACAGTTTAATTTTATAAAATTATTTTATAATAAATCTAACACACCATCAATTGATATTAATAAAATCTATTAGTATACATATGATTTGTCTATTTATAAAAAATTAATTATATAACATACCATGTATTATATAATTTAAAATAAAAAAATTTGAAGAAGAAAAATATAAAAAATATTTTAAAATTTTCTTTTATATTTCTTTCTTTCCCTTTTCTCTTTCTCTGTTCTCTTTTGATTCTTCATTTTCTTTTATTTTTCACCACCCGTCTCTTCTAGACCCAGATCCCCACCACCCTCACACAAGTTTTCTTTTTTAAAAAAATTAAAATCAAAATTCGAAAATTTCCCATTAACCCAATACAAACCCTAGAATCAACCCATTCTTAAAGTTTTGAACTCCTTATTCATAAACATTGAACACTATTGGCATGCATAATAACCAAGCTTTCACGACCTTTCCCATAAATTAAAAAAAAAAAACAAGTTTAAGAACAGAGGAGTAAACCCGATCATAAACAACATCTTCCTCTCTAATTTTTTGAAGAAAAAAAAAAAACAAAAGGGTAAAAAAACCTCTCCTTTAGTCATTGGAAAAAAAAAAAAAAGAGAAAATTTTGAAACAAACCAACGTGGTCAAATTGGATTATATTGACCCAATTGACCTCTACTTGATTAGAACCATCTCTCTTTTTATTGCATTCCTGACCAAGATCCAGATCAGATACTCAAACCTACTAACACAACCCAAATCACCCATTTATCCATGTTAGTTCAAATCCCAGATCTAAGCAAGAGCATATCTATACCACTGAAATGGCAGCACCTCAATCATTTTAACATTAAGCAATTGAAAAAATCACCATAACCTTAGAACCATATGACTTTAATCCTAGGTTCATAACTACTAAAACTACATCAAGAACCATGACCAAAAGTAGAACTTTAGACTGAAAAGGCGAAACCTAGCAATATCACAATTTGAGACTAATGATGCATGAAGAACCATCCAAAATCAAGGTTTTGACCATGAAACCAGTACATCCACCAAGGCTACCCCCTTAATTCTTTTTTCAAAGCCAAAATATCCATATAAAGACATGAAAAAATCACAATCAAAAGAAAATAGAGAAGAAAAGAATTAACAAATGAATGCAACAAATTGAAGTCACTGCTTCTTTTCCCTTTATGTTGCAAAATCATGGCAAGATTATCAAGTGCCAAATCGTGTCTCAAGAGTTAAAAAAAAGTATAACAATAAAATATAACATGATGGTCTAACAGAAGAGAAAAGGAGAAAGGAAAGAGAAAGAAAGACGAGTGAAAATTTTTAAATATTTTATGGTATTTTTCTTTATTTAGTTACTTTCTATTTTTATTAATTTTAAATTAGATGACATATGACATGCCACGTGATCAATTTTTTACGCATAGGTGTACCGCTTGTGCATATTAACAAATTCTGTTAATATTAACGGACGATGTTCAAGATTTGTTACGATATAATTCTATAGGAAACAAAATATTACTTTTTTAAAGATCTTGCTAGATTCGAAAAAATAATCAAAAGTCGTCATTTATTTGTATATTAATCCTAAATTAAATAAACGATATATGTTTGTATAATATATGAAAATAAAATAGTGTGCATGTACATTGTGTATATATTTGTTTTTAAATAAATAAAACAATAAGAAAATACTACATAACAGACTTTTTATATATTCCAAAAAATAGTTCAAAATCAAAACAAAAAAGCATGTTTTTCAAGTCAAGTCGAACAGGTTTGGGTTCATGTCACTTTAGGTTCGGGTCATTCGAGTTATGTTATTTTTGTGTTACACCATGTTTTGGCTTGGGTTCGGTAAGGTTTTTTCAAGTAGTTTTGGATTAAGTCGAATTTTGACACTTTTATTAGCATGACAATTGACATGCCAATCAAGGTTGATAAGTAAAATTTCTTAATTTCATTTTTATAAATTTAGAAAAAATTTAAAAGGTCAAAATCCAAATTAAGAATCAAAAAGTTTATGAGTCAATTCAAACTGACATGTCATCTAGTATGTTAGTACTAATATAGGAATAGAAATGACAACTATCAATTGACTCAAATTAACTTAATCTTAAAAATTAGTTATCTAAGTGGATCAAAATCAAAGTACGCAACTCAAAATGATCTAATCCTCAAAGTTCATGACCCAAATTAAGAAAAATTAGAATGCATAGCTCATATTGACAAAATCTAAAAACATTGGCAACCCAAATTTGTATACAGCCTAAGAATTAATTGAGTTAGCATTCTCTTATTAGTTGAAACATGAAAATGAGACGCTAGGTTAAAAAAAAAAAATCGAAAGGCAAAAACAAAACCAAAGCTTGATTAACATTCAATATGTAGTTAATGCATAATGAATTAAGTTATGAAAATAATCTTGACTATTATGTGATCAATGTACTGCTAATAGCAACTTGTTGGAAGATTTTTAGACATTCGACCACAAAATCACCATAAGTTTGGTTACTTTTTATATCATTGTTATTTTCTTCTATTTGTGCTTCTTTTTTCTTTTTTTTGTGCATTTATTCTATCAAAAGACCAACTAATTTGTATCCCTGCTATTATGTTTTCTTTGTTAATTGTTTACTGGTCACATGGATTTAACTATTCAGTTTTCCACTAGTGCATCGAACTCCACAAAATATATATTTTAAGTTAATTACATCAATGTCGCAATTAAACAAAAATAATATGGTCTCCTAAAATAAAATTTTCTCATAGGTATGTTACAAATTTATAAAAGTTTATATATATTTTAAGGTCACTAATTGGACACATTTTGTCAATTTAGATTGCAAAACTCTTCATTTCGCAAACTTTTGAAATGGGTATCAATTAGGTTGTACCCTTCCTTTCATTGCTTGGCTTTCATAAGGTTAATGCCGAAGCCTTTTGGCCTTTTTAAAGCCAAGGCTTGGCACAGGTAACTTCAACTATCAATGATGCAAGAACTGAGGTTCTTGTTTTTGTTTTTTTTTTCTTCTTCTTAAGTTTTACCAAAATCTAAGTGATGAATAATCTTATATAAGTAATAATACTGAATCAACACATAAGTCAATTAAATTGATAGTCAATACAATCAAACAAGCAATTAAATTATATTTAACAAGCTAACCTAGTTTTGATGCTATTATTAGGAATAATAAAGATATTTATCATTCAATACATAGAGAAAATGACAATTTAAAATTTTGATTCCTAAAACCAAATAATTGTTTATTAAATACAATTACAATTTAGTTTATAAGACTTAATTATTATTAAAATAATTTTCAAATTTTCTTCTGTTTCAACCTCTAACAATAATTCACACAGACAACAAGAAGGAAAAATGTTAGGAAGATTCAAGAACAATTGTAAATTTAAACACAACTTTTATAACCTAAAACACTTTTAGAGAGAGAGAGAAAGGAGGAAGTCAATAATCTTAATGCACTAGACCTATAGTGATTGGCCACATAATGGGGTATTTGTAATGATAAACATATTTTTCAATGTAATCTTAAATGTTTAATCCACTTCAATTGAATTCTAAATGTTATAATCCCTTTTCAATTGCCTTCAATCGGCAACAAAAGATGGTCAAACCATCAAATGTGTACAAAGATCGAACAAAAAGTAATAACATAATTAAAATAAGTATTATAAGTGTATTTCTTACTCAAAACCAAACCCAATACAAACCACCACCTCCTCCTCTTAGTCTCCAAAATCTCCTTCTTGTCCTCCTTCTCCTTCTTCTTTTTTCCCTTCTTTTAACCTTCAAACTCAAGCTCAAGATTGCCTTTCTCTTAATCACCAACAGCTATTTCCACTTCACCCCTTTGTGGGAAAAATTCTTTAAATTGATAGTTTGTATTTGAAGTTGTAATTACTGATGGTGGCAATGGTGATGGTTTGTATTTAAGGTTCGTTTGGGTGGGAAATAAAGTTTTAGTACATATTTGGTTTATTTCATTATCTTTTTATTCGGTCAACTTACACAATTGGCAGTTTAAACATTTTCCATTGTCGCTTGGAATCAATTGAGAGGGAATCATAATGTTTAGGACTAAGTTAAAATAAGCTAAGTGCTTAGAATTACATTGAAAAAAACTGACAGGTTTAAGACCAAAAATAAGCTTATCCTAGGAATTTGTATGGATTTTGACTGTTTCTTCTTATTAAGAAAACGTATGTCTATTTTTAATAAATTTCACAATATTCTTTTTATTTTTTAAATATCATATATTTGACTCAAATATTTTTAAACATTTGCAATTAAGTCCCAACTTAATATATATTTTATATTTTTTAATATTTTTATGTGTGTGACTTATAAGAATTCTAATATATTGACAATAAATATTAGGTATAACTTTAAAAAATTAGATAAATAAAATTTATTATTTATTATTAATTTTTTAATTAATTTATTTATATTTATAAATTAAAATTAATGTCTAGTTATGCATGTGATTACCTAAATGTTAAGGTTGTTAAACTAGTTTGACCAATCTATTAGTGCATAACTTCTTAAGGTAATTTAATTCTCTCATCATACTAATATTTTGATTAGATTCAAAGTATAAAATTAGTATCTATTTTATATTGTCAAACTATATTATTTTTTAAATATTTATATGATTATTGATTTTATAAATAATATCATAATTCCTTATGAATTATTATTCTACTTTACATAAGAATTTTTTAAATCAATATTCATTTATATCAAATAAAATATTCTCTCGTGATTACTTCAAGATGATGAATTTTTTATTAATTGTTTAATTATGTCTGTATAGTTTATAATATGTTCAGTGTTCACTCTTATAAATGATTCTTGATTAACACAACTTAGAGATGAAATAAAAATATACCAATTTTTATTTAAGATACCTAAGTAATTTTAAGTCTGAGTATCATTAACATAAGCACCACATAAAAAATTGCTTAATCACATAAGTAATATTCAATTTGAAAATTCTTATATTGGGTTAATTTGGTAAACTTGTTTAACTAATAAGTACTTATATATTTGTTTAAATATTTTCATACTTTAATCTTTGAGATTAATTGTTTTCTTCATATGAAAAAAATATAACATATGTCAATCTCATAGTTTCATCAATATCCTTTCATATCCTTTCTTGATAATGCATTGACAAAAAATATTTAATAATAATATTTTGATGTAATTAATGTTTTATAATTATAATCTTATCATATTTATTTTTGTAAAATATATTTATTTTATACACTTTATCTTTAAAGTTTATCAATAAGTATCCTGCTATATAAATAATACTAAAAATAAATAATACTTTTAATTGATTAATTATATGTATGACTAATTAAATATGTATCAATAATAGTAACTAACACATTAGTTACTAGTTTATTCATTAACAACACTAACCACTTAAGCCTATTAACATGAGTTTGATTTTCTCTTACTATTTAAAGAAGTCAGATGTAATCCTTAAAGACATTAGAAAAGAAGATTAATTGTTAGTTTGTTTTCCAATTTCTTTTGGTTGAGGACTAACATAATCATTTAGGTTATATATATATATATATATATATAAATATTATTGAAACTAAGATAAAATTAGTAAAATGTTTATATATCTAAGTATATATATTAAGTTTTAAATATCTAAGTATTTATTTTAAGTTTTAAATATTATAATTTTTTTAATAAACTCTCAAAATTTATAATATTTAATATTAATTTAATAGTTAACTTTAAGTCTTTTTTATTATTTTAATAAAATTCAAAATTTTAAAATATAATTTATTCAATTATGATCTAACATGTATTATAATTATTTAATTTATATTAATAAATCTTTTCATTTGTCTAATTTTTTTAAAAGTAATTTTAAAAAAATAAATTAATTATAAATTTCTCTTTTTGATTTTTTAGAAACAAAAAAATATTTTGAAATTTAATTTTTCTTCTTAAAAAATTATTCATAAATTAAGTTTTTTTTTAATGTACTATTCTTAAATTCATTTTTTGTTTTTTAAAGATAACATACTCATAATTTTAAATCTTTTTTATTTTTTATTTATGTAAAATATAAGTAAAAATACATTTCAAAATAAACACAAGTATATATAATATTTCAGCTATTCTCTCTTTTTTTTTTTTATCTTCATTAATTTTACTTATATAATAATATTTGCTTAATTTTAAGATGTTTTAGTTAGACTCTTATGATTTTTACTATTTAGTATTAATTTAATAATTAGTTTCTAATTTTTCTTATTATTTAAATAGAATTAGGATTTTAGTATATATATCTAGTCATTTTTTACCTAATAAAATTAAGCATACTTGACTTATATTATTACTTTTTAAGTTTCATTAAACTATATTTTTTAATTTTAGATATTAATTTTTTTAGCCAAGTAATTTTTTGAGTCACGTATCAACTTTACTTATGTAACATATTTTTCTTAATTCATAAATTAAGGGAAAAATAGTAAAAAAAGGAAAAATATATTCAAAATTTAACTCCTTTAATGTTTTAAGAGGGAAAAATAAAGGAACAAAAATACCAAATAAAATTACATCCAAATTTCTTTGCTTTTCCCTTAAAAAGGAAGAAAAAAAATTCTCCTTAATTAATTTTTAAAAGAAAAAACCTTTCTCATAAATTCTCCTTTAGTTTATTGAAAAAGAAAAAAGTTAGAGATACTCATAATTAAATTTCTATTATTGTTTTACTATTTAGTATATTTTTCATAATTTTAAGAAATTTAATAAATTTCATTTATTTTAAAAATATTAATAAATTTAGTTTTCTTTAAAGACTCTTAATGAAGTAGAAAGAAAATTGTAATTAAAAATTTTATATTTAGTTCATTATTTAATTTAAATTTTATTTAATCATTCAAATAAAAATCTAAATTTAAAAAATTCCTAAATTAACTAGAATATTAAACTTGACTATTAATAAAATTAATTTCAATTTTAATCAATTACATTTTGTCCAATTTAGGTTAAATTTTTTACAATAATCACTAGTTGAATTTCTTTATTTCCTAAGAAGACATATTTGAGATACTCTAATAATAACTTCAATTCTAATATAGGTGGCTATACAATAAAAGGTAGAAGTTTGTTATTAAAAGTAGATAATTTAATATAAAGTACATCATATCTTCTTAAAATTAGATGTAATAAATGCAATGTCATTATCATGTTTTGTACACTTTCACATAAATGTAATTCCTTATTCTTAAGGTGTTAGCTAAGGATTATTATCAACTTGTCTTTGCCATTGAATTTAAAAACTTGCTATACTAAAGAATCAAAAATATTAGTAGTAAAAATTGAATGCACATCATTAGGATACCGTAAGGCTTTAAAGATGTTAAATTAAACAATTTCACCATTAAATTTCATGGTAAATGTAACATCATTAACATTTATATTTATTGTTGATCTCTTTAATAAATATCTTCCTAATAAGATAGAGGTCACATTAGGGGAATTATCATTCTCCATGTCAAAGATGTAGAAATTTGTTGAAAAGACTAAGTTTTTAACTTATATAAGAATACATTCAATAACTCCTTTAAGATAAGCATTGGATTAATCAGTAAGTTGTATAATTACACTAATTTCTTTTAAAGGACTAAGATTTAAATAAGTATAAATAAAGTGTAATATAACATTAATTGATGGTCTTAAATCTAGCATGAATTTTTCAAATTTAGTGTTGCCTTTTATGCAAGAAATAATGAATGTACTATAGTATCTGCACATAGGAGAAAGTTTTCATTAAATAGCAATTGAGACATTCTCCTTCACACTTACTTTTTTTGTAACCTTTGAGCTTTTTCTTAAAGGTACACAATTCCTTGAGAAACTCTATATATTAAGGCATTTATTTGATTCCATCATAAAGGGGTATGTTTATTTTCACCTTTTGAAACATATCTAAAATCTCATTTTCTTACTTCTTTTTAGATTTTGCAAATTTGTTTGGGAAATGAGGTAAGGTAACTTTAAAATAAATAAAAGGTTAAGGATTTACCTTAAGTGGCAAAACTTGGGCTTTGGTTAGTTTACCTTTGATGGGTACAACTTTTTCTTTTATAGTCTTTTCTTCTAACCTTAAAGGTCTTATTATTGGTGCTTCCACTTCTTTTTCACCTTAAGACTATGACACTTGCACTCTCTTTTAGATTTAATATGGTACAAGAAAATAGTTTGTCTAATCTTTATTCCTCTACTTTACTTATAGTTAAGCCAAGTTAACTAATTTGATTTTTTAAGTTTTAAATGCTTGTCATTGTTTCCTATTGAAATTGTTTAGTATTATTAGTAAAAATCTTAGAAATTTCATTAAAAGACATACTTAAGTTTTGGAGTACATTTTTTCTAATTTTAAAGGATGGTAACACTTGTTGAAATTAGCAATTGGGGGCATTATAAACTACTTGTTAATTAATATAATTGAAGTTAGGATGATCTCTCTATTCTAGATTGTAGATGTTAAAGAAATGATCATACTTTTGTTGTACTTGCTTTTGGAATCCTTCGATGACATTAGCTTACTCCATTAGATCATTGTAAAGTGTTAAACATATCTAAATTAGATATCATTAATTCAAGCAAATGCTACATATACGAACTTATTGCATATTTTTTACAACCTTTGGACAAAAAAAAAAAGCCAAATTAGCCATTTGTTATTTAATAGAAGATATACTTACCTCATTAATATTCTAAAATGGTGGATTATGCTGAGTGTAAGATTGTTGGAAATTTATAACTATATTTGTTACCAAATTCCTTATGACTTTTGAGATTTTATCTATCAATGTTCTTTTATTAGTTACATTAATCATATTTCTATTTGTTGGAAGAAGTCCATTATAGAAAAATTAAATTAGAGTTGATCATTAATTTGATGATGGAGGTAACTTATTCAAAACTTTTTAAAATGTTCCCAATATTTATATAGGGACTTTTCATTATATTATAAAATTCCATGTATCTTCTTTTGAATGGTAGTTGCTCTAAAAGCTAAAAAGTACTTCTTCAATAATAGTCTCTTCATTTCATTCCATATGATGATGGATTCTGATGGTAAATAATAAAGCTAATTTTTTGCTAGGTCTGCCAAAGAGAATGGGAAAGCCTTCGATTTGATTTATTCTTCATATATCCTAATATGTTTCATACATGAATAGATTAAATGGAATTCTTTTAGATGTTTATGGAACAAATCTAAAGGAATTCCTTTAGATACTAGGTAGTACACCATTAAATTCATACATTGATTATTGATATTGAAGATTATTAATTATTTAATTAGATATTTGCCTTAGAATAATGACAAATTCTATTATTCTAAATCTTACTTTAATTCATTATTAATTGAGATAAATTTTTTAATTAATCTCTTATTATTTAAACTAGTTAAGATAAGTTTTTTATATATAATTTATTGATAACATTAAGATAAAAAAGAAAGCTAAATCTAAATAAAAAATTCATAGATTAATTTGTTTAATTTTAGACTATATTTTTTATAAAAATTAGAGAAAAACTTAATAATAATTATCAATTTTTATTTGTTATTTAGCGTTAAAATTATTAAGTAATTATAAGCTTAAATTCTAAATTAGTATTAGATTATAAAATATAATTGTCTAGTATACATTATAACAATTAAATAATATAATCATGAATAATTATAATAAAAATATACAAGAATTCAAAGTAAAAAATTAAGTTTAAAATAAAAACTAATAAGTCTTATAATATTTCCTTGAATTACTTTAATCCTTACACCTCAAAGTAAAACCCTAGCCACATGTCATAAATGTGCACATAAGAAAGAAAGTAAAAAAATGTTTATGTATGTATGTATTTTTGGTACCCTAATATGTTTATTTATAATTTTAAGTGAAATCAAAAGTAACCCAAAAAAAATAGACACTTTTTTTTAAAAAAAATTAGTTTATATAAAGAGCAACTTCCAATTAGATTATGATAATTTTGACTAGTTTATAAGTTAGATTAAAAATATCTATTCATGACATGATTCTTCTTGAATCTCTACAAATAAGTTTATTGTAAAAGTTCAAAATATTTATTTTAATTTTTGTAAAAGTTCTAAATTTATCTAATAATATTTAGAATGTAAAATTTATAAACAACTTCTAGTGATCAAGTTTTTTCACAATCGCATTGTTAAAATTTTGAATTCCTCCATTCTATTTGATTTTTTAAGAAAAAATATAAAATTAATCTAAATAAGTACATTTAGGACAAAAATATACTACAAAAGTTAAATTTAAGAGAATAATATACTACACATAATATATTTATCAGATTGTTATTTTATAGTCAAATAAAATAAATAATATTTTTTCCATAAGCTATTCTTAGACAAAAATTTATAGATAAATTATTTTTCTGCGAAAAAAAGAACCCTTTACCGAGTGAAGTAATCTAAGTAAAACTGGTAAGGCTAAAAGTGAACTCAAGTTTAACAATACATATATAAAGAATAGAACATAAAATTTTCTCCATTAAAAAGAACCGTAAAAAAATTATATATAAAAAAAAAAAGAGCATGAACTCCAAAATTTGATTGTGCTTTTCTAAACAATTTGAAAAATATTCAATTACCATAAAGGACACAAATTCAAAGGTATCTATCAACAATAAGAGTACAGTTACAAAAATGAATCAAATCAATGCCTACGAATAGTCAAGAAGATAATAAGACTCTTTGGAAATAACCTTACAGAAAAATAGGGTAAAACCATAAAAAAGAAGAAGGAAGGGCAACCAGATTACACCTAGAACATACACTCGGCTTGAACAAAGCAGGAACTACAAACTCTTGCTAAACCGCCACTGAACAGTTCATGCGTGTGTTCTCAGAGACTAAGATCATGAATTCGATAATATTTGGCAGTATCATAGACTAGGATAGGCTGGTCGAAATTGGAGAATTGGTGAACCGACCATTAATTGGATCATGTTTAGCCATTTAACTGGACGGGACTACGATTCGGAGTAAGCCACAGCCAATCGGAATGAACCATCTAATGGTCGATCCAAAAAATTGATGATCCGAACTTTAGCTGGTTGGGTTCAAACCACACTAACTTTGGATTAGACTTTAAACGGACCACTTCAGAGTTCAAGCCGATTAGCATATGTACGTGCAAAGCATTGTAAGCGTAGCCCGAGGGAGGAATTGCTGCTATAAGCAGAAGTCCTCCGTTCTTTCTTGTCCCAACGATGTGGGATTAAACACGTGCTAGCTTTTACTACAAAATAGCAATTTCGCATCGCCTGCATAGTCAAAGAGTGGATGAGGTCGTTTTGTTATAAAATGACAGACTCCCTCGACCTTCAAACTCTTTCTGTAACCATCAGACAAAAATGTAATTTTATTAGAATAATTTGGGTCTGATGATTTGATTATTTAGGTTTAAGCTTGAATTTACATATATTATTCTTTCATAACTTAAATTAAAAAAAATCAACTTATAAATATGAAGTTGCTTGTTCAACGGTTGGCTAAACGATTTAATTGATGGTCTAGCCACTCGGTCCTTGATTTGAGTTAAGAATTGGACTGAGTTTAGAAATTGTACTCAAACTCATCACGACATATCAAGTTTGCTTATAATACGTAAGTTACCTGATTTTATTAAATGTAAAAAGCTAAGAAATTTGGTAAGGGGCATCATATCTAATATAAGAGATATCTAATAATGCATGGAAGCACGATGCATGCATTAAAATGACTCAACTTCACCAAAGAAAAGTCCTTATAAAGTAGTACCTAACAAAAAACAGGACAAGCAGAACATCAATTCAAAATTTTTATGAATTTTTTCGAGATAGTCCTATTATTATTATTATTATTATTATTATTATTTGTTAGTTGTTAGTTGAGTCTTATAGCCTTATTTTTTGTTTTATTTGAATCTATTTTTAGATGAAATTTGAAATTTTTAGAACATATTCTGTTTAGTCAAATATTTTTTTTTAAGGAATTGAATGAATTTAGTTTAAAAAAGGATCCCAATGGAATAAAAAAAATAAAGATTTAGGATTGAATTGCCAAAATAAAAAATGACCAACTACAATAAAAAATTCGCAGAGATTTGGTATTGATTTTTTGACTTATCTCAATAAAAATTATATATATATATATATATAATAAAAAAACAGAATAATAATAAATATCCGAAAATAGAAAATGAGAAGTCATAATTTCGTTTGTCTTGCCCACAACCATGTGAGTGGAATAGGTGTTCATACAGATGCATTCAGACAAGCCTACTGTGCGGAAATTTTGGGGGAAGTAATAAGTATGGCGAACTTTTATGGAGTGTCGATACATAATCCAAGTGTAGATTCGTTGTAACTTGCAATGGTCCAACGATTTCTGGAGTTTGTCGCTATTTAATACAGTGAATGACAGGATGCCCCTTGAAAAGCCGTGACCCAATGTGGTGGATAAATGCCGTGCCATTTGGTCTTCGGTGCCTGGCTGGGGGATAAAGGAGGAAATTTTCAACCCACTCGTGTCGAGTGAATTGAGTTGCATTTAAAGCTAAAAATAATACCGTCACAGTGGTAGGACCTTAGTACTCTCATAATTTATAATTGTATAAGATATACACGAACCGAGCACATTGATGGGGAAGTTAAAAAAGGGTCGCAATTGCACAAATTAAGAGGAGAGGGAGTGGGGAAAACGCATGGGGGTGTGGGGGGGGGGTGGCTTTGGCTTTTAAACTTTCCCAACGTAAGAAAGGGGGTAGTGCCCTCTCTACTTAACAAAAAGGCTTCCAAAGATGACTACATAAATGCCAAAATCACTTGATTAATCCTCGTGAGCGAAAAGGCTTATAATTAATTAGGGCATGGAATCTCCCCTTCTTATCGAGGGATAGTGATGGCTCAATCGTTGATCACACGAACGCTGGTGTGAAAAAGCTAGAGAGACAAGGAGACAGTCTTCGATAGAGAAAGAGAAAGAGAGAGAGAGAGAGAGAGAGCAAATATAAGAGTAAAATCGAGAAGGAGGGCAGATCCATGCCGAAGAGAGATTTGAAACTAAAATTTTTAACCGGGGGGGGGTTCATTAAAAAAAATGTTTCAAGTACACCAAACCCGCTTCATCGCTAGAGAGAGAGAGAGACAAAGACATAATTTTGGAGGTAGAAAATGACCCCCCAAAAAAAAATAAAGATAAAAATAAAAATAAATGAAGGAGCTTAGAGACACAAAACATAGGAAATTGATTTTTCAGAGCAGAAAGGAGCAAAACAATGAGCTGTTCAGATGGGGAAACAAAGAGAGGCACATGGCATGTGAGGAACAGCCGTGTCCATTCCCTCACCTGATAAATAAATACCCTTCATCCCTCACTTACTCCTTCTTTGGACTCATCTCCGTTACTCTTTCTCTCCTCTCTCAGCGTGGAACCAGAGCTCAAAGCTCTATACTCTAATGGCAGCCCCCAAACCCTAAACACGCCACCCTCCCTCTCTGTCTATCTCTCCCACTCTCAGAAACCCAACAAGGAAAAAAAATATGAAAACCCACTTATCTTTCTTGCTTCTCTGTCTCGCCTTTCTCTGCCTCCGAGCCTCCCCAGCAGCACCAACTTTTACCTCTACAAGCAAAGTCACCCAAAATCTTATCAACTTCAAAGCTACTCTCTTTAACCGAAGCCTCCTCCGGAGCTGGCTCCCCAACCAAAACCCATGTGCCTTCGCCAGAGTTAAATGCCTAGAAACAGGCAGAGTCTCCATAGACCTCAGTTCAATTCTTCTCAGCACCGATTTTCGCTTCGTGGCTACATTTCTTCTGTCTCTCGACAATCTCGAGAGCCTTTCATTGGCTTCTACCAACGTTTCTGGCTCCATTTCTTTCCCTTCTGGATCCAAGTGCAGCTCTTCTTTGAGCAGCCTAGATCTATCTCAAAATGCTCTGTCAGGTTCTATTTCTCAGTTATCCAGTTTTGAGTCTTGTGCATCCTTGAAGTCCTTAAATGTCTCAGGCAATCTTCTTGATTCTTCACTGAAGGACAAATCGAGTGGGTTGAAGCTCAGCTTGGAGTCTCTTGATCTTTCCTTGAATAATAATATTTCAAGCTCGGATGTGGTGCCCTTCATCCTATCCGGAGGTTGCAATGAGTTGAAGGTCTTGGCTTTGAAGGGTAATAAACTTGGTGGAGGCATAGGTGTAATTTCCAATTGCAAGAGCCTGGAGTATCTGGATGTCTCTTCAAACAATTTCTCTGTTTCAGTTCCCTCATTTGGTGACTGCCCGTCCCTGCAGCATCTTGATATCTCCGCCAATAAGTTTTATGGTGATCTTGGTAAAGCAATCGGTTCTTGTTCCAAGCTTAGCTTCTTGAATGCCTCCACCAACCTTTTTTCTGGGCCGATTCCAGCGCTCCCTTATGCGAGTTTGCAGTTCATTTCTCTTGGTGGCAACGAATTTCAAGGGGAGATTCCCCTGCATCTTACTGATTCCTGTCCAGGTCTTGTTGTGCTGAATCTTTCCCATAATAATCTTTCTGGTTCTGTCCCTGCTGGTTTTGCTTCCTGCACTTCATTAGAATCGTTTGATATATCCTCCAACAACTTCACTGGCGAATTGCCCGTCTCTACTCTGTCGAAAATGAATAACTTGAAGAAACTCGATTTGTCATACAACGGCTTCGTTGGTGGTCTCCCTGATTCTTTGTCAAAGCTTCCTAGTTTGGAGACCTTGGATCTAAGTTCTAATAATTTATCCGGGTCAATCCCCGCTTTTTTGTGTCAAGATACGAGTAACAGCTTGAAGGAGCTTTATCTTCAAAATAATTTGTTTACTGGGTCTATTCCTGCAACCCTGAGCAACTGTTCTCAACTTACTGCACTTCATTTGAGCTTCAATTATCTCACTGGAACTATTCCTTCGAGCTTGGGATCACTGCATAAGCTTCGGGATTTGAAGCTTTGGTTCAATCAGCTCCACGGAGAAATCCCACCAGAAATAACCAACATAAAGACTCTAGAGACCTTGATTCTAGACTTCAACGAGTTGATGGGGGTGATTCCTTTTGGTATAAGCAACTGCACCAACCTGAACTGGATCTCATTGTCTAACAATCGGTTAAGCGGTGAGATTCCGGCATCAATTGGCCACCTTTCGAGTCTTGTTATTCTCAAATTGAGCAACAACTCACTCTACGGTAGCATCCCACCTGAGCTTGGAGAATGCAAAAGCTTGATTTGGTTGGATCTTAATACCAATTTATTGAACGGGACAATCCCACCTGAGCTGTTCAAACAGTCTGGCAACGTTGCTGCTAATTTTATCACTGGAAAGAGGTATGTGTATCTAAGGAATCAGAAGAGTGAAAAGTGTCATGGAGAAGGTAATCTGCTTGAGTTTGCAGGAATTAGGGCAGAGCGGCTTGATAGAATCTCCACAAGGCACCCCTGCAACTTTACTAGAGTGTATGGAGGTCACACGCAGCCAACATTTAATGATAATGGCTCTATGATCTTTCTTGATCTATCTTACAATATGTTAACGGGCACTATCCCGAAGGAGATTGGGACTATGTCATACCTCTACATCTTGATTTTGTGCCACAACAATATCTATGGAAACATTCCACAAGAGATTGGAGGCCTGAAGGGTCTTGACATTCTTGACCTTTCCAACAATAGGCTTGAAGGGCTGATTCCTCAGTCAATGACTGACCTTTCCATGCTCAACGAAATTGATTTGTCTAACAATAATCTCACAGGAATGATTCCAGGAATGGGTCAGCTAGAAACATTTTCACCTCACAGTTTTGTCAACAACTCAGGCCTTTGCGGGATACCTCTTCCTCCTTGTGGGTCAGGCTCAGGGTCAAGCTCAAGTTCTGGGCATCTAAAGTCTCATAGGAGACAAGCTTCTCTTGCAGGAAGTGTGGCAATGGGGCTGTTATTCTCGCTTTTCTGCATCTTTGGCTTCATTGTATTTGCGGTGGAAATGAAGAAAAGAAGACAAAAGAAAGATTCAGCCTTTGATGCATACATAGATGGTCACTCGCACTCGGGCACTGCTAATACGAACTGGAAATTGACCGGTGCACGTGAACCGTGGAGCATCAACCTTGAAACATTTGAGAAGCCTCTGCGGAAGCTCACATTTGCAGATCTTCTTGAGGCTACTAATGGCTTCCACAATGATAGCCTTGTAGGGTCTGGAGGCTTTGGTGATGTATACAAGGCCCAATTGAAAGATGGAAGTATTGTAGCCATCAAGAAACTGATTCATGTCAGTGGACAGGGTGACAGGGAATTCACTGCAGAAATGGAGACGATTGGCAAAATCAAGCACCGGAACTTAGTTCCCCTCCTTGGTTACTGCAAGGTTGGAGAAGAGCGGTTATTGGTGTATGAATACATGAAATATGGAAGCTTAGAAGATGTTCTGCATGACCAGAAGAAAGCTGGAATCAAGCTGAACTGGGCTGCAAGGAGAAAGATTGCCATTGGTGCTGCAAGGGGACTGGCTTTTCTTCACCATAATTGTATCCCACACATCATTCACAGGGACATGAAATCGAGCAATGTCTTGCTTGACGAGAACTTGGAGGCCAGAGTCTCTGATTTTGGAATGGCAAGGCTTATGAGTGCTATGGACACACATTTGAGCGTTAGCACACTGGCAGGCACGCCTGGCTATGTTCCTCCTGAGTACTACCATAGCTTCAGATGTTCCACCAAAGGCGATGTTTACAGTTATGGCGTAGTTTTGCTCGAGTTGCTAACAGGAAAAAGGTCAACGGACTCGGCTGATTTTGGTGATAACAATCTTGTGGGGTGGGTAAAACAGCACGCCAAGTTGAAAATAAGTGATGTTTTTGATCCATTTCTAATGAAGGAGGATGCGAGCCTTGAGATTGAGCTCTTGCAGAACTTAAAGGTTGCTTGTGCTTGTTTAGATGACCGGCCTTGGAGACGACCCACCATGATACAAGTCATGGCAATGTTTAAAGAAATCCAAGCAGGATCTGGTCTTGAGTCTCAGTCTACCATCAACACTGAAGATGGAGGGTTTAGTGCAGTTGAATTGGTAGAGATGAGCATAAAAGAAGGCCCTGAAATAAGCAAGCAGTAGGTGGAAGAAGTTCGGTCAAATTTTCTCTGAATTCTTTGAAAGAAAAAAAGGTCAGCCGCCACAAAAATTTTCCCACTTCGCCGTTTGAAAATGGGCATAAATGCTGCCTTTGTACCTCTGCGTTTGATGGTGGCTGCCTCTGTATCCCTTACCAATTGACTGTATGCATGATGTTACCCCTAACCCTCCTTCTGCAAGACTCTTTGTTGTTCTATACAGAAGAAAAGGTTATTTTAACTTGTTATAAATGTGTAAGTGTACACTTTCAGTTGTTATGATGTTTTGTTCTGTTAATCTTAGTTTTCTGCTCATTACGGTCCAGGGAACCTTTTGTAAATTCAAAGTTAAATACCCAGTAGTGAACAACTGTGAAATCAGTGATGGTGACTTTGTAGGGCTCTTTTGGCCCTTTTGTTTGGACTCTGTTTGTCATCCTCTCTCCTATGACATTCCCATTATCCCAGCCTTAGTTCCATTCCGTTCCCCTTTTACATCAAATCCAGAAGTGTCCCTAAAATACATACCAAGGCAACCAAAACTACAATTTTATTCGAACAAAATTTCTTCTGCATCTATTACCGATCAAGAAATGTTCTCATAGGCACTCTTTCATTCTTTCTCGCCGAAATTTTATCCAATTTCCTTTCCTCCCTGTTAATTTGCATGATTTCAAATATTATTTGCAGTCGGCACTTTTTTGTTTTCCATCTATTTATTTATTTATTTATTATTATTATTATTATTTTTGGCAACAAAATAATAGTTGGAGAGATGGGGTGCCGTACAAAGTAGTGTGTTTGTTGGGCGTCAAGGGATTAACGTCTGTGTAGCGTGTAGGATGTCAAGTCCCATTTCTTATCAAGCAATTGTGCAATATGCATCAAAGGCAACTATATCTCGTTACATTGGTATTTTATTTTTTGGTGGGGGGGGGGCCGGGGGTGTCAACTATATTGTCCGTGAAGGAGGTTTTGGTAACCGTCCAAATAAAATGTGGTAGAAATCCCCAAAGGCAGGCCACCGTATTGACTTTGCGTGGTGATAGGCTTGCGGCACAAAACTGAGGACCAACCAAGCAGTGGAAATTTTAAAAGCCGAAATTTGGATTGACAGCCCTACACGCCTCCATTCGACCTTTTCCCAATATCTACATCATGGAGACCATCTATAAAAATCCAGTCCAGTCCTCAGTCTCAATCTCATAATTGTGATCCGTACACTAGAAATTTTGGCACGCTCGCAAGTGCAAAAGATACCCTGTAAATTCACGGTTTCCCTTCATCTCGAATAAACAATCTGACTGCATTTGTCTCTTTTGTTCGCGGAAAATGTGCAATGCACGTTCCCCTTGACCAAGCACATGATGATTTCCTTTATAGCTAGGAAAGGGCGTGCGTCTGCCTCTTTTTGTGCATGTAATAAACAATTGGAGCGCGCATGTGTTGCCCTAGATGGACATTCACCAACTTCTAGGTTCATATTTTGACTTCCTGTGGTAAGCACATTAATGCATGTACATTAATATAGTTGGTGATACGTTTATTTATACCCCACGTATGTAGTATCTATGCACAATCCGAACCGAGCAGTGCTATGCGGCTAGCAAAAAGTTATAGTCGCCACCTACGTTTGCAAAATTCATTCATAATATTTTGTTTGTAGGGAAACGTTCTTATTTTTAGACGCCATTTGGCCTTCTACCCCTTGTCGTCTGAAGGTAACATTATTGGATATTAGATAATAACGTACTTTTTTTTCTCTCTGGAAGTCTTTGCTTGTTTGCCCTTTTTTTCAAAAATACTCTCTTAGAATTAAAGCTGCAACAATCTTCAGATATTCCTCTTTTAATGTCAAAAATATAAGAGAAAGGTTTAAAACTTCTTGAATTAACTAACGAACTTAACTAAAAATTCAAATTGAACTGGCTAGATTTTTTTTTTGGGGGGGGAGGGGGGTTTAATCGTATAGACTTAAATTTCGTTGGCTCATTTGTACAAAAAAGCATGATCAAATTAGGATTTGCTGATATCATTTAAAGGAAGTCTATGTTATAAAATAGATTAAATAATTTTATAACTTCAATACTATATTAATATTGATCCTATTATTATATTGATGTAGTGGATATACCAAAAATTAATATTTTATATTGAATTACTTATATTTTATATGACATGTCAATATAATGAAAGACACTAAATATTTGTACAACTGCAATAAATTTTCAGTATCGATCATTCTACTTTTGCAAATAGCAAATAATTGAATTGAATTTTGTAAAAGGATGCATAAGTAGTTTATATTATATTTGGTCATTAATACTATAAGCGCTGAAAAAGATCCAAGAAGAAGAGACAAAATATAAAATAATGAATTACAATGGCAAAATAGAGAGAGAACAAGTTGGCTTTATTGAATAATAAAACAAAATGACTTATGTAAAAGGTAACACATGGAAATGCAATATGATTGTAATGATCCATTGACAAGTGAGGATTCATTTTATTATTATCAATGTGTAAAACACTAAAGGTTTAAAAGATTAATGCTAGTGATAAAATTTAAACATAAACGAAAATGGAAAAGAAGTATTCCAAAACCATAAGTTTTTGATACCATGTTATAATATAAAGTAAATTGTATGAGAAAATAAATAAATAAAAAAGAAAAAAAATAACACAAAAAGAACTCGATCAGAATAACTTGTATTCATAGTCTAAAGATCCACGAGGGTTATATTTTTTTCTCTTGAATAATGTCTCTCATATAGTACATCAATACCATAATATATAGTAAAAGTTGTCATACATATAAAGTAATTATATTGTAATAATATTTAATTATATTCTGACATTAATTGATTATTAAAATATTTATTTAATTATAATTAAATTTATACTGAGTAATTTATTAAAATTTTATTTTGATTATAAGCAAAATTTCTAAAATTGTAAGATTCTTATTTTCTTTGCTTTCAATTATATCCATTACAAAATTCACTAAGAAGGGGTTTATGCTGTAAAAATTTTTTGTTTGAAAAAAAATAGATAACAATATTTATGAAATATTTTGTGATATTATTAATTTATTATTATTATTTTTATTATATGGTATTTTTATTTTACTATTTGTTGTTAATTTGGTGTTATTTATTATTTATTATTTATTTTTTTATTATTGACAATTATTTTATTATTTTCTTTGCAAGAAAAAATATTAAAGGCCAAAAAAAAGTACTCCAACAATTTAATTGAAGTAATACAATATAAAACTAAATTTCGCAATAATAAGTTTAAAATTTAGATAAATTGATGAAATATTGAAATATAATTAAGTAAATTTCAATTTTTAAGGCAAAACATCGAGAGTAAAATCTAGGAGTGAAATTGGATTGGAGAATAAATGAAAATAAATTGTAAATAGTAAAAATTTCTATTTTATAATTTTTTATATTTATTTTTTAAGAAATATTTTTATTCTTTATTTAGTAAAAAGCACGGATTGGCAATATCATTCAAATACATTTTAAGTTTTTTAATTTTAAAAAATAGCCAAAATTTTTAATTTTATTAAACATCTCTTTAAAAATAATATATATTTCTACATAATAATACTCTCTTGGCTTACCAAATACCAAGTTAGTTTAATCAAGATTTGAAGAAAATATCACAGAATAATGAAATGTAAGATTACGCCCTTTTCGATTGTACAAAAATAGTCTGGGGCACCACGCCTTCAACGTTCATGCTCAAAGGGTAAATTACCTTCAATAATTCCCATTATTTTTAACAAAAACCATGTTGAGCCAAATTGTGGTTGGCTACCTGAATTAACTTTCGCTTTGGTTGGTAATCCTACCCACGTTCGAGTCTCAGATCCCAAGACCAGAGAACGAAGTTTCATTTTCATTTATATTTATTTTTCTTTTAGCACAACCCACTCGCTTGGCACAAATGCTAAGTGGGTGTTCTGTATTATTGTTTCGTATTGAGAAATTTGTTTAAAAATGGCTTGAATATGCATGAAAGAAATCAAAACAATGAGCTTGACATGCTAATAAGATTAATCGCAAGTGAACGATTAATGATTTTCCCGGCAAGATAAGAAACAAACTGCATTTTTCCGTTTGATTGGTTCATCATCAAAATGTGGAATCAACATATTAATCAAGCAGAATAAATAAATAAACACATACACACACAAAATTAATCGGCACTGAAAGAAATCACCATCAAAAGTAAAAACGCAAACAAAGAGAGCGTTGGATCACACACAAGTGCCATTGAAATAAAAATGAATGCCGACCTGACTTAACGTTCCTCGTGCTTAGGATTGGAAAAACAAATTACATATACACGTCCACAATGTTTCACAATCTGTTCATGGCCATGGAAAACAGAATCGAGCACCCATAATTTTTTGTAGGAGTTTGAAGGGGAGCTATTAAATGTGAAAACAAATGTGAAACTGAATTGACACCACTTTGTTTTTAGGTAATATAATCATAGGTGCAACGATGTAATTGGTAGCAAAATCACCAAAAATAGCAATGGATGAGGATTAGAGAATCACTTAATTATATAGATGCACAGCTTTAGATACTTTATATAGATTTATTGGAGTGGATGTGATCAACTGAACAAAAGGACAAGAAGAATGTGCGGAAATCGGACAAATAGATATATTTTATCGATATTTTGATGGGTGTAATTAAATGCAATAGTTAAATTTCCTATAATTTTTTAGAGAAAATTCAGGTGATTGGCGTTGGTTTCATATTGCATTATTGAAGTTGTGCTCATGGATATTCTTCCAAAAAGAAAATACTAAAAATTATTGATGGATACATTCGATACAATCAAGTTGGATACAAATTCCTATTTGTTGGGTTTTAGTCAAAATTTTCAAAACAAATAATTTAATAAAAAAATTAAGAATTTTTAATATATTTGCACGACTATAAAAATAACAATAACGTTCCATAGTATTTTTTTATATAATTTATGTTTAAGTTGAAAATACAAAATCAAAATTTTAAGTTAAGATTTTATTAATTTAAGAAAATAATTTTGATTTACATGTAGAGTAGTCAAACTATTATTTTCTTCTTATTTAATAAAACTTTACATTCTTATGCGTATGTTATTAATTTTATTCATCTTGAAAGTAAATTAAATTAATTTAATATTATATGTAAAAAGTAAAAAATTTAAGAGGAACTTATTTAAAATAAAAAAAAATATGTGATTAAAAATAATAAATTTATCATAATTAAGAGAAAATAAAAAGGAGCGGTAAGTATAGTAAATACTATATTATAAATATTCTTTCACAATTTTTTGTATAACTTATCCGTGCATAATATTTTATTTGTATAGTTATGTCTCTTTTAAAAACATATGTAGGGGCATATAATGCCCCAACTTGACAAACTTTCCCGGATCCGTTGTACTCACTTGTCAAGATTCTGAAGGTTCTGGCCATTAATCAGAGGAGACTAACGAGAATTACTGTCATTTGGCTTATACAAGAGCGATGATTCGGTTGAAGAAAGCTCTCGATTCTTGATTTTTCTTGCATTGGTGCTTCGGGATAGGACGGGGGGTTAACATCAGAATTGCTGATATACTTACAGTTTGTGGGGGTCGGGAGATTTTTTTTTTTTTGGAATCTGATACACTTAATAGTTTTCTCTTGGGCAACCTTGTTCCAAGGTTGTCTTGAACAAAATCAGAATTGCCGTTCAACCCCCAAAGAAAAAAAAAGAAAAAAAAAGAAAAAGAGGACAGGAACAGCCGCGGGGGGGGGGGGGAGAATTGGGGCCATACTTAATTGTGTAGGGAGTAACTGTCGGGCAACTTGAGCACATCATCGAATAGTGAAAATGAAAACGTCCGCTGTGTGGCTCTTCTGTGGATGGCACGCAAGGACGTCGTCCTGAGACACAGTATCATGCGCATGAGACACAGTATGTTGCTGCTACGAGGGGGCCAACTCGGTAAGGCCCTTGTGGTTCCCCTACTCCCAACGTGCACGGTTGGCGACACCTGGGCCAATAGGCAGCCTGGCTTTGTCAGCTGAGTTACCCTACACCGTCGTTGTCTGCCGCACGTGCTCTGCCTTCCCCTTCTGGTCCCCCGTCCAAAGAAACTGACACCCTAATTCACCATTTATCCCCCGTGGATCGTTTTAATTTTAACCATGGTTGGCTCGTTGTAACAGAGACATTGAACAACTACACACACACACACACACACACACACACACACATATACACCCATCCATAGGAAACTGATACTAATTATCAAATCTTACCGACTGAATATTGGTCATCATATATTTATGAGAAAAAGATCGTTTTTCGTTGGATGGAAATATTGATTATAGCTCACTGCTAAGTAAATCGGTTATATTTAAAATAAATAAAAAAAAAGATCGTATTTATTTATTTTTTCTTATGAACCAAGGCCAAGTCCTCCCTTCTTGATAAGAGATTGGTAGGGTTACTTCGTGATGGATAATTATTGAGATATACACGATACTTATTTTTCTAAGATGGGATTGAAAATATTCCACGATTGACACCTTTTTTTTTATTTTTTATATTTTTTTTGTGGTTAAACCAAAACCTTGTTTCGTTCCTTGTGGCTATTGCGCGCTGCAGCCGTCGTTAGAAGAACACGGTGATACAGAAGCCGCAGCAGCTGTTTGCGTCACCATCATCGAGCGTGATCTTCGCCATCCGTCAAGTTAAGCTGCGTGCGTGTGAAGGAAGGTGGGGCTTTCATCGGCTTTGGGGGCCCCGGCTTTTTAAATCGTAGACTACCACCGCATTCATAACGCCAATTAAATGGACCGCTACGGCCAGACTACCGGTGGGATCTTTTCTTCCTTCAATTTATATTTAATATATTTTATTTTATTTTTTAAATTTAAAAATCTCGTGTATTGTAAACGTAATGTATATATTATTGATAACTATTAATTTTTTTAAAAAAATAATAAAAATTATATTTATTTTTTCAATAAAGTCAATAATATTCAAAAGAATAGCTCTATTAATTAACTAAAAATAAAAAAATACATATAAAAATATATTTAGTTAAATTTTTTAGCAATAATAATATTATTAAAAAATTAATGCAATAATAATTCAATCCTAAATTTTAGATTAAAAATAATTTTATTTTTACCTTAATAAATTAAGAACAATTTAATCTTTTTATAAAATTAAAATAATATTTTTATAATTATTTTACAATTTTTTAATAGATACTTGACATTATATATTAATTATCATAAAATTTAAATATTATTATATTTTTTATTATATTTAAAATTTAAGACATTAATTAATATCATATCTAAAATAAAATTTATTAAATGTAATTTTTTTGTTAATATGATTAATTTCAAAGATATTATGACCTCATTTATCTTTTTTATTTTTCCAGACAAGACCTTAAAATTTGACAATTAACAAAGGATAAATATATTTAATATCTTAAATTTGTGAAATAATCATACTAAAATATATTAAACTTTAAGTTTAATAATACAAAATGTTTTACTTTAAATTGGCCTTTGTAAAATTTAGATTTGGTTACAAAAAGGTTATGATAAATGATCAAAAATTAACCCAAATACCCATAAAAAACTAAATTACAACTTCAAGCTCAAAATTTCCTTTCTTCTTATTCTTACTTTATTGTCCTTCTTATCTAGATTTAAAGATGTCATATTAAGGTCCTTAAACATCTAATTATAGCTAAATTATTTCTTTAACCTTGGCATAGTGATTCCTTTTATTATGCTGTTATATGTATGCATGAATATACTCTTTTGTCCCAACAACAAAGCCTTTAGTACATGTCTTAGCAAAAGGGTCTTGCAAATACAAATAATACCTAACAAATAAGGAACAATCCTCTTAGTCATTAGCATTTGATGGCCCCTTAATAAAAACTTAAGAAAGCTTCTTTCCTATTAACTTTTTATTTTCTCATAAAGACATCTATCAAACCTTCATTTGCACTAGCCCTCTTCATAATATCAATAACACTTATGGCACCAATAAGAGTAGGATCATTATTGTCTTACTTAATTTTTCTAAATAGCTTACTTGGAACAAATGGTACATCATTTGCATTGTTGAGATCATTTTACATAAATTTAATTTTGAAATTCTAGTAAAATTATATAACACTCAAAAATTTCAAAATTTACATTGTCATAAAAAAGGCTTTTGGATTTTACTTTCTTAATACCAATGAGTCCATTATTCTCCACATAAAACTCCACTTTCTTATTATTAATACTTAGCATATGGTTAACCATATCAAGAAAAAAAAAAAGAATTATTATCTAACTCCTTAAGACTTTCAACTAATGACTAGTTAGAAATTCTATAGTCCATTATTGTTACTTATCATTATCAAACTCCTTACCTTTTAGCAGTTAATTAGTGATATTTTTAACATTAAAAACACAAAACTTGTGTACATTTAGAATATCAATTTGTGTCTTGGTTGCCTTATAGACGAGACGATAAGGTCATAGATTAAACCCGTCACAGAAAATACAACAAACCCAATCAACAATACCTATTTGCAAAAAGATTAAATAAAAAAAAAACCCAATAACTATGTTACATTTCTCTTCATTTATCTATATAATATAAGAGTCCAAAAAGGGAGTTTCAATTAATTAGACTTAACTACTTATAAGAATAATGTATTCCATGCCATAAAAGTATGATATACTTACACAATTACACACATTTTAATAGCAAAGACAAAATATGCTCTCTTTCGCTGTTAGAGTAAAGAAACTATTAACATTGATTTTATAACTTCATTTTCCCCAATTTTTTTTTATTTTAAAAGGAAAAATTGTTGGTTTTTTTTTTGTTAACAATCACATTTTTTTATAGATTTTGCAAGCTAATTTAATTTTATTATTGAATTTCGTCTCTAGGAAAGTTTAGTTTAGTCAAAAAGTTAGTAACTTGATTATAAACTAAAAACATAAGAAATAAGGGAATTTAAGGAGGATAGAGAATAAGCCCACATTAGGGTGGTTTAGTTAGTAAAAAAGAATGACTTGATATATCTATATTAGTATAGATTATTGTCTAAGAGAGAGATTTTTGACACCTTATATGCTATGAAAGTGTCATATAGACACTTAATGGCAAATTTGAAGAAATTAATGATCTTGATCTAATCTTACACCTTTTTTAATAGTAATGATTTAATTTTTTTTTCAATTATAAAGATATTGACTAGGATTTGAAAAATCAAAAAGTAATTAACTCAAAGTTAAACTTCTTAATATCAAAACTGTAATGGTCATTTCATTTCATTCCAAAGTCAACCCACTTATACATAATCCTAAACACTTTCCACATAAGTTAATAGATTTCATTACTTTGTTCAGCATTAAGGTCCTCTTCAAGCTATTGGACCAAACATGAATTGTTAGCCTCTTTACTATTATCAGTTGTATTATCACCACATGCAGATAAAAGGTAACTCCCACCATTAAGATGTAATAAGATTATTAGAGAGAACTTACATTTACACATTGATTCAAAAGTTATTGGTAAAATAGACAAAATGAAGTTTAAATTAAAGTAATGAAATAATTAACAAATAAGTCAACTTATTAATAGACAAATTTTAGTGCTCTTTTGCAAATAACAAAGGATCATATATCAAATAAGAAAGAAAAAAAATCAAGTAAATGAAACCTAGTAAATTATCAATAGTAGGTGTATAATTAAGAAGAATTTGACTTTTGGTGAGATGTACACTAAAACTAAATAACACTAATTTTCGAGGAAAAAGATTGGACCTTACCTATTGTTCTTTGTACATAGGATAATATTTTCCTAGAAAACTAATCATATTTATCATAAAACATACAAATACAAACTGCTTATATCATGTATTAAAATTATCCCATAGTTTCTAACATCTATCTAAAGAGATGGAAGGAGTTAGCATTCTGAACATTTAAGACTAGATAGTTAACAATTACATAAAAAAGAACCACCTACATATCTAGATATACCAATACAACAAATTTTATTCTAGTAAATAACAAATACAATACAATATAAGTAATTAATACCATGCTAACATAACTCTATTAATTTAAGCTAAATAAAGTATCATTTTACTAACTATCGCCATTATCTTACACCAATTAAAATAAATTATTGGACACCTAAAGTACTCATATTATGTATGTAAGTGAAGGAAATTTAACTTAGTTACACATGATTAGTTGGGAAAAGTGTAACATTATTAAAGTAGTTGGCCTTTAACCTTATTATGTTGACATTATCCACTTCACATAAATGTCTTACATATAGACTTGCTTGTGTTATATAACGAGGCCATCTCTTTTGCCCTCAACAGTCCTTTAAGGGGTAAGATATATCTATTCTATCTTAGCCTTCCTCATATATAAGCAACTTCTAGATCACTTAACTGCCTAAATTACTTAAGATTTGTAACCATATCTTCCTTTTACCTTTACTATGTTATACAATCATCTACTTTATAGAGTTCTCATACTTTGCTCATTATTATTTCTGATTAAATGCTACCTATCCCCATAATTGCCTTGACCACCTATGTTTATAAATTGTGAATATTATTTTATGTTTGATTACTTTGTCCTTTACCATCCTAATTCTCTTAATTTAAATATCCTTTATCTATGTGATTTCCTAAAAACTCATACTTGTCTAAAAACTTAACTACCATATCATAAAACAATAAAAAAGCTTTCTTAATTCTCTTATTTGCCTCATTTATAGTGCAATTTCTCTTTTACCTAGTAATATTTTCATTTTGTTGTGACATCTTTTAACATTCTTATGCCATCTTTATAATACACATAGCTTAGCTACACTTATGACATTTCTTTTTGGTTGTATGCATAAAAAATGCTTGCAAATAATTCCTTTAAATTGAAATGTGCAACAATTCCATTTAAATAATCCACTATCAACATGATATACAACTTGGTAAAGATAGTGTTTGTGCTTACCTTTACCCACCAATTCCACCTTATTAATGTCACAAGTTACTTAATTATAAGACTTTGAAATTTTGTAAATCTCAAAATGTATCATGTCAATCACCTTTTCTTGTACTAATAAAATGATTTTGTTCTTATAAGGCATTAAAATTGCTTTTTATACTCAAATTTAGTGACATAGGGGATAAATTTGTTGTTATATGTAAATTTTTCCTCGATCTCCTTCTCTAACTTGTCCTATAAGACATTTTAATATTGCTAAACAAATTACTTAAGCAAACTATATGCATGAACATGTCCACTAATATATGCATTCATGCTCTTGCTTTTCTATGAGGTTGTAACATTAGCATAAAAGTTTGACTTCACATGTATTAGTTCCTATTTTTCCTACCTACTATATAGTTCCCCAACTTAAGATTGTCATGCAATTCATATGCATTTATCATTACTACTTATCTTTGTTTAAACTTACCTGCATTGTTTGTATCATATGCAATCAACATAAAATGCTCTTTTAATTAATCATATCTATCCAATTTGCCTAATTTTTTAGGAAACATTTGCATTAGATACCATAAGCACAACTTGTGTTAGATAATGGTTAAAAAAACCACTTCAATTGATCTCTATATTGCTACATGAATTTGTCATTATTGTTAATAGTGCCTGTTAATGTATGCACTGAATCCAAGTTCTAAAAACCTAAATATAGGTCTTTGTATCTCCACTATTAAGAAGAACACACCCTAACAAAATGGATTAACCATATTGGTTGACATTAACAAGTAGGGCTAAGGGCGTGTTGTACTTATTTATTAAGTGTTATTAAATGACATTACTTTTCCAAACTTTTAATATACTACTTTGTTATAACCATTAACCTCAAAAAACATTTTCCAATTAACCTTCTTTATTAAAAGTAACGGTGTAGAAAAAGGCTTAGGTTTTTTGCTGCATCTCATGAAGCTTACTCTGCATTGCCTCTATATCAACATCTTCAAATTTTAACTTCCTAAACTTGTTTATATAATTTTGATATTCTCTTGTCAAACAAAATATTTCTTTATAACCATATGTTTCAATAACCACTAACTGAACACTTTTGTAGGTTTTACACTTTTGTACAATGTTTATAATTAATGTTTTGAGTGGTCCAACAATAAACAATGTTGTTATAGAAATTGAGCTTTTTTTGAGCTCATCAATTTCTTGTTATTATCAATAAACTTTCCTACATTGCCCTTTCCTTTTACCTTTACTACACATTCCTTTACTAAATAGCCACCCCTATTATTAGGCTTTAGTTACATTTTATTCTTATCTTTAGAAATTTGTAATTGCATAAGGACAAACAAATCTTTGTCACTTTGCCCCATTTGCCTTTTTCCCCTTCAATTGGAACCCTCTCTTAATTATATTAAAATTTTTTGATTTCATTTATATTTGATAAAACTTTCATGCATTCTTTAAGCCATTAAATTTCATCCCCACTTCAAGCTACTGATAACACTAACTTGATGTGTGTGTGTGTGTGTGTGTGTGTGTGTGTGTGTGTGTGTGTGTGTGTGTGTGTGT
>CM034047.1:7262408-7319713 GCA_019804595.1 Bruguiera parviflora
TGTGTGTGTGTGTGTGTGTGTGTGTGTGTGTGTGTGTGTGTGTGTGTCAAGTTTGTTTTTTTTTTCTTATTTAAGTTTGATTTTATATAAATTTTTGCATATTTTTACTTTTTTTTTTTTTTTTTGCAAAAAGAAAGTACAATAAATAATTAAAATCAATTTAGGCAATAAAAAAGGAGAAAATATTAATGGTAAAGTAGAAAAAAAAGGAATATAAAAGATGTATAACCTTTAGATTTTGAGATGTACTTATAGAGCAAGTCTATCTTGAGAATTTTGGTTCATAGCTGACTACACACTATTTAGTATTTAGAGCATAACTTTTACTATAAAAGTCTAAATCAAATGATTCTTACGGCAAAAAAAAAAAAAAAAAAAAACCCTAATAAATAAACATGCAATCCCTTACACCTAAGCTTGATTCCTTTCTATATAGGAGATAACTGAAATATAAGTTTTAAGTCACAAAATTTTTGAGAGATTGATTATAAATATAAAACCTTAATAATAAGATAAGCTTTCACAACATAAAAGGGGCAAAAAATCATATAAAGAGAGAGAGAGAGAAAGAGAGATAGAGAAGATAGGGCATAAAAGAAGAGAGAATAAACAAGTCAAGAATAGAAAAGAAGGAAAAGAATAGAGCAATTCATAAGCTTAGGAAAAAACAAAGGTTAATAACTTCAACTTTGTATTTCTATCTTTAAAGATTAAAATTTTCTTGATTTTTATTATGTATCCTTTGATGTATTATTATTATTCTTCTTCTTTAAACTTTATGAATTTGTTGAATTTTATTATGGCTACCTATATTATTTTAAATGAGGGTTTAAATGTAATTTGATCTTTAGTTTTTAAGATTACTCTTTTAATTCAAGATCTATTTTTTATTTGCCTAAAGAGTTTACATTATTGAGTTTAATGATTGAAAAGTTCGGCCACCTTTTGAATGATCTCGTGGTTCATACGTGAACTATATGACTAATGAGAAGGAATTGTATGAATTAAACTAATATCAATAGAAGCCAAGTGTTAGACTATAAGATTAAGAGATGATTAAAATCACATGTGATAATTAAGGAAGATAAGAGTTATAAGCTCTCCCTTCTTAGATCAATGATCTTTACAAATCTTAAGATTTGCTTACTTATTTAAAATTATATAAAATTATGATTAATTTGATAAATATGGAAAAGATTAACTTAACTTGAGAAAACTAGTTAATTAATTAAGACAAATTTGTTATCACATGTAATAGCTATTAACAAACCCTAAATCTTTTTGATATTAGATTGAATGATTTGATTAATTACATAACATGGATAAAATGAAATCTAAAACCTAGTTTTATAACATTTGTAGTTGATTTTCTCTTGAAATTTATTTAAGTAATTTGATATTATTGGGTTTTAAATTAACATTTGAGTTTGAATAGTGTCGAATTTGGTTTTGATTGTAAGAAACAATTTTGGAATAAAGGATTGGAGGAATTTGATATATTTATAATTATTGAATGTTTTTTCTTTTATTTTTTATTTTTTTCTTTTGTTTCTTATGCTAAAGAACAAGCAAAACTTTAAGTTTAGGTGTCTTTAATAGGATATAATTATTATATATTTTCATATAATTTTACTCTTAAGTTTGTATTTTTATTCTTACTTAAATTAAGTTTTATATAAATTTTTACACTTTTTTGTAGAATGTGAGCAAAATGAATAATTGAAATTAATTTGGGCTATATAAAAGATGAAATATTAACAAAGGAGCATAAAGAAAAAAAGAGAATAAAAAAGATATGCCCTTTTAAAATTTAGAATTGTTCTTGAAAAGAAATCTTATCTTAAATAAGAAAATAACTAAGTCCAAAAAGAATTTTGTATTGTAATTAACTATATATTATTAGGTATTTTAAGAATAAAATTTGTTATAAAAGTCTAAATGGAGTGATTTTTATAATAAAAGAAAGTAAAAAAAAAAAAAAGACTATAACTCTTTAATTTAACCTAAGTCTAATTTACTTTTTATATATAAGATATTTTAGTTACAAATTACGGATTAGAAGAATTTTTTTAAGATTAACTAGAGGTAAGAAATTTTAATAGCAAGAAGAGCTCCCATAATATAAAAGGGGCACCAAATCAATAGAGAAAGAAAGAAGAGAAGGTAGAAAAGAAGAGAGAAGAAACAAACTAAAAAGAGAGAATAAAGAGAAGGAAAACAAAAGAGTAATCCATATATTTGAAAAAATAAGGGCAATCAAAGATTGAGAAATTTATATTTGACATACAAAAATAAAGTTTAATTTTAAAACATATACAAACTTCTAAAAAAATTTTTACGAAAAAAAAGAAACTACAACTAATGACTATGAGTCAACATAGATAAAACTCATAAAAAGACTTTATTTCCATCCTATACAAACAAAAAGATGACGGACCCACCAAACACACCTCTATCCCACTTCTCTCGCTGTCTCATTGGACAAGAAGAAAAGGGGGAACTCCACCCAGGGACGCCACCACCGTTCAAATTGGTCGTTGTTAAAACTACCATACCAAAGCATTGGTGGGTTAAGGATCCTTGGCAATCAATGAGCTATGTGGTGAGGCATGTCCTTATAGTTTTCGCTTTGGCTGCAGTTGCTGCTTATTTGGATGTTGACTAGCTCGGCATCTCTACTGGTGGCCCATGAAACCACGATTTGGGCTCTTTTTGTTCTCGACCCTGATTGGTAATCACCTTCATCTACTAGAATCTACGTTATCACTGTTTTGGCTAGTTCTAGTAATTTTCTTGATTGAATTTGAACCATAAATTGTTGTTGTTTTGCAAATTCGGTTAAGCAATGGACATGGAAGCTTTTCCATATATCTCAATTTGAATGGTGTCGTTGGGGATCTTCCGCAATCTTCAATTCTTGTACCTTATCATAGATGGTAAAGTCATATCCTGTATTTTGATATATTGTTGTTGTTTCAGTAGGCTCCTATCTTTTTCATTGTTATTGAAATTTTGTGCTCTTGACTCTTGCAATATTAACAAGGAAGCACATGGAAATTCATTTTCTTCACTTTGTTTTTGCAGTAGAATTGACCCTAGAACTCACCATCGAAACCCTGGGAATGTGGAGAACGATCAATCTTATTTTATTTATTTATTTATTTATTTTTAAAAATCTAATAACATCGCAAACCTTTAATCTTCACTCTAATGTCACCTTGTTGGCTTCTCCAACAAGCCCACCGCAAAGTCGGTAGAGCTGGCTGCTATGAACATTGGTGGGACGGACGACAAATTCGACCGCTGACGTCATTGCACTATAATCCTCGCTAGTTTGTACATCCACTTACAAAATTATCTGTAGGCTGTGTTAGGAAAATATAATAGTTTAAAATTCAACAAAAATTTAAATATTATATAAATAAATAATAAATTTATAAATTTAATATTATATTTTAATTTAAAATTTTAAAATATTAGATCTATAATTTTTTTATTTATATTTTTTTGACCGCATAATTTATATACTCATAATTTATAAATTTAATATTAATTGCACTTTTCTCTAGTCTTAGTATATATTTTGTCACTTTAGTTACAAATTTGGTTAATTTTCTTACCTATGAAGTAATTTTTGACAAAAAAAAAAATCAAATTTTAAAAAAGAGCCTCTCGTCGGCCTATTTCTTTCTTTCTTTCTTTCTTTTTTTTTTAATTATTAGTTTTAGTTTGGATGCGTTGTGGCTGCCGATGTGCGCCCGCCGGAGAAATGGGCCCCCACTTCGCCTGTAGACAAAGACGACAAAACAACGAAGCCCCATTCGCACCGTATCATCACATCAAAGTGTTTTTAGAATACGCGCTCGATTTACGCGTCGTTTCCCAGTTTTGCTAATTAAATTGAATTTCCAAATGCCTCGCAAAATTCCAAACCTCGTTGGTGACGCCCCGCTTTTAATGCGTCCCAAGTTGTCACGCCCTTCATTATATTATATATATTTATTAGATTAACATTAAATTTACCTAATAAATTTATTATATTTATTTAAAAATATATTTTTATTTTAATTCATTTAAATAAAAAATATTAAATAAAAATATTTAAAAAATAACATTATGATAATAAAAAATATATTAATTACATTTTAATTAATTTTATAAATAAATAAAATTAAATATAAAAAATTATTATATTATTCTCTTATTGTTTCTATATTACTTTTTATATAATGTGATATTCAATTAGAAAAATAAAAAAATTTAAATTATAACTATTTTTATTTAAAAAAATAAAAAATAAAAAATTTACTTTTTGAAAAAAATAAATTTATTTTTTTACTCCTTAAAAATAAAAAAAGAAGAATTTAAAATAAATTTATTTTTTAATAAATTATTTTTATTTTCTTTAATTATTAATATTTATACGGTATAAATTTTAAAAATACATAAAAAATTATTAATATAAATTAAATAAATTTTAATACACGTTAAATAGTATTTGAGTAGATTACTTATATGTTTAAATCTTATTTCTTTGAGAATATTATAAAAAAATTACAAATTAAGTATTAAGTTAAAGTCAAATACAATATATTATAATAAAAAATTATAATTTAAATCAAATATTTAAACATTCTTAAAATTAAAAAAATATTATCAGATAAATGTTTCATTGATTTTATATCAACTTTAAAAATATTAATATTTACTAATATTAAAATTGTATAATATACATATTTATTATATTTATTAAAAATTATATTTTATTTGCATTTTATTTAAATAAGAAATTTTTTAAAAAATAAATTATCAATATAAAAAAAATAAAAAAGTGAATTTGAATAAAAGTAAAGACAAGAATTTAGAATTATTTTTTATTTCTCCTAATTATAAGTATTTATATTTTATAAATTTTAAACATATATGAAAACTTATTAATAAGAATTGAATAATTGTAATAAATATTATAATGTAATTATATAAATTAAATAAATCAAAAGCATGTTTAAGTCTTAATTTTATATAAATGTTAAAAAAATTACAAATTAATTAATAAATTAATATTACATATTACAAAATTTAAACCTCTAATACATTAAATTTCTTAAATTTAAGTAAATATTCTCATATAAATATTTAATTATTTTTATTTTAATTTTAATATTATATACTTACATATAAATAAATAAAAATTTAGGTATATGTATTGTGAAAATTCTAAAAATTATGAGATTAATTGAATATGATTTAAATTAAATTTATTTTTATAATTAACTTAGATTTAAAAAAAATAGTTAATAAAATTAAATTAATTTCAAAATAATTTTCTTCTCTACTTCTCTTTTAAGGAAGATAAAAGGAAAAATTTAAAAGAATTTTTTTTTTACTTTATAAAAAAAAGAAGAATATCTTAAACAAAAGATTTTCAGTGTAATATTTCTAGAAAAAATTAAAAAAATAAAATAAAAAAATAATTATGTATACTTCTTTTTTTTCTCTCATTTTAAGGGAAAAAAATTTTTGGGAGTAATTTTTTTTCAAGAAAAAAGTAATTTGAGAGTGTTTTTTTTTTCTATTAAAAAAGTTACAATTCCTCTTAAATTACATTTTAGTGATAAATATCATATATTTTAACCCTGAAAGTTTTGAAAACTTTCTCATGAAATTCAACCTGATTTCTCTCTTATATTTTCACTAATTTTCTCTTGTGTACGTGACTCGTTGGGCTCTTAATCTGCCATCTACTTACGGTACGTTGTGCTGACCAGGAGTAGTCATTGTTTGGCTTTAATCAAAAAATTAAACCGAACCAACTCAATTCAGTTATATGTGGTTAGGTTAATTTGATATTTTTTATTTAAAAAAACATATATACTTTTTCAATTTAGCTCAGTTCTCCAAAAACATACAACCATTAAGTGTTTTGTTTCGCATTATGTTTTTGGAGAACTGAGCAAGTCTGGGACATGGCCCAAAAAGCAAACAAGAGATGACCAGCCGCCTTATCACCCAACGTGCTTATTATGATCTTTCAGGTGGCCCTTAGCGGGCTCCCTTTCATGGCCCCAATACTCCCGTCGATGTCATGTCTAATCTGTTGATTTACGTTGCTGCCGATGGTTCGCTGGGCCTAGTGGAGCCTTGCCAGGACTGCAGCTCAGTTCAATGCCATACAAAGCCGACGTAACCCAAGGAATCGAAGTCCGAAAAACTACAAAGCCAACAATGAAATATTATTGTACGTCGTGGATGCTTTGCTTGCATATGTGCATCTGTCAGCATACAGGCACAGGCCGGAAGTTAATGGGCCAAGTTCTGGAAGACATACTCACCCAAAAATTGCGTAAAATCTGGAAACACCACAGTTCTTAAAACCCAGAAGTGTGGAGTCCTTTTATTCATTTGTTAGACACGATCATAACAAAAAGAATCCGTAACAGGCCCGAGAAAGACGGCCTCTCTACACACCTCTTTTTTCATATACTCACCATGTCCTTAATTATAACAGTGCAAGACAATCAAGAGAAACTCACAGTCAGTGATACGTACGGTCTGAGCTTAATTTGAATTAAACGAACTAACAATTAATTAAAAGAAGAAATTATTAAGCCGGGATGGAGAATGTGACTCTTTTAGATCATGCAGAGGAGAATGTGGGTGTCTCCCTTCGTAGGTTGTAATCACCATTCTTGGATCCTCTGATAACCTTTCCACCCGCTTCTTTACGCGGCATTTATCTTGCGTACAACGATAGTAACTCCTGCAGTATATGTATGGCACCACAATAATTATCACAAATTAAACTTTGCCACATCCTGCGCTCTATCTAAAAGATTTTTGAAGCGTCTTGTGTGTGGCTACTACTAGTTGTACTCCTCTCATGTTGGTGTTAAGATGACCTGTGACCTTGTTTTTTTTTAAATTATTTTTATTAATGTTGATTACCTCAGCAACTAATGTTGTGCTTAGAAGTTAAAACAATCCCATAAGGCAGCTCATGTTTAGGAGAGGAGCAGTGAAATCACTCAAACCCAAAAACACCTCTATAGTTTGATCTTGTGAGAAGATGACTAAATAACAAATAAGACAATAAACCAATCACAAAAGAGAATATATGGATTTTTATACAAAAAATCCTTCTAAATCAAAGAGAAAAAAAAAATGGAATATTGTTTGTCAATAAATTCTTTTATAATCAAAAAGTAAGTACATGAGATATAAAACTTCAATTATACTAAACAAATCAATCAACCTCAATTTGTGTCAAAAGGGTGGATAAATGAAAGAGTAGATAATCAGTTAACTTTGAATATACTCAATTTTATAATTAACAACTTAGTATGCAAACCTTAAGAAAACAATCCAAATAACAATCCAATATAAAGTGAACTTTCAAATTTCTCTTCCTAACTTACAAATTTATGGCTCAATCTAACAACAAATGAATATTTAATAACATGGTTGATTAAAATTGTCATAAAGAAGATTACAAAGTATTACCAAAAAATAAGAGTTTTGTGTATATATAATTAATTAAAAATTAATTTGATTGAACCATAAATCATTTTTTAATTGCGAGTTTGATTTATGTTGCACACATAAATTTGCTTAGAACATAGACTAGAAAATGAAAGCTAAAAACCATACTTATAGTTAAGCAAACCAAATTTTTAATGTTTATAATCAAGAACAAGATATCCTTTTTTTAGTTGTCCAAATTTTACTTCAATTAAACAGTGTTTTGCATCTTGTCGGTAAGCTTAAATGTCATTGTTTGAATTTGAAAAATTTCCATTAACCTACTTTTCTCTTTTCTTTTCTCTCTGAATTATCTCTCTCTCTCTTTTAAGAGTTTGTTTGGAATTGCTATTGAGTTTTACTATTGCAATTTACAAACTTACGATCTAAAACCATACTATTTACAAACATATTTAATTGTTTGATAATAACTACAAAAATTTGTGATTAATAAAAATATAATTTGGAGAATTGTTTAATAAATTATAAATCAAATAGCTGTTATGATAAATAATGAAAATAAAATATTATTGTTTGAATATTAGTTCATATAACAAATTACTAAGATATTTAAGAACCATATAGTATAAAAATCATACAAATTTAAGGACAATTAAGCATTAATAGTTGCACATAAAAAATTATTTATTTTTTAAACAAAAAATATGGTGGTTCACAAAAGATTGCCAAATAATAATTAAGTTTGTCTATTTGTACCAAGAGTTTACCCACTCAAGATTAACTTTCCTTTTTCAACTTTTTTATTTTATACTAATATTAGCTTTTTCATTTCTTTAGACTATTTGGTGATTATTAAATAACAAATTCATTCCAAGTTTTGCACTCTTTTTTTTTTAGTAAGAAAATAAAGATAAAGAAGAGATTTTTAATCACAAAAGTGTGAGTTTCTACAAAATGAAATAGGATAAAGGAGAGAGAGAGAGAGAGAGATAACAATATGAATAGGTAGAGGCTAGCATTTTTAAGCCAAAGCAAATAACACTAATTGGAAAACCAACATTTCCAACCCCTTGGTTTATACAAAATACTTATATAATTATGTTTTACTTTAAATATTTGATGTGAGATAGAAGTCTAAAAAAAGAGGATAACAAAAACCAATACTTAATTAAATCTTAAAAAGGGTTTTTAAAATTCATTAGAGAAAAAGATAAAAAAATATATTATATATTTTTTCTATTAAAAATGTATATTCACTAAGGTTGTTTAACTTTAAATTTACATATTTATTCATAACTAAAACTATCTAACTAGTCAAAAAAATGTTATAGTTTAAATAAAAAAATACTTAATAATTAATTTGAAAAATACTTTAATTGAATAAGACAACACTTAATGGCAAATCAAAACAAAAAGAAAAAAATTTAAATGATTCATATATTTCCTAAATACTTTAATTAAAATTTTCAATTATACTAAAATAAAATAAAATAAGTAAATAAATTACAAAAAAATTAAAATATAATTTCTAAGATGATAGAGAATAATCTATGTAATGTGTCTTATGTTAGACCTTTCCATTTTCTAGAAACTTGCCCTTGAGTTGATTATAAAAAGGTAATGTTTTTCATATAAAAAAAACAAATATTTCTACTAAATTGGTATTTTTAATAAAAACTCATAGTTTCTTTTGTGAATTATTATGTGAGCAAAGACATTAACCAATAATGATGTCAAATAAAAAATTTCATTTTTATTTCATCTCTTTGATTGTCCACACTAAGAAAATCAATAAATAATATAAGTAAAAAATTAATAAGATCATCATTAGACTTGATTGAATCTATAAATGATATTATAATTATTTGATCCTTACTAAAATATTCATAAGTACAAATAATAATAATAATAATAATCAATTAATTTAACCATAAAGTGGTTATCAATCAACATTTTCTCTCCTTTTTGACCTATCTCCTCGAGATTAACAACTAATGTATGATTAATATATAATTACATGTTAGGTTCATAGCTTTAATAGGAATAAAATGAGTATTATATCTTTTATTAGTTAAATCTAAAGTCTCATCAAACTTATTATTATTATAAAATTTAAGTAATAATAAATTTCTTATATCTACCCATGAGCAAATTCTTGACTTACTAAATTTAAATCAATTAATTGCACAATTTATGAGTTTAGAATATATAATAGTCATTTTCTTATTTTCACAAATATCATTATATTCAAAATAAATATTAATTTATACTAACCATTTCATAATATCTTTAGTAGAGAAATCTCTATAAAAGAAAAAAAAATCTTTAAAATTAAGAATATGTTTATGAACAAAATAATTGTAAAGATGTCTCTAGTATAAGATCTATCTAGTGTTACTTGTGCTAACTTTTGACTACTCTTTCAAAACACTATAGTTTTCCTCCTTAAGTCAACATGACATATGTATTAAAAGAGTACTAAGTAGAAGTCATTAAGATTTTGCTAGATCTCTATGGTTGAAAAGAAGGATAAGTTATAAGTGGTTGATCTTTTAAAAGGAGCATTAATATCACGTAAATCTTGTGTATCTATAAGATCCTAGTACACATTTTCTTCATGATGTTCTTAAATGTAACCTTAAACATTAGTTGGGTTAGCTAGAAATATTTTAGGAATTATATCAATATCTATAGTCATCATTAGCTTGTGAAGCTATATTCATAATGTATTCAATGGTCTAATCCTCGAAAACACTACAACTTTGCTACTAAGAAGTTTTTTCTCAACTAAATCATATAATCAATAACTAAAGTTATTTTCACCATAATAAAAAAGGGTATACTATTGAGTTTTTCCATTAAACTTCACTTGTTTATCTTTAAGGATAGGAATAAAAATCTTACAATTAAAGATCTATAAATAATCATAAAAGATTTCTTTACCAAATTAAATTATATCTAAAACATCATCGTAGAGAGATAAATTATGAAACATATTAATCACATATATTATGTTCAAGGCTTTACCCCAAAAAAAATTTAAATAGCTTCATATTTAAAAGTAGATGTCTAACTATCTTCATTAATATTCAATTCATACTTACAATTAAGCCATTTAACTGTGGTATTTATGCTTGATAATATTTATTAAATGAGCCACAGTAGTTAACACTATTTTTAATATAAATACATTTTAACTTTTTTATCTCTCTTAACCTAGATATGAAAGTACTTGAAAATATTAGAGACTTGATTTTTTACCTTTAAAACATAAATCTAAAGTTTCATTAAATGATTGTTAATAAAATTATAAAATAAAAAGTATTACCAAATAAATATACCTTTGAAGAACCATAAATGTCAAAATGCAACAACTCTAGTAACTTTGATTTCATAGGAGAGTGACTTTTAAATGTAACATTGTTTTATTTTCCAACTAAATAATAAGGACATTTCTTCATAATTATGCTTTTTATTCCTATAAATTGGCTTTTCCTTGTCAACAATTTAGCTCCTTTTACTTATGTAACTAAGTTGTTTATGCTCCATGTAGTGGAATTCTTATTCTTCATTATATTCACATATTTGAAGAAGGAAGCTTATTGCATAAAATATAAATTGTAACATTTCTTTCCTTAAACTATAACCAAATAACCTATAATAAGCTTTCATTAATTATATTTAAATGGATGTCTAAGACATATCTAACATCCTTTAATGTCAATTATCTTTTACTATTGGTCTTTAAATAAACATAACTAATTTTAAAAACTTTTGCTAAACTATTATTATGTATCTTTAACACTCCATAATCATCTGGTGTTTATGTCATGAAAAACTCTCTTTAAAAGGTAACACAAAGAGGCATTACTATATATTACACAATTAATCTTATGCAATATCAAACGAATCAAATTCTCATAACATATAATAATAAGATCTACAATACCAAAAGTAATAATAATAGCAACACAATTATTTTCATAATTTTTCTTTTAATACTTATCACTACAACTTTGTTTTCATTTAACAACTTGTAATAGCACTTTTGGTTATGACATATCGTCCTATAATAATAACAATGGACATTTTTTAACCTTGATCTTGATTTACTTTGCCTTTTACTTTTAATTCCTTATCCTCTTATTTTTAATAACTAAAACTTCAAATTTGGATGATTAATCTTGAGATCTTTATCTTATTACCTTATTTAACGTATTACCCTTTATAAGTTTCATGAATACAATGCCACTAAAAGTAAAATTAGTAAGTGATATCTAAAATATCTCTCAAGGGTTAGGTAAGGTAGTAAGTAATTGAAATACAACAACCTTATTATTAAACTTAATACTTATGTTAGACAACTTATCAATAAAACCATGAAATTCATCTAACTAGTCGCCATTAAACTTTTGTATTAGTTTCTTAACTACATGATTTTCTTCAAAAAAAAAAAAAAACAATTTATTATTACTAGACTTTAAAGTATATAATGTCTTAAGTTTGCTTTATAAAGTTTATGCATATATCTCATTGCAAATATGATTAAAAATATTATTATCAACAAATTACTGAAAAAATCCATAATCCTACTTATGCTTAAATTCTTATTTCTCATTAGTCTTGGACCAAGGTTTGATAGTAGCAAATATTAGTAAATGTACTTGCTTTGCAAATAAGAAATATTTTACTTTACTTCTCCAAATATGATAATTCTTACTATGTAAACAAATTATCTTATGCACATTGACCTTTATCATTCAAACAAGACAAATACACTAACCAGTAACTCTAATGCCATTGAATTAATAGATCTTTCACTTTACTTCTTAAACTATGATAATTTGTTCTATTCAAACAAATCATTTTATTCACATTTACCTTTACATTCAAACAAGTTAAAGACACTAATCAATAACTCTAATTCCACTTTAATTCATCATTTAAACAAATTGTCAAATAAAATTATTAAACTATTCATGCTTACATTTTCATTCATTTTAAGTTTTGAACTTTGATTTGATAATAACAAATAGAAGATCTTTCATTTTACTTCTCCAAATATGATAATTTGTACTTTTTAAACAAACTATTTTATTTACATTCACCTCTATCATTTATACAAGTCAAATACACTAACTAATAACTCTAATACCATTGAATTAAAAAGAGGAGTAACATAATCAATCAAATCCAAAAATACTTCTTTCACTTACTTGAACTTATAAGGAGGTGACTAAATAAAATATAAGATAATAAAAAAATTACATGAAAGAACACTAAGATTTGTTTTTTATGGAAAAACTCTTTAAATTAAAGAAAAAAAAATCACAAGAAATTATAGTTTATCAATCAATTCCTTTATGATTAACAAATAAGTACATAAAAGGTCCCAAACATCAATTAAATCAAGCAAAACAAACAAGCTCAATATGCATTAAAAGAATAGGCAAGGAGTTAACCTTAAATAAATTACTTGGTTTTGTAATAAATAACTCATCATGCAAGTCTCAAAACAAATATCTAATCATATAAAATGAATTTTCAAATGTCTCTTACTAGTTAGTAAATTTCTAGCTCCATCAAATCATGAATGAATGTTTAACAACATAATTAATCAAAACTATTACAAAAAATATCACACTGTTACCAAAAAATAAAAGTCATTTGTACATAAACCTTTACTTGTAGAAACCAAAACAACAATTCAACCATTTATAATGGAGATATGTGCCCTCTAATAATTGATAAAAAATTAGTCCAATCAAACCATAAATAATCTTTTGATTATAAAGTTGACCAAAATTGCATGCAATTATTTAAATAGAATGTTGACAAAACAAAAGCCAAAAATCAAACTTACATCAAAGCAAATTAGATCTCAACTATTTAGAATTAAGAACAATATGTCCTTTATTCTTCATCCTAATTTCAACTTGATTGGACAATATTTTGCATTATAATGGTGAGTTGAAAAGTTACTATCTTAATTTGAAAAATTTCTAATAACTCACTTTTCTCTTTTCTATCTCTTTTCTTAATTATCTACAGCCTTTTTCTCTTCTAATTAAGACTTTTAGCAACCAAATTATCATGTTTAACCTTTCTAATGTGTTTTGGGATATGTGCAAAAAATACCCCTTAATGGACTATACCAAAACACAATAAAACTTGAATTTTTACCACATAAGAAGGGATTGGAGACCTAATAGCTCAAGCTAGAAAACACATAAATAAGTTTTATATTACTAAAAACTATATGACTAATTAAAAAGATGGCTAAAATGGAGAGATAGAAATTCGTGATATTGTAGTGCAAGAATGCTTTTAAGATATTCTTTTTTTTTTTATTTTACCCATCATTTCTTGGTAAATCCTATGGTGTCTTTGACAAAGCCACTATGTCTTGATCTTTATACTTATAAAACTAAATGTCATTTTATGGTGCAAATTCTAAATAAAAGGATAAAATATTTTTCAGACAAAATAAAAAAGAGTTCTCTTAGAGTTAAATGTCTTGAATTTGAGTTTTAATTAGAGCTAATTAAAGGATAAAGAGATTCCTTAAACTTCTTTATAGGTCTCCATTTATTTCAAATAAATTTAGTATTAAAATTACATTATATGTAAATTTATTATATTTATTAAAATTATATTTTTGCATGTATTTATTTTTAAAAAATAAAAAAAATATATATAACTCATAATTTATCTAAAAACAATTTCTTGCCATAAGAAAAAAGTAAATTTATACATCAAATACATATGATTTTTTTAATTTGTAAAAGCTAATGATTGAACCCTAAATTTGAAATTAAGAAATCAATAAATTTTACTAATAGACATTATGACTAGTAGTTCAAATATAAAATTTTATAGTATATAAATATTTTTATGGTGAAACATATAATAACATCACATGATGTAGTTATGTTAGGTTTACTAGTAGGCACTTGGCCTCTCTAATCCAATGTCATTAATCACAAGAATAACATATTCAAATGGTCAAGGAGAATAATTGAGGCACATATTAGAAATTTGATGATGAAATAATTTCTAAACAAATTTTCCTTTGCATTATGAAATAGTATTTTGTGTGTGGTGATATGATGATGATAATTAGTAGAAGTAGTTGGAGTAAAATTAAATAGCTAGAAGACAAAAAAAATACTGTGTAAGAAATTTAAATATTATGTACTGTGATAACGACATTGCTAGAAAGGTTAATAGAGTCCATAGATAATATAAACACATTTAACAAATATTTAATTGTGATAAGTGGCATGCATACATGCATCTAAAAATATCTTTTTTCTAGTTTGGATGCATCTAAGGATATTTATTTTTATGTGCTTGCCCACACATACACACATGTTTATGTGAACACACACACATGCAGATATAAGTTTCCTACCATATCTATAATGCTAATGTTTATTATAATATAACCTTAAATGGATTGTTTAATATATACTTTAATTATTATAAAGTTAAATTATTTGTTTAACAACTTTATGTTATATTACCTAAAAAAAAAAGACACTTTAAGGTGCCTTTCTTGTCCTTAATTTAATTAAGAATAAAGAAAAAAAAATGTTTTGAATGTTGATAAGCTAATTCCCACCCAATTGAAGTGTTAATATTGATTTAACATGAGATGAAAGTGTTAAATATTTTAGAGTTCATCAATACATTTCTAAAATATTGATATGTTAATAATACCTTTTTATCTACACTTATCACGAAGCTAACATAAAATTGTTTAAAAATAAATGTAAATTGTTAAATAATTCTTTAAAATTTTAAACTTATTTAAAAATTTAAGTTAACAAGTAAAAAAATTTATAAACAATATAATTAATATGAGATCTTTATATTTTAAAAATATAAAATTTTATATTTCTTAATATGTTCTTTTAGTACAAAGAAAATTTAATTAATATATAATATAATAAAATTAAACTAAATGAACTAAATTTATTTATTAGCCCCAATAATATTTGGTTGAATTAATGAAAATAAATATATAAAAAAAGTAAATCATCAGCTAGTAACTATAAATAAAAGAGTGAAATAAATTTTAATAATATGTTAAATAAATTTTAAAAATTTTAAAAATTTTAAATTAATATAAAAATTCATATTAATAAATAAAAAATATTTGTGAATATTATAAATTATATAAAATTTTTATATTTTAATAATATAAACTTTTATATTTTTAAATCTATTTATAAGAATAAATCATAATATATAAAATATTATAATCTAAAATAATCTAAAATTTAAATAAATCATAAAAATTTATTTCAATCGAAGGACTATCATGTCCAGCTATTAGGGTTTGTTTGATGATATCTTCTATTCTCGCCTGCACATAACGTTACAATTGATCAGTTGTTGGCCGATTTATCTCTCTCCTTGCATTGCTACCCTTGTCTTTTAAAAGCTAATAATTACTTCTTTTCGGCCGTTTCCGTAAACGAATCTTTAGGGTTAATGATGGTATTCCCTCACGTATCTATCAATCACGACTCCTGCAAAAGCCGAGAGCTACTAGCAATATAATCATATCAGAAATCACAATGATAATGAAAGAGAAGGAGCGGATTGGGGTGTGGGGTGAGGTGGGGAGCTTCGACATAGCACGTGTATGGGGTTCGAGTCTACAACATAATGCCCCATATCGTATCCTATCTTTCCAGATATTAATTACTGCTCAGTCGCCGTTAATCACAGAGAAAATGAAAAGGAGAATCGATGGCAAGTTAATTTATACCTGGGATGCTGTGTGCTCTTGACAACTTTCTGGCCGTACTTCCTCCACTTGTACCCATCATCCAACACATCCACATCGCTGAGGGTCTTGAAGCAAAACCTAGGTTCCCTCACCTTTCTCCTTGCTTTGATCTTCCTCATATTCGTTGAAGAAACCCCGAGATGCTCATTGTGATGGTCTCCACCGCTGCTCGTCAAGCACTCACTTACCTCTCCCAATGCCCTGAAAGACAATTGCAGACACGAACATATCTTAATGATGCAACAGCAGTACATAAATTACTTTAGAGAGAAACAGAAAGCCTCTGCACAACAATCAACTGCAACGTGAGTGGAAAAGAAAAGAGGAAAATTTTAGAAGATTGAAATCATGCGCCTGCAGTCCTTTTCAGCACCTCACTATTTTTAGATTATTTTCATTCGCGTTTAGCAAATAGCAGGGACATTCAAGTTTATCGGATGGCTAAGATCTCTTTCTTTTTGGGCTAAAGGTGTGGAAAAACTGGACAAGAAATATTTTTTCAAAAAAACAAAAAGCTTTGGAGGATGGTAGGGAATGTATGACCCATCATTCAAACAATTACCGGGGATTTGCACCGGATCTTTGCAAGGACTGAAGATGGGTTTCTCCCACGATGTCTTCTCTTTGCTTTGCAGTAGCGGATGAGAGTAGGTTTTCTGTGAGATTAGTTGTATGGAGTGCACGATAAGCTGCAAGTGAGGGAGGTGTACTGATAAAGCCTTTGAGAGATTGGTGGCAGCTACCCATCTGAGGAAGGGCCAAGTGTGAAATAAAAGAAGGCGTGCAACCCATTGGGATAGGAATCTCATGCTCCTCAAACAAGCCCTGGTTTATCATGAACTGGGAGGTGGCCGCCATCACTCTCTCTTTCTGAGGTAAAGGATCGGTGGCAAAGCAGTTTGGCTGTAATATTAGGAAAGGGAAAGATGAACTTTTGGTAAAGGATGAACCCTCTTGACTCTAGATGATCTCAAACCCGTAAATGAGTGTACAATTTTTTCCCTTTTTTTTTAATCTTCTGAAGTGGTTAAATTAGCAAGAATTTGATAAAAACAAGACAATTTTGAATTCTTTTAACTTTTGAAAGTTAAAAATTTTTTATTTAAAAAATATATTACATAATTAAGATAATAAAATATAAAATTAAAAATAAAAGAGTGTATAAGTAAATAAATTCAATATTATTATAATTTATTATATAATTTATGTTATTTATTATATATTTTATTAATTTAATTATATATTTATTAAATTTTAATAAAAAAATAATTCTTTTAAAGTAATTTTTTAATATAAGCATGATTAGACTCTGACTAAGATTTTTAGCTGTGTAATGGTGCCCTTTCTTTCTTACGTGGGGTTTGAATTTGGAAGGTAATAACCAAAGTATGAATAGAAGTAATCAAATATCCAAATGCCTGTGAAAATTGCTAACTCTACTTACCATTTTTACTCTCACTCCGTCCCTCCCTTCATGCCTACCTCTCTTTATTTATTTATTTTTTTGTTTTGGGTTGAAAAGGAAAATTATTACACTTCAAAAGTCTGTGGCCAGTAAATCCCAAAGTTATCGTGTTCTAAGAGAGGCCTAATAGAAACTCATTCAGCTTTAGCGGCAGGTGGAGGCAGAGATTTGCAGGTCAATTCGCAGCTCTGTTGCTCTTTTTGTACAAATGAGTGATGCGAATAAACCACTCGTTAATGAGAGAATCTCTGTAGCAATTAATTGGATTGGTAGTATCCTCCACGTCTCTCTCTAAACTCTCCAGGTCGGTCCTAATTTCGTTTATGTTCGAAGCATTGACATCAGCGAGAAACAACTTATAAAGAATAAATATAGAAGAGTGCGGCTCTGCCCTGCTCTTGACATAAACTAAAAATGGCATGGACTTCTTAAAACATCCAATTGAAGTTGGCCTGTACTCTTCAATTTAATATCGTGCAAAACAGTGCCGCCGTTTGGCTCTGAAAGCATGGAACTTTTGCGCCTAAACGGAGTTAAATGAAACTTTCCTGTTAATCTCATATCTGGAGGTCAACAATAAACGACGAGCCATTGAACAGTACTAGATCTCATTTCCAATGTGGCAATCATGTAAATAATTTCGTGGGTGCAAATTTTTGTCAGGCCAGATGGTCCAAAAGGATGAAAACAGGGCAGTCGGTGTACAATTATGGAACACCAACATCCAATATATTCTAGGGTAAAAGTTGGGTGTCAGAGAGCCACGGTCACAATTTTTTACTCAAATACCTCAAAAAGAAAAAGAAAAAGAAAAAAAAGAAAAAGAAGATAGCTGAGAGGGATCTGGTCCCGTGTAGTTTGGGGCTTAGGTCCCCTGAAGAGACCCTATATTGTATTCAAATTGAACTGAAAACTACCATTCACCATAAATCTTTCAAAAACATACGAAGAAAAAGAGAAACATAAATGATATATACGCATCACTGTCTGGGATTTCTTTTGTGTCCTTTATTTTCTTTTTAAATTTTTTAGGCTTTCGCACTTGGGGGTGCCTAAAAGAAATATCAGCAGCAATGATGCTGAATCTTGGGTGCAAATCTCTCGACCCTCTGGAAGCGGTGACAAAGAGACCCTACTCGACCTTGTCTGCAGACAAGAAAAGCTCCTCACCTTTCTCACTTCCCCTCTACGTCACTTTTTATTGCGTTACTGTATCCGCTGCACACAGTCCCCCTACAAACCCCGAACCAATCTAACCGTTGCTCAAATTCCAAACCTAGGGACCCGTGAATGTTGCTATCATCTTTTTAATTAATCAGGATGAATCTCGCTAATTCCAGTTAATCACGAACGTTACTGTCATCTCCTTATTTGCCAAGAGAAACCGGTTCCATAAAATGTAATACGGTGTGATGAAAATATTAAATAATATCTGATTATATATTTCTTAATTTTTAATTACATATTTTGAAGTGTTAATTATATATTTAATCATTTTGGACAAAAAAAGATAAAATTTTGAAAACAAAAAAATTTCATAATGTTCTTTTTTATTCGATAAAGCCTACACTCTAATCATAATTTTTTGTCAGGTCCTCTGTCCCTAACATTACTGTTCTAGTTTTATATCTTTAAAGACTGTGACCACATGAAAATGCCATGGATAGGCACATAGGACGCATAGGCACGTGTCTTAAAGTTGCCATCTAATTTATTTATTTTTTTAATGCATAGGGGGAACGTTCGTGTGGGGGGACGGACATAGTGGGAAATCTATCATGCTCTTGAGCAATGCCAATGAAACACCAAATGCTCTGTTGCAATTGTGCAAAATAGAGAATATATTTTCTTATAAAATATTTAATATAAAACAAGTAAATTCTAAGTTATTATATAATTTTATAAAAATATTATATATGTTCTCTTAATTTTTTGTTTTTTTTTTCAAATTTTTGCTCACTTAAATGTTATCATGATGGAAATTATAATTGAGTTTTGAGCGCAAGCACTTTTATACATAACAAGATGAAAGATTTGAGCGAGATATGGAATCCAAATTAAATCAATAAAACTTTCCTACCCGCGTTATCCCAACTGGTGTGAAATTTTCTTTCTTACCCTTAAAAACCTCTTTTTACTCTTTTTCACAATTGTCGCTCCCTCAGGGTGTCACGTTATGCGCACCCCCGCACGCCCTTTCTTGCATTGCCATCAAGATTTTCTCATCTTTAAATTATGTTAATATATACTTAAATTTAATTCAATAGTATTTAAATGGTCCGTAGTTGGGCGATTGTATTATCTCTTCTATTTTCATAATGACAACGTCCTAAGAGAAATAAGTCTCACTATTCTTTCTTTTCAACTAACAAATGAGTTACCACTTAAACAATTATATTTAAAAAAATTTAAGTAATAAAAATTATTATTTAAATAATCAATATTAATATAATTCTTAAATAAAAATTAAATAATATTTATCTTTTCTTCTATCTTTTTACTCTTTTCTTATTTATTTTTATGACTTGCTTTTAATTTTGTTATAAAATATCACTTATACAATTTGAGTGAATGTTTTGTTATTTCTTGTTGTATGTTTAGGTTGTCAGATCTATACATATTTTGATATGTTTAAGAGTGAGTGATAGATGAAAATATGCTTTTTTAAAAATGTTTCTTTTATATTAATTTTTTTACTTTATTATATTTCTAACTCTTAACTTGATTATATAGAAATTTTGCTGTAAATTATTTTTTTTAAAATTTAAATTTTAATTACAATTATTTGTTACTTGTATTTTAAATAAATTTTTATACAAATAAATGTCAAATCTAAATTTATTCTACTTCTAAAAATATTTTTTAGATCTTTTTATTTAATCTACTAATTGTTGAGGTAATTTAAAAAAAGATGAATTGTATTTATTCAATTTTATTATTTAATTCACACTCAATCATAATTTTAAAAAATAATAATAAAATAACTAATAATAAATAATAAAATAAGTAATGTAAAAAACTAAAAATATCAAGAAATAAGAAAAAAGAAGTGAAATCAAATATAATAATTTATAAAAATTTAACTATTTTAACTTAATGGTTACAAGTTCTTGTGATTGTTCTTGATTCTTTATAGGTGCATGGGGATAGTGGATTGTCGATCATGACACTCATACCAAAATATCACGTGGTACATTTGTACTTATTTCCTATTAATTTGAGTATTGTTAATTTTTTGATTTTTTTTTATTTTATAGGTATGACATCTCAAATGAATCTAAGATCCATTTAGAAAAATCCTTAAGACGATAGCTAGATATTATTAGGTTTATTACCTTATAATTGGATAGCCATAAGGTCCAAAATGTGCTTTTAAAAGTATCAAATCATTAATACCTCCTAAGTTTTCATACTTAAGTATAAGTTTGTCTCTTCAAGTGAGATAGCAAAGAGTGGGTTTAAACCCACCTGAGGATGTTATAAAGGATTGAGTTAAGTTCTTAAATTAAGTGAAAGATGTCATATCAGGGCTTCCAAATCTGACCACTAAAAATTAAGTTGTTTAAGGTTTTATGGATGATGATTCATTTAAAGATCATTAGGGGTGGATAACACCACCACTTATATTTTCTTAAACCTCCAACTTAGGAAAATAGGTTGTGTGTTAGACTTTAAAGAAAAGTTTCTTAACCTAGTAATTGAGACAAATCATCTTGAAGATCCAAAGTCCTTTAACACTTTTTAGTTCAAAGGTAGCTTTCACTCGGCGATATTTAATTTTAAAGGAACTTTGAAAAAGTTGAAAGCCTTAGATAAGGGTTCAACCATGTTGAGGGTATTATGCAAGTAAATTGACAAAACCAAAGAGGCATATATCAAGTTAGATAAGCAGCTTATGAAATCCATTATGGCTAAAAGCCATTTTAAAGCATCGATTTCCTTAATAACCAAAAACTTAAAAGATGTTTGCAAAGTAATTACTCATCAAAAATCTCAATTATTTACTATTAATGTTAAGCATAAAGAACTTAAAAGAAGATTGAAAGAGGAGGTAGTTTATTGGCATCGATTAGAGCTTGACCTAGCTAAATACAATTTTAATGTAAAGGTTAAGCTAGTTCATTTAAAATCGAAGGTAAGAAATTCTAGCAAGTGTAAGCATAAGTTTTAACAATGCTTAAGCCACGTGTGTGAAGGTTTATCCCATTTAAGGAGGCCAAATGACAACTTACTATTTATAGCAATTATTAAGATTGTTAGCGTTATAAGAACTTATGAAAGATTTTTTCTACTATTAAAGGTACTAAATTGCTTATTTCTTATCTTAATTATTCTAAGTTTGAGAAAGAATTCCTCTCTCTTTATTATCAAAATAATGTCATTTTATCTACTAACCTTCCTCCACTAGAGGTCGTAGAGGGAGTAGTACCCCAATTATGTGACTTACAAGTCACCCTTTTATATTTGATAATGTCTTATATTTTCCTTTTGATTCTTAGTTTAACTCCTTGGCTTTTTGGCAAATTTGTTATGGTTTTAATGTTATTGTAATAAAAGTAAACCATTTAATCATTTAATGTTTCTGACTTTTGTGTTACAATTGTTTTTTGATATTGCGCTTTAACTAATACATTGGTAAATTATTTTATCTTCATAAATATAGGAAATAAATGTGCTCTTTTTCAATGCTAATTAAGATGTGTGTATAACGCCTCTTATTAGTTAGCTTTTTAGCAACTTTATTGTGGTTTTAATGTTATTATAATAAGAACAATCCTTTAATCATTCATTATTTTCTAGCTTACGTGTTACAAATATTTTTTGATAATGTGCCTTAACTCTTTGATTGGTAAATTGTATCTTTATAAATATAGGAAATAGTTGTGCTCCTTTTCAATGTTAATTAAGACATATGAATGAAGCCTCTTATTAGTTATTTTCCTTTATAAGTATTGGATCTTTAAAAGTGCAATTTTCATCCTAACTTACTTTGATAAGGCTTTATTTTAATTTTTTTAATGATATTTTTATGTCATTTTATGCACAAGAAGGCGTGGTTGTTTCTTATGACCAAAGTCATCCCTTTTTCTTATGTCCTTTATATTGGTTTTGGGGATTATTGTGATGTGAGAAACATTTAGATTATCTTTTTCTAAGTTCATTAGACAATTATGGTTATAAGAAACTTAAGGAAGTAAGAGAAAAATTCTTTCTCATGTCTCTTGGATAAAGCTTAGACTTTTATGTTGAAGAGTTCATACAACTTTTTGACTCCATTCTTTAGTTGTATAAACTATTTACTTGCTTTTTAGTGGTTTAGATGTCTTTAGAGCATGAGACATTTGCTTTTCATTAGGTTAAGACCTAATAATCCATTTTTCAAGCTAGTCTTTTTTTTTTTTTCTAGGAGATGGTTAAGTCGATTTAGGATTACAAAGGTCATTCAGTTAGAGGATAAGGGGAGTTACAATAAAAAGCTTATAAATACTAAATGATAATTCACTATAAATTTTCTTATTAGGTTATGTTTTGAGTAGTTGTAATGTCATATTCCTTTACAAAAGGGATTTCATATTTATAACATTCACATCAAAAGAAAGGCTTAAGTAAAGCTTTTAACTTAATCCTTTATAGGATGACAAATTTGTGTTCATAATCTTATAAAAATTTATAGTTATGTAAAGGTTTATCATATTTTGGTGTGATTTTCAAAATTTATGAATTTTTGTAATTTGATGACTAAGAATAGTTGTACCTTTGTAAGTGCCTTTAGAAAGAAAATAAAACTAAAATTTAATACATCTTAATGTTTATCTTGTGTATTTGCTTTTCTCCTTTCTTTGCAAACTACATCCTTTAAATTATAATTCGTAACACTCATTGCAAAATATATATTTCTTTATGGAATTCGACTTATCAACCATAAGTCATATTTCAAGGGTCATGATGTTCTAGTCGGTGCTTAACTTACAATGTATGACTTGTTAATTTATCATAATTGACTTTTTTCAAAAGCCTCAACTAATAACATGGAATAAAAGGTTTGCGTGGAAAATCTTTTTGAGGCCATAAGATTTTGTAAGCTTTTTTTTTTTTTCTTTTTTTTTTTAAGGCAAGTAAGGGTTAATTACCCATAGTCCTATTTAATGTTACCAAATTCTAAATATGAGTATGTTTTTGTAGTTTGAGATTATTTCTATTTTGTCATTTATTATAGTTTACCTTCACAACCTATTGTGGCCATTAGGGTAAGGTTCATTTGGGGGGAAGTATGTTTATTCGATTTCAAGCTTATCATATATTGTTAACCCCTCATAAGTTGCAACTTAAGGTAGTTTTTTTTTTTTTTTCTAAGTACCTTGAAATTTTCTTTTAGTTTTCCCAAATTTGCCTATCATTTAAGCATTAGATTTTTTTGCTTCATATATCCATTGCATGGACCTAGTTAGGTATGTTTCTTTTATTCTTTATATAAATATGCCATCTACATATATTTTTTGTACTAATAATCTTTGATTTTGTTAGTCGTATTAAGCCCTATCTTCAATTTCATTTTCCTTAGACTTATATGTATATTTCTTAGCTCAGAATGTTGACTAAAGGACCTTATTTCCATTGGTTAATTAGTTAAAATACATATCTTTGAGATTTTACCCCTAAACTTATGAGTGTTTTTATTAACATAGATCATTAATTAGGTGGCCTTTTTTCCAATGGCTAACCAATTTGGATCCACATCTTTGGCTAAATTATCTTAAGGCATAAACATATTAATCTTAATACAAACTAGTGATTAGGGGGGCTTTTTCTTATAATGGCTAACTAAGTTAAACTAATATCTTTGGGTTTATTACCCTAAGGCTCATATCTATCTTTACCCTAAGCTTCATGCATGTTTTTCTTAACATAATGGTGATTATGGTGTCTTTCCTTTGGAGGTGACTATGTTTTGGAAACTATTTTTCATTGATTACACTAAGTTATATTAGATACAAGTTCTTAGGATGTAAAACAAAAAATTACAAGGCATTACTAATAATAAATTTTAAATTTGGTTAAATTCTAGACCTTGTAAATTAGAGTTTTATTGAGTTACTCAAGTCTACAACTTCTAAAATAAATGGATTTAACTACCTTGCAAGGGCCTTTCTTGTTTAGGGCTAGCTTGCTAGTTCCTTACTCACTTTTCCTTGGTTTTTATTTGTTAGACACTAGGCCACCTTTCTTAAACAAGCATTTTTGAACACACTTGTTATGATATTAGATCTTTTTTTATTTATAAGCTTTCATGCTTACCATAGCTTGCTCTCTAAGCTCTTATAATGGATTAAGATTGAATTGTAAGTTCTTATAATTAACATTATCTAAAAAATGTCAAAATAATGGCTAAGCTCCCCTACCTTAGTAAGTTCCATTACCTTTGATCCAAACACCTAAATGAAAGGAGTCTTATTAACAATAGTCTTTAAGGTGGTATGGTATGCACACAATACATTAGTTAATTCATTTACCTATTACCCTTTTGATTTGCCAATTCTTTTCTTCAAGTTTTGGATAATGGAATTATTGGGGACTTCTACCTGTTTATTAATTTGAGTATGTTTGATAGCCATAAATTTTAAGCAAATACGTAACTCTTCATAGAAAGCTTTAAATTTAGTATTATTGGATTGTTTCTTGTTATCTATGATGTTGATTTGAGGGATTCCAAACTTGCATTTAATGGATCAATAAACAAACTTCCTTATAATGACATTTGTCATAATGGCCAAGGCCTTTGCCTCTGTCCATTTGGTGAAATAATCTATTGCCACTACCGTAAATGTTTTGCTAATAAAATCCTTACCTTAAGACTTTGGATGCCATAACTTTTTTTCTAATATGGTTGCTACATATTCCCTTTTTAATTTTTCTTAAGACATAGTTTCCTTTTTCCTTTATCAAGCACCTAAACAATGAAAAGCTGAAAGATTTTTTGTTTAGCTTTTCATCTAAAAGAGTATATTAAGTTGCTTTACACCTAACTTATTGAGCCTCTTACTTATCTTTTGGGAGCTTGGTGATTTGGTGGTATCAAATTAGTGGGTCCATCCATGATGGTTTGGTTTGTGTCATTGCTATTTTTATGACCACAACCTTATAGCTTAGTTATTCTATATTTTCTATTATGATCAGTCTGTTAGTTTTAAGATTCCAAAATAAGTGAAACATAGAGAGCTCATATACATATATATTTTTTATCTTTGGAATTTTTATAAGTTCAAACTCAACTTAAACTTTAGTTAGATCATCTTAGATTCCTTTCACCTCTGTACATATTTAGTCATAGTTTCCTCTTTAGTTTCATACTTTCCTATTACTTGCCCTACAAAGAGTTAAGGGTGGTTATACACCTTTAAGTGTTTAATTTTTAAGGCTTTTACTATTTCTAAGGTGATGACAAATGTTTCATATTTAACCTTATTGTTTGAAGTTAAAAAGTTAAACTTTAACATATACTTAAGAACAACATACCAAGGAGCTTGAAAAACAATTTTGGCTCCACTTTCATCTTTACTAGAATACTTGTCCATATCTATAGTTCATGGGATAAGATTCTAGAAGGTGTTTTTGCCTTTGTCAAAACTTGTGCACTTATTAATGAAGTTAGGTAGTGTCTGGCCTTTCATGATTTTCTTAGGCTAAAATTAAATGGGATTTATGTTATTAAATAGCCTACTACCATTTTAAACAACAGAACTCATAAAATTTAATGTTAACACACGAACATCCTCTACCAATAACTCAATCCTTATGTTCTCTTGTGTTGAAGATTGCATGGCTCAAACCACTAAGAGGCTATTAAATTCTATATAAACATCAATTAAAGATAGTTTAATTACTTTCTAAATAACTATATAGATTGCTAAGAGCTTAATAACTTTAGTGGACAAATTGCCAAATATACCTTTTGAAAGAATGAGTATTAGTCTTATGTTATTCCATCCTTGCCTAGGCCAATTGCTAAATCTATATTAAGCTCAAATATGGCTGCCTTTAGTGGTATTCAGTGAGTTTGTTCTTAAATTGATATGATTTAGAGAGGTGCCTTTTGTTTGTGTTTGAAATTACAATATAAGGTAGGAGTGATACCAATAGCCATTTGGGGAGTACTCTACTTCCCTTCCATTAGTAATTATTTTGTATTCATTATAATGCCTAATCCATCATACTTACTAACTCTAGCACTTCTTTTTCACAAATATCCAACAAAGGCATATACTAGTCAAGGAATTTGTTTGATACCATCTCATTAACTTATAAGCCAAAAGGATTAGGAAACCAAACTCTCTCTACTTATAGGCAACACAGCAAAACATTAGAAATGGTCATACTAACCCTTATGCATTTAACACATCTCCCATTAATCAATATAAACTTGTATACTAAATTAGCATTATTGGTAAAAACTCTTTGCAAGCTATCCATACAAAATGCTTGACCTTGTTAAAGATTTGTATGTTTTCTTCCAACCATTAGCCTTTAAAGATAAGTGGGCACCATTGATGCCAATATATATATATCCATACAAAATGCTTGACCTTGTTAAAGATTTGTATGTTTTCTTCCAACCATTAGCCTTTAAAGATAAGTGGGCACCATTGATGCCAATATATATATATATATATATATATATATATATTCACATTTCATTGTGTTGGTCCCTCTAAAAGTATTTGAGAGCTCTTTAATGACATAAAATGTTGTTTCACTAAATTCCAATGCCATCATTTGGTATATAAGTCAGTTAGTGAAGCCAAGAAATTGGTTTCCAACTACACTCATAGGATTATAACTTATAAGCCATTTTGGTCAGATAGTTAAGGATTTTTCTAAATGGTAATCTTCTTACCATCCCTAATCAGCCATCAGAGATCGACACACAACAAAGCTCATGATTCCATGGTAATTTTCGACATATAGCTTAAATTATAACATATATTAGTATCTAAAAAGGAGCTCATTAAGTAATAACAACTTTACAAGACTTTAGAGACTAATGAGCTATCATTAGTTATGAGTCATAAAGCTTGTTTCCTCACAATTCCTAGTTAAAGTCATTTAAGTCATAAAAGTCTAAGGCATTAATCGATTTAGACTCTATCATCTTAACTTATAATGCCCAATGAATCTTTCTTTTCATGTTGAAACTCAACATAAAATGAGTAGCCCAAAATTTCATGGACCAAAAGGACCGTTAAAAGCTTAGAAGGAAATTTTAGAAGACTTAGTTTATAAGTATAATTCCACTATTAAGATATTATGTGAATTATTTAAAAATTACATAATTATTTAAGAATTTTTTTTGTTTATCAATTAATGTTTAAAGTTTTTTTTCATTTAGGTTAGGGTTATTGTTTTCTCAATTAGTTAGATTATTTTAATTATAAATACGTATGTAAGTTGAAGGACTAAATTGTCTCAGTGAATAAACACTTGCAGAAAAAGACACAGTCTTTTTCACTATCTTTCCCTTTAAGAAATCTTATTTTCTTAAGATTAATTAAGTATGAGCCTTGTTTTCACTAAATGCTACATCAAGTGGCATCAATGTTAATCTTACTTATTCTAATGATAACATGAGATGAAAGGAGTATTAAGTGGCATCAAAGTCGATCTTAGTTATTCTAGTGATAACATGAGATGAAAGGAGTAGCAATCATCCTCTAATAAAGATTAGGGGATGTATGTTATCTAGTCAACCTTTATGGTTAAGAAGTGGCATTATAAAACGTTGGCCAAAGTTTTGATTAATTAAAATATGGATTATAAGTCATCACCAATCAATTTAAAGCTCTTGAGGTAAAAGGAATTAATAGGAACTAAAGAAACAAAAGGAATTAGGTTAAAGATTTCACTTGTAATCAATCTCTTACCCTACTAGTCCTTGTAAATCCATATGTATGTCAAACTTATGTGGTAAATTCTAACGAAGAAACAAATCTAAGTAAACGTAAGGCTTATGCGAAGTAATAAGGACAATGGTTTTTATGAGTACCTAAATTATGTCAAGTATAAACAACGATGACTTCAACATTTTAGGAAGTAAGATGAATATTGGCTAAAGGTAGATATCCCTATTTTTAATGAAAAACTTAATATTGAAAGTTTTATGGGCTAATTAGTTAAAGTAAAAAGGTTTTTTTAATTACATAGATATACTTAAGGAACATAAAGTTAGATTAGTAACTTGTCAACTAAAAAAGGGAGGTGTTTACTTAGTGGAAATGAACAAAAGATCAATGAAGAAAAGAAGAAAAAGCTCTAGTTAGAAACTAGTATATAATGAACCAATTTCTAAGAGGAACATTTCTTACTTTAGATTATAAGTAGATATTGTTTCAACAATATCAACATTGTAAACAAGACAACTGATTAATTAATAAGTACTAAGCAAAATTTTTTAGATTATCCAAATGTAACAATTTGATGGAATTAGAAAGCCAACAAGTTTTAAGATACCTTGATGGATTAAAACCAACTATTTAGGATACAATTAAGGTTCAAATGTTGTTGAATATATCTAAGGCTAAGAATATGACATTGAAAGCTAATATGATGTCATAAGAAAAGAAAAAAGTTGAATCTTTTTATAATTTTTTTGTTAATTTTAGCAAATTTGTGTAAAAGAAGGAAAAATAGATAACATTATGCTAATTAGAAAAGATGGTAACTAACAAACCCACAAGTAAATAATTGCTAACTAAGAAATTTGTACTATAAAATATTAATCCTTATAAGAATCATATCCTAGGCAAGTGCTAAAATGCAATGAGGTGAGCCATCATTCTAATGATTATCCACGTTAAAAGATGGTGAACATGGTAGAGCAATATAAAGTGGTTAGAGTTAAAGATAATGAAGTCCATTATTGCTCAAATGGCAAGGAATATGAGTATAAGGATGACAGATTGTATATATGGTGAGAAAGTTGATGCTAGCTTCTAAAAAGGAGGAAGACACTCAATGGAACAAGTTATACCATGCTAAGTGTATAATTAACAACACTTAACTTGATTTGATTATTAATAATGGTGGTTAAGAAAATATTGTTGGAATAAAAACTATTAACAAATCATAGCTACTAATAAAAAAGTACTCGAGTCCAAACACCATTTGATGGATGAAAATAGTTAGAGAAATCTAAGTGATAAAGCGATTTAAGGTTTCTTTCTCATTTGGCCGATACACAGGTGAGATCTATTATGATGTAAACATAGATGCTTGTCACTTATTTTTTGGGGTACCCTAGAAATTTGATGTTAATACTTAACACTTAAACAAAAAAAAAATGTTTATAGGCTTGAAAAGGATAAGGTAAAATATATATTACCGTATATAAAAGTAAGGTCCTAAACCAAGACTTTTTAAGTAAAACAAAGGACTTTTATAACAATTACCTACTTAGAACAATAAATTGAGGCTGTTATTGAAGAATCGAAAGAGGTTTATGTACTAGTGATGAAAGACAAAGTAACCAATAGTCCAGAGACAAATATTTCAAAAGCAATTAAGCCATTATTGATAGACTTCATTAAAATTGTATCAGAAGAGTTACTAGATGGATTGCCACTGATACATGTATCTAATGTCAGATTGATTTAGTTTTTAGAGTCAACCTCTTTAATATGCCATATTATTAGATGAGTTATAAAAAAAGTGAGATCTTAAAGGAGAAGGTAAAAGAGCTATTGTGAAAAAAGCATATCAAAAAGAGTTTAACCTTATATGTAGTACTAGTTTTGTTAACTTTAAAGGACGTTAACAATTGGAAGTTATGCATTAATAATTAGGCAATTAACAAGATCATAATTAAGTACAAGTTTCTAATTCCCAAGTTGGATGATATGTTAGACCAATTATATGGATCCAAAGTGTTTTCAATGATTGATCTTCAAAACGGCTACCATCAAATCAAGATTAGGTTAGAAATAAGTGGAAAACTACATTTAAAACTCAAAATGGTCTTTACAAATAACTAATAGCTATTTGGTCTCTTGGATTCTCTTAAGACCTCTATGAGGTTAATGAACCAAGTACTAAACCTTTTTATTGGCAAGTTTATGGTTGTATACTTTGATGATATTTTTATTTATAGTTGATTAATAGATAATCATATTTTACACTTGAAAAGGGTGTTAATGGTGCTTTAAGAAAATAAGTTAAATTTGAACTTGAAGAAATGCAATTTCATTACTGATAAGTTACTTTTCTTAGGGTATATAGTCAATTCTAATGGTATCCAGGTTAATGAGGAGAAATTATGGACAATTTAAAATTGATCTACTTCTAAAATAGTAGGTGATATGAAGAGTTTTCATGACATATAAACCTTTTATTAAGGATTTATTTGCAATTTTAGTAATATTATGACACCTATTACTGAGTGTCTTAAGAAAGAAAAATTCTAGTGAAGATGAAGGAGAATAATGTTTTGCTCTTATTAAGGAGAAATTATGTATAACTCAAATGCTAACCTTATTTAACTTTGATAAGTTATTTGAAGTTGAATATAATGTCAAAGAAGTTAAAGTCGATGTTATTCTTCTTCAAGAAAAGAGACCAATTGCATATTCCAATGAGAAACTTAATGAGACTTGACAAAAGTGGTCCACATATGACAAAAGATTTTATGCAGTTATGAGAGCTCTAACGCATTAAGGATATTACATGCTGATGGTTTTCATATCTATGATGGTTATTTGATATGTGAAAATTAAGTTTGTATTCAGTGATCTTCATTGAGGGAGAAAATTGCTTATGAACGGTAAAAAAGTGGTCTTTTAGGACATCTTAGGCATGACAAGATAATTGTTAATGTCTAAAAGCAATATTATTAGCCATAGTTGAAAAGGGACCTCGACAAATTTGTCTAGTGATATTATTTTTGTTAAACAACTAATGACCAATTACAAATACTAAACTTTATATTCCTTTGCCTATTATAGACAATATTCAGGAAAACTTGTTTATGAATTTTATTTTAAACTTATCCCATATTTAATATGGTATAAGTTCTACATTTGTTGTTATTGACAAGTTTTCCAAAATAAATCATTTCATTCTTTACAAAAAGGACTTTGATGCTTGAAGTATGGTTTAGTTCTTCTTTGAGGAGGTAGTACACCTACATAAAGTACCTAAATTCATTATTTCTAACAATGACACTAAGTTTCCTAATCACTTTTGAATCACTTTATGGAATTTGTTTAATTCATCCTTGAAGTTTAATAATGCAACTTATCCTCAGATAGATAGTTAGAGTCGCTGAATAAGACCCTAGGCAATTTTATTCAAAGCATTTGCAGGAACAAGTGAAAAAAAATGAAACTTTACTTTAGTTCAAACAAAGTTTGCTTACAACATTATAGTTTATAGTGTTATAAGGAAGTTTTTTTCTCTATTGTTTACACTAAATGTCCATAACATACTTTAAAATTGGTCAAACTTCCTTGAATTCTAGGCTTTAACATTGTAATTGAGCATTTTGTAAGCCATTTGCAATCTATCTAAGCTAAGGTAAAACAAAAGTTAGAGATTGTTAACAAGAAGTGCAAGAAAGCTATAGGCAAACATTGAAGAAGTAAGCCATTTTAAGAGGGTGACATGGTGATGGTATTTCTTTATACATAATGATTTCTTGTTAGTTTCTACAACAAGTTGTAGACTAAAAAGTATGGTCTTTATTAAGTGTTAAAGAAAATCAATGACAATACCTATGTGATTAATCTACCTGAGGTATGAGAGATTTCAAGTACCTTCAATATTTCAAATATTTGTCCACTCTACTTAGTTAATAAGCCTTTTTATCCAAAACTTAACTTCAACTCAAAGTTGAGTTTTTCCTAAATAAAGGGGATTGGCATAGAATAAATAGCCTAAAACTTCATAAACCAAAGGGACCATTAGAAGCCCAAAAGGAAGTTTTATAAGGCTTGATTCCTAAGCATAATTCCACTATTAAGGCATTTTATGAACTAATTTAAAATTATACAACTATTTAGAAATTCATTTTTTGTTTTTAAGTGCTTTCTTTTTTAGTTAAATATTTTACCAATTAGTCATTAAAGTGTTTTTCTTTTTAGGTTAGAGTATTTTCCCAGTTAAATGATTTTATCTATAAATAGGTATATAAACCTAAGGGTTAAACCATTTAGCGAATAAACACTTTTAGAAAAAAACATAGTCTCTTTCACTATGTTTCCCTTTAGAAAATCTCATTTCCTTAGGTTTAATTGAGTATTAGTATTGCTTTCACTAAATACTGCATCAAAACTAATTAACTAGTAGGGCCGATGCAGTGCAAATTGTTTTACGCATTAAGAAGCAACTCATAAGATAGGTGAGAATTGCCTCAATCACTGCCTTAATCAAGAATTCCTTGCTAGCATGTAATAAAAGTTTTTCCCATCATCCATACAACTTTTTTTGTACATTGGCATAAACTAGGCTAAAAATCCTTCTTTTGGAGAAACCCACCACTATAAAAGGACAGATATTTCTAATGGCTTGTTATTATCATTACTCTCACACAACTTTGTATTGCATTTCTCTCATTTGCTCGTATGTTACAACTAAAAGAAATTTCAATTTTTTGTATGTTGATTTTTTGCCTAAAAGCCTATTAATATTGAGAAAGAATAGGTTGAAGTTGCCTACATTATGATAATGTGGCTTCTATAAACAACAAGCTAGCATTTACAAAAATAAATAAATAAATGAGTTATCACTGGAGCCCACTTATAAATTCTTAGTCCATAAACTATCCTAGGATTGGAAGTGTTATCTATAAAAGACAACAAACCTTCTACACAAAATAGAAACAAATATAACAAGGGAGGGTTCCTTTGTCTAAGCCCTTTTAAAGGACGAAAGGATTGCCTTGCAATAGAATTCACCATAATAAAATAATAGATAGATGTTACTGCATGACTAACTGCACCTATTTGAAGCAAAACCCATTTTAAGCATAATGGTTTTTAGGAAAACTCATTTTACACAATCAGTAGCCTTACTTTTTTCAAGCTTCAACATCATGTAGCCCTTCTTTCTTTGTACTTATGCTGCAAATGGCGGAATGTCTCAAAAGCTATTAAAGCATTATCTATGCTTAGGCGTCCAAATACAAAAGTACTTTAACATTTCAAGATAATCTGAGGGAGAACAACTTTCAAAATTTTTGCATATGCTGAAAAGCTGGAAGTTGTTACACTTTTCTAGTGAGGCCACCTTTTTTATACGACATACGTAAGTGTGATTGATAGACCTAGAATCACCTTGATGGTTTAATATATCAAGAGCTACAACTACCACATCTTCACCTATGATATGATATGCCAAAAAAAGCAAGCATACTATTGAGTTTGAGTGCTTTTTTCTAGTGCATTTGCTCCAAACTTTTGTGAATTCCTTAACCAAGCTTTATTTGGCTAGTCACTTATGTGTGTATAGTGTTCAAGACCAGCAACAAATTGGACAAGCCTTGAGCCTCAAATAATTGCTTGTGGTAGGACACTAGGGCTTGTGCAATCTCATTGTTAATTCGAAGGACCTACCCATGCCATTAAGGAGTCTTCAAATGAAATTTCTTTTGTTAAGGATACATAAGAGTTCAAAATCAGGGAGAAATTTGAACTAAATCCAAGTAAACAGCAAATTCATGGGTTTAACACTACATTTCAACCTAAAATCTCAAGTCATTTGATTTATGAGTCCTTCCTATTTATAAGCTACTTACTTCCCCCTCTTACTTCCAATGCGAGATTTCTTAACTACACAATTCATAGTTTAAATGCTAGCAATATTCTCCTCAAGCGTAAATCTCTTCCGCATTAGGCTTGTTATCCTTAAGCATGTCACCACTTCACTAAGCCCGTTTGCAAGCCAACCTTGCCTCGTTTGATCTTGGAGTGTGTCTGCTAATACTTGAAGAGTTATACTCGGATACCCACGTGTTACCACTACTTTTTCCAAAGTTACACCTCACCACTTAACAACTCATCTATTTTGAATCGAAGCTCCCGAAGGGCAGTGAGATTGGTGACCAACGGGTCGAGCATTTCAACCTTTATTTGTTGCACTCTTCGGTTTTATAAGCCAGCATTAAATTTTCCAAGCGTGTCATTTTTATTCTATCAAATTCCTACTACAATAAATCACCATGTTAGTTAATTAGGTTGCCAAAAATAGATGTTTTGGCTGACCCCAGGATACAACCTCCATTGTCTCATAAGATGGTTCCCTTAACCAGACATTTTTAAAGCGAAAAACCTCTTTTTCTCGGGAGCAATCACAACCAAAGAAGCCAACTTGATATCCAGAGGATTGTGATCCAAACCAGACGTGGTAGATAATTTACTTTGACATAAGGATATCATTTCATAAATTCTAGCGTTGCGAAGGCTCTATCTAAATGTTCTTGAATATTCTCATCATTTTCCCTCCCAGTTGTCCAAGCGAAATCAAAGCCCTGAAAGCCAAGATTAGACAAATTGCACTCATTCATAGGGTTTTGGAACCGGTTCATAAAGTCATCTGGTCAGTGCCTTCCACTTCGTTTCTCAAATGAAAACATGATCTCATTGAAATCTCCCTCAAAATGCCAAGGTTTTTAGAGTCTGATTTTTGAGATTGTGAAGTAATCTCCACATAGTCAACTTGCGTCCGTCCTTCTGCCATCCACAGATAACTGTGAACGTCCATTTTGTTTTTTGAGAACATCGACTCATAGACTTCCGTCCCCTTTTGACATCCCACATGTTCTAACTTGATACTTTGTCTCTTACCTCAAGAAGCATGCAAATTGTGGCCATATGGTATAGTTTGCCAGAGATACGATTTCCCGCCAGCCTCCTCCTTAGTGACTGAATCGCAATCCTTTTTCACATGTCCCAAGCAACCACAAAGCGAACAGAAATTCGGTAGCTTCTCGTATTTGAAATTAATCTACACTCTGTCCTCGCTCTTCTTCTTCACATTATTCCTTTCATTAATGGGTTTCCAACATCAAACAAAACCATAAATCTTAAATACCTTCCCCAGCTTCCTAGGTGTTCTTTATCTACCCACAAGAAAGTTCCAATTTGGTTACCAGGAGTAGTAGCTGTCGTCTTAGACATAGCATTATAGTCTTCGACTCAGAAAAGAACCCAAAACGAACTCACTTTCAACGGCTGTTCATCCCCCTTAATCTCCTTTAAGATTAATACTTGTTTATCAAATACCCACGAACCCTTATCCAAAACAAATTGTCTATTCGATGTGCTGGAGAACTGAAAACTAAAAAGATTATTGTCCAATTCCTTTGCCTCCATAGTCTTCTTTGGTTTCTAGGTCAACTGCATCATGTTGAGCAAAGCTTTCACATTGAACGGTTTCTCCATCCACAGACATCTAAGAAGACCATATCTAGCCAAGTCTTCACTCTAAAGATCACGATCATCAGACCCGATCTCCACCAATGTCCTCCTCCTCACAAAGATGCGTGTTTGGATTTTGCAGTGACTTATAATTAACAAAAAGGGAAATCCCTTCTCTAAGAAGTTAGAGCCAAATCTCATAGGCCCATGAGAAGCAACTTGCACGCAAGCAAGATGCTAAAATTCTCAGGGAGCCAGACATGAAGGTTAAGTGATTTAGCTTTAATCAGACTGAAACTTAATCTGCTCAGATCAATAATAACACTTGATAATGCTGGAAGAAGGGAAAAAAAGCATCCATGTGCAATTATAGTCTGAATTTTTTTGTGTTCCTTTCTGTTTGATAAGTGGTTTGAATAAAATAGCGATACCAATTTTCGAGACTAAAAATCAAAAAAAAAAAAAAAGAGCAAATAAAAAAGTTCAGTTTAAATTATTAATAAGCAAGTCAAATGTATACCTTGTTAAAATTTTCTTACAAGCAAATTATCTTATTTATCTTACATTAATAGGATAGAGGGGAAGCTAAGAGAAAGCTTCCCCTTAATTCCAACTACAAATTTTATTGACATGGCAAAAATTTTGACTCATTTAATTTTTTATATTTCTTATATATATCATGCTTATATTTGTCATTGGTCTCCTTCTTTTTATGCGTATTTATTAATATTTATTGGAATTAATATCCTAGTTGACAAGGTGAGGAAAGTTTCTCCTTAATTGGATAAAATAGATTGTTTAGGTGGTAATGTTGTCTAATAAATCGTTTATTAGAATTAATAACAAATTTATTTTTTAACATAAACTGTTATTACTATTCCCGCACTCTTGTCCCGCTTCTCTATAGCAACCCAAATACCACTGCTTCTGCTGCCCCGCTGCTTTCTTCTTTTACTGTTCTTTCTCAAAATTATCAACAAAATCTTCATGTGCGCACAGGGTATTCATGTTTCTTGCCTAATCCATCAAATCTGATCATCTGATGATCCCTTGTATCTTGTTTCATTGCCGGGTAATTCTGTTCTTCGCATTCTCTCTCCCCGTTTTTTTCTGTTTCTTTGTGATATATTGGCTCTTCAAATCTAAATATCGATGCTTATGTTGAGATGAGTCAGAAACCTAAAACTTGAAAAAAAAATTAAATAAGTCGAAATAGATAGTATATTCATAAATTTAATATTATATATATTTATTTATTTATTTATTTATTTATTTAATTTTTTTTTCATTTATATGTTATTTATTTTCTATCTTTTTATTTTTAAAATAAAATTTTTTAATCGCACAACTCACTCACGTATTTATAATTGAAATTTTAACAATTTAAATGTCACGTAAATTTTGGAATTATTATTCTCGCCCATATATTTACTTTCTAAGAAGTAACTCCTTTAATGGATTTACAAAGACATATTTTCCCGAGGGATTGAAGCTCGTGGCTATTTTGTGGCTGTTAAATTGCTATTCTGTTTTTGATATTGTCTATTTGATATGCCTTTGATTATATTGATGCAAATGAGAGATATGGCACTGACTCTTCTCTTTGTTGCATTTCTTTTCAGGTTCCCTCCTTGCTGAAACTATAAGGTATTATTCATGGGCATATTTTGCGTGTTAGCATGATTTCTCATTGATTTCTATGTTTGAGCTCCAACATATACAGCTTCCCTTTGAACAAATTGCAAGCCTGGCGCTGGGCACCCTCGTATTATATAGATGGCGAGGGTGGACTGGCAGTAACGGTTTACTGGCAGTAACGGTTTACTGGCTTTGTTATTATATTGATTTCTCATTAGCACACTTTAAGTCTATCTTGACTTCTCTTGACTCGTGGGTTTTGTGGTTGCATTTTCTGCAATGGTAATACTTTCTACTGCTTCCCTTAAAAAAAAATTGTGAGATAAAGATGGAAATTTCATTTGTACAGCTATTATGAAATTGCATTAATTTTAGTCAAATTATTGGCCTTGACCCAAGAAGTTTGAGATTTAATTATACATCTAATTAATCAATTTTGGGGTTGTCAAATGTGCAGGGCATGCCTCTGCTAGGCCGGGTCAACCAAAATTAACCACTTCTACATTCTGTCACGAGATTATTACTCTCTCCCCAAAAGACAACTTTTTAAGGTGTACAGTACCCACATTTATATACTCTAAGATTCCCTTTTTCCTATATGATGTGGGAGATAGATTTCATACACCCATCTGTCACACTCTCTCCCACTGAATTCATCGACGTTCCTGTCGAGGATCGAGATCTCATCTTACCACTCCTTTCGCACGAAGCACTTAATAGGAGACATCGGCATAAGGGTTGGCTCTGATACTACTTGTCACGGGGTCATTACTCTCTCCCCAAAAGACAGCTTTTTAGGGTGTGCAGTACTCACATTTATATGTCCCAAGATCTCCTTCTTCTTATTCGATGTGAGAGACAAATCTTATACACCCGTCCGTCACAATTCTCATGTAAAATTCTGTACCTCTATCTTCACATTATAGGTATATCGACATGGGCATTCTTAGAACTTTGCTGATTCTATTAATGAATGAGCACCACTTGCATTTTGCAATCTAAAAACATTGACAAGGCCAATGATACAGGGGAGATGGATTTAATAAAGGCATGAGCAATGGAACTAACGGAATCATTTGTGGATCCCGTAAATTGAATACAAAACGCAATTGAAAATAACAATACAATCTTTTGTACTCTAGCAATAACTTCTTAAGAACTAAACTGAATTGTTTACATCTTTCTCGTTACGCAACTAAATTCATATAAAAATTTTTTAACGAATATTCTAAATCCGCTTATCTCTAGTGCATACGTATTGAGTTAGTATCACACGTATGTTTCTTTTCTCGCATTCACGTCCCATCCCACCTTCCCCGACAAGCAACCACTTCTACCTACCCAATAGATTATTGTTGACAGCTTTTATCTTGTGCGTAGATGTTGATTCACACTTTCTTGAAACAGAAGTTTCGGTGGGCGATTCGGCAGGCCTTGGATATTCTCAGAGGGTCGGTATCAGTACCAGTTCGAAGATAGCAATAGGCGGATACTGGACAAAGGCAAAACGATGGCTTCCTGTAGTATTAAAAGAGCATCTCACTTATGGCTTTGTAGTCATTTACAATATTTAACAAATTAGACTTTTATTTTTGAGATTTTAAATTTGATCTTGAAAAGGAACATAACATTTATAAAAATAATAAAAAAAAATTACTCTATTACATAATTTATAGTTTAATAACATTTTTAATAGATTAAAAAAAAAAAAAGAACCTCTTCCTCTCAATGAGATTCAGATTCAAATTGTGTGATCCTAAAATCGCAATAGGATCTAGACATTTAATAAATGCGTTCGAAGTTAAACGGATTATTTAGGGCCAAACCGAAATAAAACCATGGGCAAAACATAAAATTAAATTGACTAAATTTCGAAAATAAAATAAAATTCTATAATTCAGATAGAAAATTGGATACGATGGCCAAGGAGAAAAACATCAAATTTGATCGTAGTCTAACATAAGTCTGAACCGAAGAAACTAAATTTGTTGATTAGGTTCAGTACGTAGTAAATTTATACTGAATCAAATTTCGCTCAACCTTCCGTCCTCCTTTTCCTATATATATATATATATATAACACTGAAGTACACTTGCAGTGCCAAACATTGTGGGAACAATGACATAGTTGTGTGGGGAGTTTAAGACATTGATGCACTTCTCGGACCAGATTCTCCACCGCGACGGGTATGTCTGGTTGATTTGATAGCTAAATGGCATGTAGTGTGTAGGTTACAGCTAAGCCTGCAAGCTACAGTTGAATTTTGAAGTTAATAACGAATAATTTAAAAACGAGTAATAGCTGCTGAACAAAAGTTTTGGATCATCAGAAAATTAAACCAAACTAGTTCCTTACCCGCGTGTAGCACAGATCTCATTTTAATTTATTTATTCATAAATTACTATGAAATTACTTTATAAATTATTGAGTATGAATATTATAAAAATTATAATGTTAAGAGAATCATATCAATATATATATATATATTTTTTTTTTTAATTTTTTATTCTTTACATTATGCAGGTATATATTGAATATATATGCATATTATGTATACATAAGCAAAATTTATAATATATGCTAAAAAAAATCTTGGTATTTATAAATTGTCTGTAAATTTAAAAAATAAATATAAAAAATAATTATAATTCAATGAAAATTTATCTCAAATAAACAAATAATTTAAATTCAGTCATTAATTTAACTAAAATGCAACAATTAACTATCATATTTACAATCAAATCAAAAATTAAAGTCTCAAATTATAGTAATAAAGAAAGTAAAAACTAAAAAGGTGACCTGTTCAACATTGGGAAAATTGTAGTTTCCATGCATGTGGAGTCCCGAAAAAATCTTTTGATGCATTGCTTGTCATTTGTGCTCCCTTGCTTGTTGTGGGCTCTTCCATTCTCAGGGTTGTTGATACTTCGTGATAAACTATACAAGGCCCTTTGCTAGTCTTGATACATCCTCTCGATGCACTCTCTCTCTCATCCGCCGTGTTTTCTTGCCCATCCAATTTTCTTCACCTTCCCACCTGCCATTGTGTTGCTCAAGAGATACATATACTAATAAAATGGCAATCAGAAAGACAGAAAGCAAGTCATCCCCTTATGTTTCCTTATTTTTTTCTTCTTTTAATTTCTAAGAAAGGAATTGATCTCTATAATTATGGTAAGTCTTGATGTGAATATTGATTTTATATAAATTCTCGGTGTTCATAAGTTTCTAAATATTGATTTTATATACTTTCTTTTTGAAAAAAGGATTAATTTTAGTAATTATGGTATGACTTCAAAATTTATTTTCAATATTTTTAAAATTAGACAGAACTAGTCGATCAAATTTTAGTATTGAAACCAGAACTACCTATTCAAACCGAACCACCGCCTTGAGGTTCGGCTCCAGTCCTTCTAAATCTTGAAATCGGATTCAAAATCGCACTCAGTCATAGTCATGCTTTTTAGGGCCATGGTTTTTTGCTTTGGCTTTCTAGCAATTTGATCAGTTTTAATATTAACACTACCCTAATAGAAGGATGATATTAACCAAGTATTTAGTTGTGTAAATACACTATTTAATAGACACAATGTAATATGTATAATATGAGATTGCATTTAATATTATTTAAATAATATTTAATGTCACATAAATCTTATACCAAATTTTAGTTTATTTGTATATCATTTTATTATGTGTTACTAAAACAGTATCTAATTAGTTTTCTATTAATCAAAGCGTATGAACAATCGTAATGTTCTATTCCTTTGGTTTAGTGTGTCGAAGAACCTCACCGACCACATGACATAGGAAACTCAAGTTTAGGCGAAATTGATGGAAATTTACCAAAGCATATCCACATGACGTATCTCGGCTAAACTATGTTCGCTCGAGTTCAAGTGTTTTTTTATTACTTTTATTTTTAGATGTAAAATAAAAATTTATATCAAATATATAATATTAAGTTTTAAATTTATTAATATATTTGATATAAAAAATTACTCAAATTTAATAATATTTTTTATAAAAAAAATTAAATGAAAATATTAATGAATAATATTAAATTTAATTTATAAATATAATAATTAATATATTTATAAAATATGTTTTAAAAAATAAAAAATATTATCTTTACTGAATAATTGTTTGGTCTAAGTGCTTTTCAATTCATTAGTGGACTATTGCACATTTGCAATATTCACGTTAAAAAGCCGAGCAATGCTAACTTTTTGTGAATGCAAACAAAGGCGCCGAAGGCCTATACGTAGCACTTGCGTAATACATTTTCTAGGCGTCCAATCAAGAGAGTTTTGCACCTTTTCGTCCGTAAGGCCAATAATGCAGCACCTCCATGGCTGGAGGCAAAGGTTGGGTGGCCATCGACCCTCAAACCAAAGCTGTAAAAGGGGGTAGGGGATGCCAAGCAAAGATATGAAGGCAACTACATGACAATAACATCGACCCATAAATGATACGGACACTAAGATTAGCTGATGAATTTAGCAAATGTGTATTTAAAAAAAAAAAAAAACTTAAATTATATGTATGGAAAACTTGATTTAAGCAGATGATCCTTTGGAATATACTGGCAGCAAATGGAATGCTCGAAAAAGATGCAAACTTCCAAACGGAACAGTTAAGCACCGAGGGAACCTACTGGATCATGACCCTTTGGGTCACCATGTACCGATTACAAGATTCTCACTTAGCCCTATAGACGTGCTTGTCAACGACCTATCGTGTGCCCTTAATCGGCTCCTTTCTGGCTTGCCCTCAGCAGAAGGCAAGGAATTAAAAAAAAAAAAAAAAAACGAAGGAAAACCTTTTATATTTCCTTTTTTTAAAAAAAATAAAATAAAATTTCCATTACTTAGATTATATGTTATACTTAAATACACTCTTTTATGTATAACTTTTAATTTAGAACTCACTTAAACTGGAAGAATGAACAAGTCATATTTACTTAAAAATAACAAGATTTTTATTTATAATTATTTGATTAAAAAAATTTTAATATTATTTTTAAAAATTATTTCAATTAGAAATTATTTGAGTTTATTGCAATTATACGAAGGAAAACCATTTAATTATGTGACTAAGCATCACGCTATCCGTGGCATAGAAATGCATGCTCCTACAAGCTGTGGAGCTATATGTATAGTATCAATTTGTGATCGATGTGTAATTATATATATATATATATTTATTATTATTATTATTTTATTTTTTATTTTCCTCGCCCAATTTTTATTTTCATTTTTATCCATTCGAGACCCGTTTGGCCCTCCATTGACAGATCTCTCGTCACGTACCAAATGCAAGAGCGGTTATCTCATGTGGATAACAATTTGTCAACTGCTCATTGACTTGCCCTTATGGCTAACATTGTTATTAGTACTAACTTGGATCGGGGCATATTGACCCTACAACGGGCACTCAATTTGGGTCTATAAGAAACGTAAGTTACATAATAGCTTAAGAGGTCCACTGGTGGCCTAACAAAGTGATGGGAACGAGGGCAAAAGGTTAGGTACAATGTGCCTTTTTTTGTCAATTAAAAGAATTCAGTATATATTTTCTACTATGCAAAGCATTATTTTGAGCAATGCAATATATATTTGTTCTAAGTAAATTACATTTTGGTTATTTGTAAAAAAAAAAAAAAAAACAAACAAACAAAAACAAAAATCACTGCAATCGACTGCACATCGCACCTATTTTTTTGAAACTCCCCACCTTTTAAGATCAATTAATGTGTTGAAGATTTAATGTTCCAGCATTAAAAAATTTAGCATTATAGTAATTAAATAATGCTATTGCCATATAAAAAATTGTTAAGGCTTAAGGAAAAACTATTTTGAAGAGCTAATTAAGATAACAAAATGTTGGGATTTTAACCCCGTATCACAAAAGTCGAGTTAATCATTGATGCTCACACTCAAATTCAATGAAAATAAAATTAAACAAGATGAAATACATGTAAATAACGAAGATTTACTTAGTTTGACCAATTTCTACCCATGTCCACGGAGAGAAACATCTATTATGCGAGAGATTACATTGCAGAATGTTATTGCAATCTTCACGGAAATAATCAAACAAACTAGAAGAAAGTATCAGAGTTTAACGTAGTTCAGTTGATGGAAAAGATTGAGAGAATAAATTTATTATCAGAGAGTATGTATTATAGGAAATAAAAAGTGTCGCTTTTTGTTCTCGAGCTCTCTCTCTTTTTTATAACTCTAGTATACCTCTATATATATATATATATATAGAAGAAAGATATAAAATTTGAACTAAAATTGAGTAATTCTAACCTAATTAAAATATAAGGTATATTCTAACACAGAATCTGAAACCTTATTTTTAATACGTAACTCAATTTTCTTGTATATTTATCTCATAACCCAATAGACGATACGTCTGATAAAATACTTATCATAACACTCTTACCAAGAAACATCACAGCTTCTTACTCTCGTTCAGACTGGAGACAAAAGGCATTGCCGTGCCCGTCTTCTTCTTATAACACAAAGGTCCTTATATAACGAACCAAGACCCGAAATGGGGTCAAGAGGGTTAACAAAATTTAATACCATATATGAGCAATTTTATCACAAAATATGCATGCCTGCGTCTTCACCCGGAGAGGATGATTCCCTTTAAACGTGAAAGGAGCTGACCAAAGGAAAGAGAAATAATTTCTTTTACCACATTTAATGCAACACCATGTAACCACAAAAACAACACATTAGACCGATTAGCAATTGCTTTGTTTTCTTTTTGCACCCCGTACGATTTATCCTTTTGTGCATTTCTATCTTATCTTTTATCACACAGGATGAATTATTCCAACACAAATTTCGCTCTACCCTTAAATTTTACACATTATTATTATTTTCCTCCAATGACAAATCTTTCATCATTTTAGAGGGCAAAAGTCATGCAATTTATAATGGAATCAAAGGAGTTTTCCTATATAGGCTTTTGTGTATGTTGGAAAATATAGAAATACATAAATGTAAAGAAAATTAAATTAAAGAATAAGGACATAAATTTGAGATATACTTAATATTATTTTTAAAGATAATTTTTGTCCATATAAATAATATTTTAGTACAGCAAATTACAACAGTCATTCTCTCAAAATATGACAAACATTTCCAATAATGTATACTTCATATAGTGATACAACACAAATAGCATCGGTCTTGTTAACCCAACAATTATAATTTGTAAAGAGATAAAGTAAGGAAAAATGCTTCTTTTAGGTGTATCTTGGATGGAGAAAAAAAGTTCTTTTATATCATTGTTAGTTTAATATCTCATTAAAATAAATATTAAAAATAAAAATAATAACTAGTGATAATAATATGTGATTTTATTATTATAATAATTAATTTTTAATAATAAAAAATAATTAGTTAAAAATAATTAATTTAATTAATATAATTTAATAAATTTAAAAATTTTGGTTTGAGTTTACTCCACTCGTTGAGGTCATATTAGGGTTTGTATATTAGGCAATGGTTTGAATTATTCTCTTATGTATGAAACTTTTTTCATATCTTTTTTCTTTTGTGAGGTAAAAAAATAAATATTATTTTATAAATAAATATAATAAAATTTTTCATTTTTAATGTAAAATATAATTTTTTTTAAATATACTTATTTTCTAACAGTATACACACAGTAAAGCAGTAGAAACAGTTGGCAAGAATTTTATTATGTGGTACTAGATCACAACTAAACACAATGAATTAGTGGTTCAATCATATCATATCCAAATTGGTCACATCAGTCAGCGGTCGAAGCAAGGGCATCTACTTGCTAGAAATAGATTGACCATATGAAATAGGCATAGACGTGCAGAAGTAGTCAACCATAAGATATCGTTCAAAAGATCAGCTGCCTATTTGCACATACTTGAATGAAGGTTAGACTAATCATCCATCCTGGTGCGATCTAGCTAGCAAATATGCGTGTGTTCTTATTTTTTTGTTTTATTTTAGTTTTCATTAATTGCAACAAAAAATTTTTTGTACTAACTTTCTTTTGGTTTTACGGTGATTAGTTTTTTAATCATTGATTAAAATTAAGAACTAATTTTTTAGTATTCGTTAAATATTATAATTATTATTTTATTCTCTGTTTATAATTTCAAAGTTAGTTTAATTATTTAAAGATTTAAGATGAAATTTTTAAGATTTTTTTTCAATTAAGTATTATAGATTAATTTTTTATTATTTCAATTAATTTAGTTTTTTTTCTTTATGGATTTTTAATTAATTTATTTTCTCTTTATGTCATTTATGTTATTAAACATTATGATTAAATTTATGATCTACCATCAAAACAAAGTAGAGATGGAAGACATTTTTAATAAAGACTATGTTACTTTCATTAATTTAATGAAAATGTGCAAGTTTCTCTTTGATGTAGATCAAAAGGGATTTACATTGATAACCAAAATGGCATGGACTTGTAGAGGGCCATTCATGAAAAGAAGAGTTTGAAAGATCATTTCCACTTACGACTTCATTTAAGATTGAATCCCCTACCATTGAAGTTTCCTAAACCTAGTCTGCACAAAAAAATGTGTTGTAGCATGATAAAATTGAGTAATATGATTGTAATGTCCTTAATCCTTCTCCCAATAATGATGATAATGCTAATAGTGTAATTAAACAAAGTGTTACACATATTGTTAGTGGTGTTACGTATAAAGTCTAAGGTTTAAGATCTTAGATGTGTTCCATTTGTAAATGTAAATGTTAGTAATGCAGTTGATATTTTTAAAAGTTCAAATATTAAGTATGTTAGAAAAAAGAAACCAATAATGCAAAGTAAAATTAAAAAATAATGTAGTTTTCAAAAGGTCAATGCATTTGTACATCCTTTTAAGAATTTACTTGTACGTGTTGAAGTTAGACTTGCAACTATTAGTAATTATTCTAAAGAGAAACAATCTGTAAAAACCAAAGTTTACTAAAAAAGAAAACAATAGCTTGTTGCTCATAAGTCTAATAGGATGAATAAAAGGGTTAAGCCAACACATATAAATGAACCTACTATTAATGATAATATATAAGTGGATGATGAGGACTTAGATTTCAAAGTGTCTAATGAGGAAAATAAATTTATTGATTCTAATGATGATGACTAGTTAAAAGAGGTTGTTGATGAAGATAAATTGTAAGAGAAATTGTTAAATGAAATAGGTGGCATGTATGATGTATGCGAGTAAGGTGGGAAAGTTGCAAGTGATAATGATATGTATGATTGTTTAGTGATGAATTACAAGACTATATTGATATTAATGGTGAACTTTGATAAAGATGGAAAAGAGAAAAATCAATTTGAAAAATGATGATCTAACATACATAATTAATAACTTACCTTTTAAGTATATAAAGAGAGGTAGAGTACAATTTAAGAAAAGACAAATTTTTAAAGATGTTTATCACTTTAAGGAAGTCTTAAGGGAGTATGTAATATAAGAGGAAGTCAATATTAGATACACTAAAAGCTAAAAACATGATATAAACGATAAATGTACAAATGTAGGATGTAACTTTTATATCTAAGCATCCATATTACCTAGTGGGAAGACTTTTATGTTAAAGTTACTAAGGAGTAGACATAATTGTGTTACAATTGACAAGTGAAGGGTGCCACATCAAAATAGATAGCTAGTGTTTGATTACCTTATTTTAAAGCTGATAATAAAACCAAACGATCATTTCAAAGGATTTTTATTTGTTTAAAGACATGTATTCATAGGTTTATATTTAGGTGCAAGCCATTTATAGTTAGGTGCAATTTGTTGGCAACTATCTTAATAAATGGAAACAAAGGGATTTTCCCTATTATATATACTATGATTGAATAATAAATGCAATGAGAGCTAAGACTTTTTCATAGGTTTTGTGTATGATTACATTAAAGTTACCATGAAAAGAAAGCATCTAACCTTTATGTCAAATAGACGGAAGGTATATAATGATATATTTTTTGTATTTATTTACTTTATAAATAACAAATAGTTTATTGTTTCAATTATTGGTAATTTTTTCATTTTAAATTAGTAATTGTTGCATGATTTGCATGTTTATGGAATCATAAGTATAATTGAAAAACATTTCTCAAAGATGACCTAGTATGAAGTTAAGGAACCTATTTTGGAAGGCTTGTAAAACTTATTGTTATAATAATCATATCAAAGCCTTTACAAAAATAAAAGCAATTGCACATAACAATGCCCCTTTGAAGTATCTTAAGAATATTAGTAATGTAAGTGGTTATTCGATATTAACGCTAAAAGTGACCACACTATTAACAACATGATACAATCATTTAACAAACGGGTTAGAAAGTTTAGGAAAAAATATGTTTTAACTCTCTTAAAGAATATAAGAGTGAAATTGATTGCTCAAATGTATAAAAGATATGCCAAAAATTACAACTTAGAAGGATTGAGTAACATTAAAAGTCAAAGAAGGATTAAAAAAAGTTTATATTACAACTAGATTCTTGAAATTGATTTTTGCCAACAACAAAGAATTACAAGTAATAAATGATTCAGATAAATTTTCTATGAATTTTTTTTTTTAAAAAGCAATTGTAAGAAATAGGTAGTTTTTAGAGTTCACTTTAAACATATGGTTACTTGTATTAACTATAATAAGAGAAGTTTAGAAGACTTGTGTGATAAGTACTTCACAATAAAGAAGTATATGGCTGCCTAAAATAAGGTTATTCATTCTCTTTATAAAACTAACTTAGATATTATGGATGGAGAAGAAATCATGTCACCCTTTAAGGTACAGAGAAAAGATAATAAACTAAAAAAAGAATCAAATGAGAAAAAATAGAGAGAGAGCTAAGGCAAAATAGAATTAGATCTTGCACATTTAAATGAAGAAAATATCAAAATTTTGGGCATAATACAAGGAAATGTACTAAAGTATACAAATTAACTTATTTATATTTTCTTATTTACTTACTATAAGTAATTTATAACTAACTTGTAACTAATTTGACAGTGTTGTTAAAATAACGAGCACAAGTGCTAGTAATTCAGTCCTAAGTACCATAACAATTATATTAGGTCTAGTAACTAAAAAGACAAAAAAAAAAAAGAAAAAGAGTCAATTCAAGCATTTAAACCAATAAGTATAAAAAGGTATATATGTCATACTTAGCCACATTAAATTGAATAATTGCAAAGGCATCTTATTGATTAAACTAACAAACTTGATTCATTTATGCAAGGAAAGACTTCTAAAGGAGCAACATAAGAAACATACACACCAAATTCATAGTGTTAAGTTTTATAGCCAACACAACAATTAGAGTAGAGACCAATTTTTCTTTTTTCATTTACTATAAATTGTTATAATTACTAATATATATAATATCATTGTACAATATAATAAAATTAATTTATTCATCTTCATAAATGCAATATTCATTTTTAAGTTATAAAGTTTGACATATACCTTCCTAAACTCTCCTTTTAATGATAGCACCTCACTTATTATTACTCTTACTCCCAATTGATTTGCTTAAGGTCCTACATAATTTAAATGTAATTAGTTGTTGCATTCATCTAACTTTAAGTGTTAAAAGGTAAACACCACCCTAAAAAGATTGTATCACAATTTTTATCTTTACAATAATAATATAGCTTATTTTTGTTTCTTTTTAACTCAAAAACTTTCACTGATGCTCTTTTATTGCATGATTTACATTGAATAATTTAAAATTTAGGCCCTTTAAAGTGTATGGAATTGGAGCTTGACAGAGGCATCTTGGTTGGCTGAGAAAGATTGCAAAAATTAAGAAGAAGAAAAAATCAATTTTTAAGGATAAAGTTGTAGTTTATGTTACTTCTTTTACTTGTTATTTATAAAACTTATGACAAAAGTTATATTTATAGTGTTTCTACCTTCTTCTTTTTCTTTTTTTTTTTTGGCTTATTGGTTTATGGAAAATAATACCTAACAACTATCTATTTGCCTATTTTATATGTATAGGTATTTTGATCCATTTTGGCTATTTATAATGATATTTTTGTTATTTAAATTAATAATCACTAATAGCAAGTTAGATAAGGATGCTTTTTGCTATTGCACATAAAGTTTATGATGTTTTTTGTAATTTTTGATAAATTTGAGTTTTTGTTTTTGGTAATAACTCCTAAATTTAGAATGTCCTATTTAAATTTCCCTATTACCTAAATAATAAACTAAAAAAATCAAGAAAAAAAATTTAAAAATCAATTAAGATAGCAAAGAAATAACTTTAACACTCTTCCTTATTTCTTTTGCTACAAAGTCTCATGCCTTTCCTTAGTTGTTCAAATCTTCCTTTTGGTAATGTCTTAGTCCATTTAGCCATAAGTGTTACAATGCATAAGAAAAATTTCCTTGCTTTTCTTGACTTCTCTAAGAAAGTAATATTTGATTTTAAAATACTTAGTTCTTTTAATGAAACAACAAATTATTAGAAATTGCAATAACTACTTGATTATCACCATAAATTATTATAACCTTTTCTTGAACAAAGTTTAAATTTGCTTCTAGCGTCCTTAACCAAAAAGTTTGGTTCATTATAAAAGCAACAATAACATATTCTACTTTTATTATTAATTGAGTAGTTTCCTTAAACCCTATGAAATAACTTGAACTAAGAGTAAACAAGTAACTTGAGATAGTTTTCATATATTGAAATGATCATGCTTAATTGCTATTAACAAAACTAACTAACTTTAACTTGTTAATTTTTTAAAACTAAACACTATAATTAATGGGACCCTTAATATGCCTCAGTACTTATTTTGCAACCTTGAAATGACATTCACTTTCATAATACATAAATCATGAAAGTAAACTCATATAATACATAATATTAAACCTTATAGCTATTAAATAAATTAGGTTAGGGATAAGACTTTTATACAAAGTTTCATTTGTTTTTTAAAAACATCTTTTTTGTTAAGTTTTTCATTCTACAACAATAAAGTACTTAGAGGCCTGTAATAGTCAATTTTAAATTTTTTTAATAGTTTTTTCATATACTTCTACTAACATATCAAAATCTCTTGTTAAGATTATAGGATTTCCATACCAAAAATTAAAAAAGACGTTCCCTTAAGTTTGTCATCTTAAACCTTTTTTTTTTCATTTAAACTTTAAATTGATTCACCAAGGCAAAATTGTTTCTTATAATAAGCAAATTATCAACATATAAAGAAACAATTAGTAAATTATTATTTTCAACCTCAACATAAAGAGTTGATTAACTCAAACTTTTATGGAATTCTAACTTAAGTAGGTGTTTATCAATCCTACCATACCAAGCTCTTGGAGTATATTTCAAATCATTCAAATCTTTTTTAATCATATAGATTTTATCTTCATTTCCTTTTGCCTTAAAGCCTTTTTGTTGCTTAATATATATTTCTTTCCTTAAAATAGTTCTTTAAGAATGCTAACTTGAAATCAGGCTAAACAATTCTCCATTCTTTTTTAGCTATCAAGGGTGACAACAATTAAATGGTGTTTAGTCTTACAACAAGTGTATAGGTTTATGAGAAATCCACATCAAACTATTAAACATATCTTTTGACCACTAACCTTACCTTATGTTTGTTAATCAAACCATCAATATTTGATTTAGTTCTAATCACCCACTTTACACTGATAGGTTTCTTGTGACTTGTTCTATTAATAAGAACCCAAGTTTCACTCTTTTCAATTATTTTTAGTTCCTTTATCATTCTTGTAATATTGTTTGAATTTTTTACTTCTTTGTTATATCTTGCAAGCTTAAGCACAATAATGTTACAATATTGATAAACATCAACAGGTGTTCTAATACCTCTTATAAGTTTATAATTAATATCTTCATCTCTAAATACATCAATATCCTTAGTTTGAATAGTTCTAGAGCAAGCTAGTATAATTTTCATAGGCTTTTTTTCTTTTTTCCTTTAATCCCAAGCTGCAACAAATTCATTAAACTTAATATCTTTGTTGATTCTCACCTTTCCAATTAAAGTTTGAAAAACTTTATAGCCTTTCATATTACTACATAGCTAATCAAAATTTCAATCTCAATCTTCTTGTCAAGTTTGTCTTTTTTCACATATAAAATATGAGTGTAACAAATACAACCACATATTTTTACCTGTTACACAAAAGGCTTGTAATGATGTCAAGTTTTAAAAAGAGTTTTATCCTTTAAATTCTTTGTTGGCAATCTATTTAAGAGATAAATTATCATATTAATAGTTTTAGTCTAAAACTATTGCGACAAATTTCTCTTAAGCAGCAAACACATTGTCATCTCCATCATGACTTTATTCTTCCTTTCACTTACTTTTTTTTGTTATGAGGTATATAGTGTCATCAACTAACACTCATCACCTACATCTTCACATAACTTATTAAATCTGTTAAATGCATATTCAGTTCTATTATTAGACTTAATTGCCTTTTTTTTATGACTAATTATATTTTCAATCTATCTTTCAAATTTTCAAAACATATATGCTATCTTAGCCTTATGTTTTAGAAAACAAACCTAACACATCTCACTAAAATCATTTATAAATACAACATAATACCAATGGCCATTTAGATACCATGTTTTCATAAGACTACACAAATCTATATAAATAAGTTATAGCTTTTCAATGGTCTTTTGTGCCTTTGACAATGGAAATGGCATTAAGGATTACTTTCCAAATTGACCATTTTTGCATGCTTCTCCTCCTTCACTAATAGGCAAACCTTGCATGAGCTAATTATCATATATTTATTAATAGTTAAATGATGAAAATGGTTTAAACTTTTGTGTCAATGCTTAGATTGATAAATTGAACGAAGAACTATAAAGGAAATAGTTTACATCCAAACCAACGAGAAACTTTTTCTCTTTATCTTTATAAAGAGTAGCTTAGGAATCACACAAGATTTAATGATCTTTTTGTAGCAATCAGCCAACACTCATAAGGTTTTAAATAATTTCAAGAGTAAACAAAATATCTAAAATTAGTTTGTTATTATAAATAGTGATGAGAACCATGGAGATAATGGGTGGAAGGTTTCAGAAGATACAAACAATCCAACACAAGCTAGAGCTTCAATTGATGCAAGAGGTCCATTGCAAATTCCAGAAGGCCCAATAACACGAGCTAGGGCCAGAAAGATCAAAGAAGCACTAAATGGGCTGATTTTGGACATTCAGGCCAACCAGGCTTCAAATGGTGCGAATACAAGTTTTAAAAGAAGCCCAGGCCTATTTAATATAATTGGACTACTTAAATAGGTCAAAATAAGTGATAGCATTCACTCCTAAATAGGAGTTCATTGTATGTGCTAGAAGTAGTCCGAAATCCCTCCAAAATATGGATTTCTCCTAAATAGGAATTTTGCCACTTTAGGATTGCTATCTAAGCCTATAAATAGGCACCCCTTGTAAGCTTTGGAGATATACAACTTTGAGTGAAATAAACAGCAAGGGTTTTTCTCCCTCGGTTCTTTCAAGAACTAAAGAACTTATCAAGAGGTAATTCTTCTTGTGGCGTTCAAATCGACTTATCACTCCCAATTCCTTCCTTTTCTGGAGTGTGGCGTTCATATCCTTCTTGAATACCCTAGGTTCGTCTTCCTTTGAATATTGGGTCTAGGGTTTGTATCATTCACCTCTGATTTAGCTTTCCTGGTTATTCTTCGATTCATTGTGTGCGTTGGGTCCCTAAGCCACGTCTTTTTGGGGTTTTCCGCATCAGTTGGTATCAGAGCCTGGCTCTAAATCAGTGTTCTGCTGTTATTTTGTGTTGAAAAAAAAAAAAGAAAAAAAAAAGGAAGGGAAACATCAAATTCAAGTTATTGATAAAGTTAACAGTTTGGTCATATTGGCCACAATAATAACAAAGTTTGCTTGCTCAACTCCAATTCCGTCATCCGTTTTCCTATCCTACTATCCAAATTTGTCCTCTAAATTTAACTTCCCTTATCTTGATTCTTTTGTGAGTTTAGTTCATTGAAATCATTTGCCTTGATATCCTTTTTCGTTTTTTTGATTCCTTATTCTCTGATTTGTTCAATTCTACACCATTTATCTTATTCTGTTCAGAATCAATAGTCTTGATTTACCTTCTTTAGTTCTTTATAGAGCTGAAAGGAGAAATCCGAGTGGTAAAAGGCAAGAGTGAAAGTTCATATAAAGAAAAAGCCATAAAGAGTGTAAACACGAGAGTGTGACACCTTCTTTTGAGTGAAACACGTGAGGGAGTGCTCTGTGAGGTATCTTATTATTTTGTATAGAAGTAATACTATGACATCCAAAGACAAAGGTGCAGCTCAAGAGGGAGCTGGTGATGTGTCCTTCATAATCAAAGCTATGCAACAACAATTTGAGCATATGAATACCAGATTTGATGATACGAGGGAGAGGATGGAGGAGCAATCTAATGCTATAGCAGAGTTGCAAAGGAGGCATGGGGAGTGTGAGGCTCCTAAAACAAGAAGGCAGTTGAGATGTGCCTATGGCCATGAAGATAATGTAGAAGATGATGAAATTGATGGTCCAACTTCTGTGGTCCGAACTGCTAACAATAGAAGGGATCAAAGAGAATTTGGGAGGCAAGGCACCTATGACCATAATTTGGGCAGTATTAAAATGACACTTCCTCCATTCCAAGGTAAGAATGATCCTGATGCATACCTAGAATGGGAGAAGAAGGTTGAATTGGTTTTTGATTGCCACAACTATTCCGAGGAGAAAAAGGTAAAGCTTGCTGCAGTTGAATTCACTGACTATGCTATTATTTGGTGGGATCAACTTGTTTTGACTAGGAGAAGGAATCATGAGCGGCCTATTGATACATGGGAGGAGATGAAGGCTATCATGAGGAGGAGGTTTGTCCCTAATCATTATTACAGGGAGCTGTATCAAAGGCTGCAAGGGCTTACTCAAGGCAGCAAAAGTGTGGAGGATTACCACAAGGAGATGGAGATTACCATGATTCGGGCAAATGTAGAAGAAGATAGAGAAGCAACCCTGGCTCGATTTTTGCAAGGGCTAAATAGGGACATAGCAAACATGGTTGAATTGCAACACTATGTGGAATTAGAAGACATGGTACACATGGCCATGAAAGTTGAAAGGCAACTCAAACGAAAGGGTTCCACACGATTTGGGCAGAACTCAGGATCTGCCTCATCTTGGAAGCCAAATTGGAATAAAAGGGACGAGATGGCCAACTACAAGTCCAAAGCCGAGCTAGCCAAGTACAAGAATGTGGGTTCTATCAAGGAGGCAGGTAATTCTGACCCCCAACCGAGTAGAAATAGAGATGTAAAATGTTTTAAGTGTTTTGGCAGGGGTCACATTGCATCTCAATGTCCAAATAAGCGTGCAATGATCTTGAGAGATAATGGTGGAGTTGAAACTGAAAGTGAATCAGATGATTCTATGCCATCATTAAAGGGTGAAAGTGATGGAGAAGAGTATCCAGTTGATGGAGTAGCTCTTGTCACAAGGCGAGCATTGAATGCGCAAGTAAAGGAAGAAAATGAGGTGCAACGAGATAACATCTTTCAGACGAGGTGTCTCGTCAGAAATAAGGTATGTAGTATGATTATTGAAGGTGGGAGTTGCACTAATGTCGCTAGCACAACTATGGTTGAGAAACTGAATTTACCTACTACGAAGCATCCTAGGCCATATAAGCTGCAATGGTTGAATGAGAGTGGTGAAGTCAAGGTAAATCAGCAAGTGCTCATATCATTTTCTATTGGAAGGTACCGTGATGAAATTTTATGTGATGTTGTACCTATGCATGTGGGCCATATTCTTTTAGGACGACCATGGCAATTTGATAGGCGAGTTAAGCATGATGGCTTCAAAAACCGATATTCCTTTGTAATGAATGAAAAACCTGTCACTCTTGTACCATTATCACCTCAACAAGCTTATGAGGATCAATTAAAGATTAAAAATGAGAGTGAACAGAAAAGAGAGATTGATAAAAGAGAAAAAAGAGGAGAGAACGTGACAACACAAGAGAAAGAGAAGAAAAGAGAAAGTTTCTATGCAAAAGGGAGTGATGTCAAAAGAGTATTCTATGCCAAACAACCTATGATCGTACTTCTGTACAAGGAGGCTTATTTTAACACTAACAAGTTTGACCCATCCTTGCCTAGTGTTGTTGTTGCTCTATTGCAGGAATTTGAAGATGTATTCCCTGACGATACTCCAAGTGGATTGCCACCTAATAGAGGAATTGAGCATCAAATTGATTTCATCCCAGGTGCATCCATCCCTAACCGGCCAGCATATAAGAGTAACCCTGAGGAGACAAAGGAGCTTCAAAGGCAGGTTGAGGAGCTTATTTCCAAAGGATATGTGAGGAAAAGCTTGAGTCCATGTGCTGTTCCTGTGCTACTTGTACCCAAGAAAGATAGGACTTGGAGGATGTGTGTTGATTGTCGAGCAATCAACAAAATCACTGAAAGGCGCCCAATTGCTTACTTCAGTGAAAAGCTAAGTGAAGCAAGCCTTAATTATCCTACTTATGATAAAGAGATGTATGCATTGGTACGGGCTTTGGAGACATGGCAACATTACCTTTGGCCCAAGGAGTTTGTCATCCATACTGACCATGAATCGTTGAAGCACTTAAAGGGACAAGGAAAGTTGAACAAAAGACATGACAAGTGGATTGAATTCATCGAGACCTTTCCCTACAACATCAAATATAAACAAGGTAAGGACAATGTGGTAGCTGATGCATTATCCCGCAGGTATGCCCTTATCTCCACACTTACTGCAAACTTATTAGGATTTGAACATATTAAAGGTTTATATGTGAATGATCCAGACTTTGCTAACGTGTATGGAGCATGTGAGAAGTCAGCCTTTGAGAAGTTTTATAAGCATAAAGGTTTCTTATTTAGGGAAAATCGTTTATGCATGCCTATGAGTTCTTTAAGGGAGTTGGTTGTAAGAGAAGCTCATGAGGGTGGTCTAATGGGTCATTTCGGAGTTAGGAAAACCCTAGATGTCCTAAATGAACACTTCTTTTGGCCACGCATGAAACGAGATGTTGAGAAGATATGTGAGAAATGCATAACATGCAAACAGGCTAAATCTAGAGTTTTACCCCATGGCTTGTACACCCCTTTACCCATACCTAGCCATCCCTGGGTTGATTTATCCATGGACTTTGTACTGGGATTGCCACGAACAAAACGGGGTAGGGATTCTGTATTTGTTGTTGTTGATAGATTTTCAAAGATGGCACACTTCATCCCATGTCATAAAACTGATGATGCGACCAATGTGGCTGACTTATTCTTTAGAGAAGTAGTGCGTTTGCATGGCATGCCATGAAGTATTGTTTCAGACCGAGATACAAAGTTCTTAAGCTACTTCTGGAAGACTTTGTGGGGTAAGTTAGGTACTAAGCTATTGTTTTCAACTACTTGTCATCCACAAACTGATGGGCAGA